>JABBWJ010000088.1:0-188879 GCA_016647685.1 Suillus tomentosus | reverse complement strand
TAAACCTAACTAACCCTAACTAACTAACCTAACCCTAACTAACTAACCCTAACTAACCCTAACTAACCCTAACTAACCCTAACTAACCCTAACTAACCCTAACTAACCCTAACTAACCCTAACTAACCCTAACTAACCCTAACTAACCCTAACTAACCCTAACTAACCCTAACTAACCCTAATCCGTGAATCACATCTTGATGTCTTTATGCGGTGTCGGAGTTCTGGAGCGACCTAGCGCCGCTATGGGATATGATGTTTCAGCACATGAACATTTAAATTCTGTGAACAGTTACGCGTGTTTTGTACTTTGCGATCCCTGATTTTCGTCTTTTATAATCGTTGCACGCAATATAAAGCTTAGGGACAAACTGATATTCGAAGTGAATAATGGCTGTGTGTGTCAACCGAATAACATGACAAATCATGCTGACTCAGATACGAGACACCAAAATATAACAATGGAGAGACGGAAATGGATCATATTGGTTTGTCCCCATATGTACTCTGTGTCACGAAATTGCAAAAAACGTGTATATATATATCATTTTCGGATTCGGACAATGTGGAGTCCGTAATAAATATGCACACATTGTGACGGTTTACATTGGCACGAATGTATAGCGTAACTCAACGGATCATAAATTTCCCGTGATGCACGAGGTGGGATATAAATAATGGTGTGATGTGTGTTTCTACTAATATTGCCTGATATTGGGGTGTAAGGACGGCGCACAATCACACTCTTCTTCTAACCGATCAAAAATGAGAGTCCCACTTGAAATTTTCATGAACATCTTCGAAATCGCAACTCGTACAAGACATGGTGCGGCTGCTGGAATATTGTATCAACAGAGAACCAAAAGCTGGTAAGTATGTTCTAAACAAAATAATACGCAAGATCGTGATTTCATCCATGATTTTGATTGAACTTATGACGTTACCTCAGGTTTGAGAAGACTTTGTACGAGAAAGTGCTATTACCGGGTGACGAAATCGCGCAGGAGTTCCTGGAATGTTTGCGTCGCAGGAAAATGCCCGAAGAATTTGCGGAGAAATCCATAAAAGCCATTTGTCTCTCCGGTGACGTCGAGTTCAACACGGTTATGGAAATATTATCTCTGTGTAAAGGCATCAAAAATCTCGCTCTCCTTCCTGACAGCGAGGATTTCCAAAAAGATGTTTCAACTGTCCTACAAAGTTTGGATGCCTTACCACTCAAAGTGTTGTCGCTGCAAATTGGCGTGCATCTCACAGATACATTGATATCTCATGCCTCCTATTTGTCGACTATCACACATCTGGAAATCGACAGATATTCCATGACTCGTGACATTGATATTCAGCGTTTTCCAAATCTGACTCACCTAGCGATCTGGAGCACGATAAATTCTCAAGAGGGGATGAAACCTTCGTTGCTAAAGCGGCTATTGAGCCATCCTGCACTCGAGGTCCTCGTTTTACGCGCTGAAGGTCACAAGACTCTCGCAGAATTCCTCGAACGCCACATGATATATGATCCGCGCATCGTCCTTGCAACATCAAGGGTGTATATATGGGACGATCTAGGGCGTGCCTGTATGACTTTTTGGGAGCTCGCGGATGAAAAGGCAAATCTGACCGAGCCTAATCACAGTTTGTCCATTCTGATAATTTAAACGACGATAAGAACTCACTACCGTGGATAGACAAACATAGATGTTTCACTAGGACCACGCTCATTAATCGCATCAGCGATCTCATGGAAATAGAACACGTTCCAGAAGATGACCTTGATCATGAATCTTTTCAATGCAGGATAATCGGTAACGATGGGACAGTGACATGGGGCTACTACAGCAATACATCGGATGGAATGCCCATGATAGAGGACAGTGACTATGATACCGAAGAGGGCGAAGATTACGACAATCCACATGAGGAGGAAGGTGAATATGCACCCGATGAGGATGGCAGTGACGCTGACGCTGGTCACGATGACACTGACGAGGTAGACAGCGATGGTGGACATGGCGAATAATGAGCCAAAGATCATTATCATTCGGACACACGTACTTCATACACATCGTGTCGTGTGGCAAACCAGCGGTATTCTTCACAAATATTGTCATATTTTTCATTGTCTTTCATCCTCTTACCATCCCTTGTTATATATTATATAGCGTGTTTCATGTATCAGGTATACATAAATCTTTAGTTGTTCGTCCCAAACACGGAACATTTTTGTGTATTACCTTACAAAAGGAACATTCTGTTGATGCATTTTGGACATTGAAATGCGATAGACAGAAAAATATCATTGTCCTTTGCATACACTTGTTTGTATAAATATTTTCAGTTGTGAGCCCGTACAACATGTGCAGGTATATATTTATGACGCGGTAAGATACCTTTCATTATTGAGATGTGCTGCAAATTTATGTGATGTGATATACATCAATTGTGCTATAACTGTCGCAATAGATCAGAATACGTGTTGTAGTATTGCGCTACGAACAGCAGAGAAACGCAGCAGACATTGCTTATATTTTGGAATTCACTTAACGAGCTTTTTTACATTCCTCAGTATGTATCTTTATGTTGGCCAAGAACAAAACGAAAATAATATGACGAGTCGACGTCAACGAACACTTCATCAAGTAGATCTCACATACATACATTCCATTAATGATGCCAACCATGTATTTTACTTTGAGGATCTTCACGAAACGCTGTCGTTTACTCTTGACTAATTATGAGTAGACGATAACTACTCAGCGAGGCAACTACTTGTTGGAACTTTGAAGTGCATGAGTGCAAATGAAAACATTCGTTCTGGTATTATTGCAGCTGAAATTTTTGAAGGCAGTGTCAACAAGGAGCTATTTCTTAGATTCACAAGCGACGACGTGGTAAGACATAAAGACATTCTGGTCACTACTTCACGTTCTTAGTGATATCTTGCATGCGCGAAATATAACACACTATTCTGGTCCACAATAGGGTCGCATTTTGTCGCGTCAGCAGCATCATAGAATGACATTTGATGCAAGCACGACTTAAACACATTGGTACCTAAAATGGCGGTGGCCCAGAGTTTCAACTTTCGGTATAACAGTATCTTTCCCACCAAGTTCTCCATTATGATTTTCGTGAGTCTACTGTGCCTTTAGTTGGAATATGATGAATCTTAGTATAAATTCTTTTGTCCCTTCGTGGTCTGTACGAAAGCTTGCGGCGGTCCTTCATTGTACACAGAAATCACTGCGATTCAAGAATACTAGTGTGGCGTGGGAATGTCACGTGATTACAATATATATATGTTTGCATTTCACAGATTTCTTTCTTTCTTTCGTACCATTACATTCAACAGTGCTTTCTCGCCTCCATGGGCGTTCGCTGTCGATGACGGTGACCACCGTTGTTTGTCTTTTGGACTTCGAAAATATTTTGTTTCTTGCATCCTCTCTGGTGGTTTCCTCGCCTCAATGGGCGTGTACTTTCGATGACAGTGACCACCTGTGTTTGTTCTCTCACCTTTTGATATCTTCTGTGTCTTGGATCCTCTTTGATGGTTTTCTCGCCTCAATGGGCGTTTACTGTCGATGACAGTGACCATTGTCGTTGATTCGCTCAGCTTCCATTATCTGCTTCCCCTGTCGTCCTTCGGTTGGTTTCTGACCTCATTTTCCGTGTCCTGTCGATGGAAGGTAGCACTTGCCTCATCTCTGCAGGCTGCCGTTATCAGCTGGCTCTTGCATCATCGTTAGGTACGTGTTCGCCTCTGCGGGCGTGTACCTTTGAGGAAATGAGTGACACCTTGTCATGGTATCACCAAGTGCGATTTTTGTAGGTGTCTCCTTCGTAGTGTAATTTTGTCACTTTGTGGTAGCGTATATTGCGATTGAAAGATATTTAAATTAATATTACGAACTATTCACCATTGTTCAGCGTGATTGTTGTGTACATGAGTCTTAACTGAGCTGGTCATGGACAAACATTAGAGTGCATGATCACTGTCACATCGGGGTATGTCTCACCTGAAACATCGAGATAGAGACCGAGGAATCCGACTAATCAATATATTTTGTCATTTTATCGCATGTGAAACGGTTCCTATATCACAATTTGGAGTTCCTTGCCATACGTACTTCTATATTTTTTCAACCTGCATTAATAGATATTGTGAGACCGTACCATGCGAATAAAGACAACGTATAATGATACGAACCAGTAGCAATACATATAGAACAAACACTCAATTTCACAATAATCATTGACATAGAGACAATAATATGTGCATCGATGGTCTTCAATGCTTGATGTGCGAATAAAATCAGATAAATTGATTTTATATCAGGATCTCGTCATTGCAAATTCCTGGCTTTCTACACATATTTAATTAGACTGGAACAGTGCCCGTACGCTCAGTCATGACTGATGCTAGGATTCGAAGTCCAGGGGAATACGAATCTTCTTCATCACGCTTATAAATGTGTAACAAATATCGAAGCACTTCTGTCACGTATTTGACATTTTCCTTCGTCTATATGTGACAATGAAATGTTAGCACGGACGAAAGGTGCATTTTGAAGCAAATGATATTTACCCAAATAGTGAGCAATGTGGAACGAACAGATTGCTCGTTCAATATAGCACGGGCTGAAAGTTCCTCAATGACACAATGTGCCTGTTCATATTGACATTAACAAAGATTGATCGCGTGAAAAACGAATGTATACCAATGGCGGAAGAACTTGATCTTTGGGGCCATCCTGGAATGCCTTCTGGCATTCTGTAGAAATATCCTTTAACCAGATGTCAATCGACATAAGTGACGCTGCCATTTTCCTCATGGCACGGGTCATGGATTCATTACGGAGTAGAGATGCAATGTGTCGAATGATGCATAACCATGCATCATAATTACCGTCTAGAGTAGATCGTAGGAACACCATTCGTTCAGGATCCATGAGGAAAGACGAGATCTATTCAACCAGTGAATTAAAGATGTCATACATATATGATACACGTACTGATTTATTTACATGGCGTGCACCTGCTTGGGCCTCACTAACAAGATCTCGAATGGTGTACTGTGGTGCTTTTACCGTCTTGGAAGATCGAGAGGTATTCCTTGCAGCTACAGGCCTTTGAGTAGCAAATACGACAGGCCGTCCTGGTTTTGTGGATCCATGTCGCTCAACAGCTTTGATAGGTACCTTTGGCAAGACGTCTTGCATATCTTGGCGTAATGTGGAATTTAATTCGGGTGATGTCTCGAGTGTGTCGTTAATTTGAGATGCATGATGTTCAGAGCTTGACGCATCAGAGACATCTGGATTAGAGGTGAATGATGTTTCGATGCGAATGGATGTACACCGAGATACATCGCAAAAATTATCATCATCTGCGCCAAACGACGGTATATATTGATCGTAATCCTGAATCATGCAAGTGCTTGTTAGGATATGATGAGACAGAAATTAGCTGCGTACAAGACATTCTTCCTGTAAGTATTCTTCGGGCTGAAGTGAATTTGACTTAAAAACGGGCTCTTCGACTCCATCTGTATCTTTAGTTACAAGATCTGTCTGTATTTCGCGATCCAACATGGCGCGGCTGGGAGGTAACTGGACTTTGCATTCTGCAATGGAGTCACATTGTACCCCAATTGTGACTTTTGGAAAGGCACGAGTGTCAATTGCACTACTGCTCTGTGAGACTGTTGCATCAGTATAACAATATGGCACATCGAGACAACATGGTTTGGAACTCACCAGTTCATCCATTGACTGAACTGTCTGACCATATTCCACCACACATTCCTTGCCAGTCCGAGATACATAGAGTGCGCGACCAGCAGCAGTAAAGAATCGTGACATTGCACCACGATCTGCAGATAATTCCTGGCATGTGGCCATCATCTCTGCCATACCAAAAATCTCCAAGTATTCTTCGGAACTTTTTGCAGTCACAAGTAACCCATTAGCTACAAGATTGTCCAATGGATCGTTATCATCGAGTCCTTGGATCTCTCGAAATCTCATTGCGACATGGCTAGGTAACCATTTACCAAAGCCACCAACGATGATTTGACGTGCGCTACTACCGAGGGTGCTGACAGAAAGTCTGCGACAATTCGTATTAAATGGCAATGGGAATGTCGGAAATTGACTGGAATTCTAGAAATCATATATCATGTAAAAATACACTGCTGAACGAGCAACATACCACATCTGCGTCGACAGATACAACTGTCCTTTGTGCAACAGAAATAGATGATGCAGTGCTCTGTTCGTCGATGGATGAATTGACACAGGCATCGATTATGTTGAGTAAGACCTCCATATCTTCTCCTCCACCTGAGCCCTGTATTGCGCCACAGATATCATGGTCCTTGCATTTTTCCTTATGATATCCAGTCCAATTTACTGTCTCGCAATGTAAGGACATTGAGAAAAATGAAACCACAGAGAACGCACGAAAAACCAGGATGTCTGAACAATCTCCTTTCTCTACACCCTCAATAGTTACCCCATGCTCCGTAGCCAAGGATTGGCGCCACCCATCATGAAATCCATCGCACGTATGGTCCAACCACAGGTAGTAGTCAAGAGTAGAAGATCTGAAGTCGCTATTTGTTGGACTTGAAGATGCAGCAGCATCATCCAAAAACGCAACGCGTACATCGGTGAGATATTTCATGACAGACGCATAAGTGTCTCGTAACGTGGCAGCATTTATGCTAGTTGATTTTTGGAGATGTTCGATGACTTTTCTGTATATTCCAATTTTTTTGTTTAGTGCATATAATGGAAGACGATAATGTGGAGCTATCAGGCATGACCTGCGAGAGTTTCCAGTCACCTTCAGTGAACACTCTCCATCAATGTCTTGGATGGTCCCCTTGACTTTGAGCAACTGCTGCACGTCGCGCAAGCTCCATTCAATAAGATCGCAGGATGGATGCATGGGGGTGATCTAAACGAGCATGGTAAACTAATATACTATGATATATTAAATTATGCTGTGCTCGGAAGCGAGAATCCTCGAGGCACACATCAAATTATATTAATGCCATTGGATAGCTCATTCAGGACACATGAAATTTGTAAAACAATTTCCATGCAAAAACCGATTTATCTCAATTGAGGGAAGGAATAAGACATGAGATGAATCACATGAGGCAAAAGTTTGTTTCGATTTAGAGACCAATGACGTGACCAGAGACGGATCAATTCAACACAAATGGAATTAATACTGGAATATTAGATCACCGCTTTCTTACAATTCAGGCAGTAGTATCTAGGTATAGTCTCATCGCCAGTGGGCAGGATGGTTTGTGGTACGTTTTCCCTCCATTCATCAGGCAGTCGTCCAAGGGTTCTGGCTTCCTCCACAAGTTCCTGTCCCTTTCTCAATATCAGTGCATTTCCAACAATCCCACACGATCCCCCTCGTCGAATCGGCATGGTTAAAAGTGATAGAAACTGCGGGTCAAAGTCCACATGACTGTAAATGGACGGCAGGCCTGCCTTTACATTGCAACCCAGGGAATGTCCCAGGGCGGAAAGACATTTCTCGTTGATCCAGTGACAACATTTCCTGCAATATCGCTGGACAGTAGTTGGGGAGGAAAATGCGGGACCGCATCGATTGCATCCACATCTTGTGGCTGTCTGAGAATTCTACATATTTAATGAGATGGAGAAAAACACCAAAAATAAAAGCTGCATACCCGAATGTTCACCCCTTCTATGTACAAAGTACGACCATGCCGTGAGAACTGTATATCTATTGTCCACCGAGTGTAAAGTGTACCAAATGGTATCTGTGGTTGTGATATATCCCCTTCGTCGTACTGCAAGATATTGGCGTGATCTGCAAATGGTCCACCAATGTCAATGAAATCATATAAGCATGCAAGAATGTCAAAGAATTCACCCTCTACACAGGACATATCGACTACAGATTTATGACCACTGAGAACCAGCTCGTATTCACCCACACAAGCTGAAAGACTACACTCAAATACTCATTCATCAGAATTGTACGAGTACACATATAAGAACTTACTCGACGTCCTCATCTTGCAAGTCTATCTGTCTGTAATACCACTGTATTTCGAGCCATACGTCCTATAATAAACATTTTAAATAAGCAAGGGCACGCGAATGTGTGAATAGACAACACTTTCCTGCACCTGTGTACCAGACTTTAGATATATCTCGGCAACCTTACCATACCAGTATGACATCACTGGAAGGCTACCATCTTGTCGCTGAACAGCCCTTTGATCTAGGGGATAAATGGTGACACTTCAAAAATTATATCAGGATGACTGGGACAATAGACAGGAATGTTCGTACTCCTCCCCTACTCGAATAACCATCCTACCATCATCAGAATCATCAGAATCATTGTCGGAGTTGAAGACCCCTTATACACAGAATGATATAAGGGTAGATATGAGATATCTGAACCACAATCAATGGGTACTTAATTTCACTCACATTCCAATGATGTGCATCGCCTCAATTTATTAAGTTTTGGATGATTATTGCGCATTGGTGCTAACCTTCTCCTTCCATCTGTGTTGAAGGAACAAGTCGTGATTGATGGTCTGCGGGACATGGAGGTTGGGATGGAGCGAAAATATTCCAACATCCACCATTTAAAGAAATACGTACCGTTCAGCGGGAGCTATTGAACGTTCCCTAAATGAACGGATCAAGAAAAACCCCATTACCTTACCTTCAACAACTGGGGCTCCGTCTTACGGCAGCAAGAAAAGTGTTACATCATTTTAGGCATCAAATCAGACCGCAGCTCGCTACGTGACCAAGCTCCATTTCATTCCATTAAACCGAAACTTTAAATTATCTGAAAATTTGAGATGCTAGTCCAGGACAGGGTGTAGCCTCTGAGTCAACTTTCAGGTATTTTCCCCATCGTGTATCGCTTATAAGGATTTAATTCGCTTTAACACACATGGAAATTTTGGGGACCATCCGAGCGAATATAATAAAAATGCATGCTCGCCAGGGTGCAGGAATTTGCTCACACAACGCACAACATACCATGGATAATGACGAGGACACACTCGATATTCTGCAACAAATACTTAAATTGAAGATATTGGATTCAGACACACAGGAATCGAAAGTATTAGGTTCTACTGGCGCTCCATATGACCGTGCTACTGAGGTCATGTCAAATGACAATTCAAATGGTAGACAAAGGTTTGCAGCTGAAGAAACAGGCAAGATCTTGGACAATAGGAATATAGAGGTCGAACAGCAGAAGCCAAAGAGAGGCAGGCCGAGAAAGCGAGTGAGACAGCATAGTCAGTACTTATGCTTGACCACGATTTAAATAAAAATTTGACAACAATAAAATGGTACAGGAAAAGCTGCATTACCTACATTGCCAGCTAAAGCACCAGATGGGCAGATCCTGAATGAAAATAGACGACTTGTCCGTGCCACAATCAGCCCAATCCCTGAGCTGTTCCGGCCAAATATCGATGAAATGTACCATTCTTCACTAGATATACTACCAGAACGCATGGTAGACGACCAGGATCAGCAGCGTTTGCATGCACCGAGGGATATACAATCAGATGTGACTGAGATAATGCAGAAGATCATGACGTCTGGAATCCTGGATTGGAATCCAAAGGGATCATTTGCTGCGAATAATATAGCAGATGATAGCCTGAATTCGAATCAAGATATCAGGGCACATTCGATGGTCGTCGACGATGGAGGGAATGCAAAGCAAAAAAATTGTTCAATGCAAATGAAGCCACGTCGGCCACGTGGAAGACCAGCTAAGAAATCAACCACACAGCGTGAGTTCTTGCATTGAAACTTGTGTTGTATTCACATCATAGTTCGCATAGGCAAAAAATTGAAGAAAATGGCTTCGAAGGATAATACAATATCATCACAGAGAGGAAATGATCAGTCCAGATATACAGTCCGTGCGACCAGCAACCCAGTTCAGCACAACCATCAGGTAAATATCATTTTTCTATCGAATACGGGCAATAATTAAAATGTTGCTCTGCAAGGCAATGATACCGTTGGACGACAATATCATGCATGAAGGATTGTTTAATGGAGATGATGATGTGCAATGGATAGATTTGGACATAATTGAACGTCCATCCGCCAATACTAGACATTTGGAAATTCAAAAACAGCACATTTCTCGTCCCAGAGAAATTGGTCAGTGAGACTTTGAAGCATCATTCAATGGAGATATGTTAACATTCGACATTCAGCATCCAAAAGTCGGATTATTCGTCGCCAATCATCATTTGATCATCACTTAGCAAATATGGAAGGATATGTAGAGGATGCAGTGCAAAGTGAGAAAAATTCCATGTTCATCCAAATGGCGTCACATGTATTGATCATCTTCATTAGGTAGTGAAGTACTATCTGCAGGAAGAATAGAAGATGAAGATTACAGGCCCTCTCCACCACCAGCTATATCCGATCCCCTTCTGTTGAATTTCCACAAGAAGCGATACCAGACCGTACTGCAGAGGAAATTTCTTGTGAGTTCAGAAATATATAGTGATGCGATGAAAAAAAATTATTCATTTGCATCATAGCTTGCGCGATGGCCCAACCACTATTCTGGACATCAGTGTGGCACAACTGGAAAACACTTGCCTCGAACGAGTGGCTTGACGCAACAGTGGCAAACTTTTATTTGTCTCATGTCTGGTACGATAATCTGGGAAAATCGAGCATGAGATACGTGGACCTATATACAGCAAGGGTCACGAAATTACAACAGAAGAAGTGGATCTCTTTAGGAGGAACTATTTTGTTCCTTTGGAGGGGAATGCCCAGTCGTCCCTGTTGGATTCATAGTCCATCATTCCGATCATTTCTTTGTTGTAATTTTCGACTATCAGCAATCCATAGCACACGTCCTTGGTCGATATATTTCCGACTCTGCAATGGACGTCGACGGGATTGATCCATTCAACTGGGAGGGTTGGAAAGGACCGGAATATTGGAGAAGAATTGCATCCCTTCATGGCTGGAGGATAGGCGATGTCACTCAAATATCTGTGATACACAGGGATTGGACGCAAAATGGAGTGGACTGTGGGCCAATAGCTTGCTCGGTGCTAGAGCAATGTCTCGCATCAGGATTAGATGAAAGCGGAGACTTGCCAACATTTGAAGTGAAATGTGGTCACAGGTTGAGAAGTCACATGTTGCATGTCATAGCAGGTCGTATCAAGCTCAGCTGCAGCGATTATCTCATGCTGCTGGACCGCCAACGACACCATTGGAGCGAGGATGAATTTCCAGACGAGGATACCATCAATGACATTCAGAATGGATGTCACCAGGCTGCATGTCTCAAGCTCATCCGTACCTTGACAGTTGCCAGTGCCACGTGTTCAAATTGTCAGCGTGTTGTTCTATCACAGGAGGGTAGACGCCCTTCACTTGGTGCTGAGGATCAAGAGGAGACAATACTTGATGCGGAGGATATAGATGCTGAATCGAGCGTTGATGATGATTCCCTTGGACTAGCCCTATCGAAGGACAGAAAGAAACATCTTGAAAAGCTGTTAAAAGAACACAAACAGCTGAAAGGATCAAGGAACCGCAATAACATTGTCCCTCGTGCCATTGGAACTCACCTGGAACTGGAGATAGAAATTCCACATCATTTGAATGATAAAGACGACTCCCAGCGCTCTGCGTCTGCATCAGCACCTCGCAGGAAAGTAAAAAACTGGCATCTTGGAAGTAACAAACGATTTCCACGTCCTATTGCACCACCTCCACTCGTTGCATATTCAGGTAGAAGATGGTTGCATGATGATGGCACATTCGATGATTATGAGGGCGGACCAACCATAGAGATGTTGAAAGCACACAGGGACTTAAATCTGACAACGACCTTCCAGGCTGGGGCAATCCAGCTCTCTGCTGCTTGGGTAGATTGGGTCGATCATGGATATCGCATCACACCCAGCTCATTTCACATATTCTATCAATGCGAACCCATAGCCACCATGGACCACATCATGCCTATTGGAACGACCAACTCCTATGACGCTTCAAATCAGATTCCAGATCGAGTGACAGGTGCATACAGCCTTGCACGTCTTGGGTCATCTGCCGAAGGGCACCACATAAATGTCAGGGATGTGGAGATACTCTCTGCTTCAGAATTGATTGAATCTGCGGAATATGATCCCCCCCTTCACGAGGAATGTAGGTTCGGACACAATTCCTTTGTCCGTGGACGCACCAGCCATCGATATGGTGATGGTCCTGCATTATATGTCGACCTTGAAAGAGATGCAATCAATTTTCAGAAGATGAGATAGAAATCTCACTCGACATCGACAGTATCATTTGGACGACGAAGGTGTTCCGATGCAAAGGGTCTGTAGGAATCTATGTCACTCCGCCTTTTCAAACCAAACCTGGTATTTTCAAGCACAACCATGCATACGTCGACATCACAATTCCGCAGTCTGAAGAAGATGCTAATGCTCCTGGTGGGCGAAATGAATGGCTATCCAAAAGATTCCCCATGTCTGCGATCCCTCACACCTCCATTGGGCGCATATCCTCTGCTTCCTCGACGCTCAATCTTTATATTGCCTTCCCAAGAATGATACATCAACACCCAATTAACGGTCGTAAAATCACATTGATGCCAAAGGAGGTCTTGGATATATTTTGGGATCGAGTGCTGCTTCCGTCCATAGGGGACTCCACCGACGTCAGTTGGGCGCCTTACCTTAAACACACCTTGGAAGAGGCGAGATACAAGGCAAGAGGTAGAGATGGACGCAAAAATGGGTGGGGACCTCCAAAGACGATACCACTCTCCGATGACGACTTTAGAGATGTGCAGGACCGTATGGAAGCTCGCATACAGGATGGAGAGGGAGAGCTCAGCATGTATGGGTCGTCATTCTTTATTCTGGAGGGAAAGGGAATCAAGCTTCTCACAAAGGATGGACAGAGGGGGCGTTTCTCAGGACCAGAAGAAGCTCTGCTGCATAACCTTCCAGATCTTAACTGGGAATATATGATGAACAGGAGACATGGAGAGTTGCTGGTAGACATTGGCATCTCATTTACTCCCCACTCACCAGAGGTTCCAGTCGTCGGTTTATGGAGATTAGACGCATTGGAGGCATCATTTGGTGCAGGTGGCTACAAGCGGGGCGAGATGCATCACCACAACATGCTCTCTAGATATGGCGCACTTCAGGCAGAGATGCAACAGAGAGATCTCAGCAGACACATATTGCATTCAGGAGCACCTACAACCTATACTACGAGTCCATCCGAACCAACAACAACCAAGTCAACTTTTCTTCTGACAGCGATGCATACAGAATATCTCCATCATACATGGCTGAATGCTTCGATGTCATGAAGGTGGTCGATGGATGCAAGGAGAAGACCTATGGTGTCAGAGATGAGTATCGGGTCAGCGGCCATGCAGCTAGAATCATGCTAGATAATATCCAAAGCAAGGTCAGCGATAATTGGCGCTGTAACTACATTTATCTGACCATTGTTGAACTCCAGGCTATTGAATATTTGCAATCTGATCCAATACTATGGATCCCATCCAAGATCTGGTTTGAGCTCATGAGACGAAGAATGCGGGAGATTCAAAGGACCCAGATCAAAATTGTGAAGAAGAATCCTCCCAACCTTGGAATTCTGACTGGCGTGCTGAACCACATGCTGCGCTCGACCACATCAACCCCTATCATCTATGACTTCCACATCCGTGAATCTCTTGCTCTTCTGGAATATAGAAATGTTCTTGAGACATCAGGGATGTTTTTTGTCCATGATTTCGAACTTAACAGTGATACATGCTTGGAGGAGGTGCAGCAAATCGATGACGTCCATGTGCTAGCCCTCATGGGTGTAAATGCAAAAGCTCAAAGAGATAGAGCAGTCGCAAGGATGGTCGCATGGCAGAGCTCTGAATCAGAGCTGGAGGATTACCCCATCGGTCGGACGCCAACATGGGCACGCCTCAAGGCTGCCATTTCCAGTTCACCTGCACTTATAATGCGGGAGTGGACATTTCCTTCCAGGCTTTCCAATACTCAACTCTCTGTCGAACGTTTGTTCATCATGTTCACAAGGCAGATGTGGCTGATGCTGACAACCGAAGTCATAAAAGGATTCAGACCCTACCCTAATTCACTTCGCGAGGCAATGAAGTGCTGGACAATCACTAGCATTGATGACACACTTGCTGCGGTCACTTTCGAAGCATGCAACACTGGGCTGCAAGACAATACTGGTGTAACCCCTGGTCGTATGGGTCCCAAGTCAAGAACATTTGCTGACAGGTGCTCATTATTCTTTCCAAATCCTGATGCTGCACATAAAGGCAACCCGCAGTGGTCTGTACTATGGGAGCAAGATGGATATATCGCAGAGTTTCATAGGATGATGATGACTATGGAGGAGAGCCAGCAATCTTCGTTGAAGCAAGGTTTACGCGAGGTATTTTCTGACCTGCATTGTCTTCCTGCAAGTGGTGCAAGAGTATGGACACAAAAGAATGATTCCATCATTTTCATCGCAAATCCTTCATTTTATAGGATCGACTGTATTGGAAGGGGAGGGGAGAGTCAAAGGAAGGCACCAAGGGCTCGTCGTACCATGAAGATTATCAAGGGAAAGCGCATCTTTGCAGCTGACCTTATGGAATCACAACCATTTGATGCTGATGGGAATCTGAGAAGGAAGACAGAGAGGCAAAAGCGTCGGGAGATTCATAAAAAGATCACCATGGCCAAGAGAAACAAAAGAGTACCTCCTCCTCCACATCCTCGCAAGTCCAGGCCATTTCCAATGGGTGAATCAGGCCCTGAGGCAGGAAATGATGACATGGATGTAGATTAGTAAATGTGCAAGATATATACATACATCAGTGGATAGTCATATGTAGTGTCCCAATCATCCAATCTAGATGTCCCTCTCATGTTAACAGGTAATTAGATTGAATTGTTACAAACCTGATTCAGACATGGCTTGATTTGTCATATCAGAATATTTCGATCCTAGGACATCTGACCGTCCTACTCTATCCAGTTTCCACCCTGGATATGACTCAGCGTGCCATCTCCAAATAAAAAATCACACATGCCACCTTGAACTGTATACCCCACCCCTGCCCTTTGTTTCTTTTTGCCCACCCTAACCATTTGTGTTGTGGTGAATGTTGGAGGTGAGCCAGTAGGGAGGTGATGATGCAGCAACTGCAGCACCTCAAGGGCTGATGGTATTGGCATAGTCATTGAGTGTGGTGCAGGGAGGTAACCATGTAGCAGCGGTATTAAGTAGCTCCTCTCAAAATGTAGTAATATCCCTGGTGTTGTGCACAAGGTAACTGACAGCGAGTACATGTGGGATACAGCAAGCTTAATACATGATTGTATATTAGTTGTTGTGATTGATCCATGGGAACGATGATTATTATGCTGGCACTGTGGTTGGACTGTTCAATGAGGTCGGACAGTCAGATATTTCAGGATCAAGATATTTTCTGTCAGACGGTATTGAATCAGCATTCTGATATTTTTGTATATAATCACTGAGTCTGTCTCTCAGAATACAGTATGATTATTTTCTTACTTCTACAGTAGAGTAATAAAAGTTTGTAGGTGAAAAAACAATGCAAAAAAAACAAACACTGGGCCTGTTATCAACAGGTTGACTCCCATTGAGGAGTGACACCCAGCATAGAATTTTGTAGGTACAAAAGAGCAAAAATTTCAAAAAGAAACTGGGCCTGTTATCAACAGGTTGACCCCCATTGAGGAGTGACACCCAGCACAGAATTTTGTAGGTAAAAAAATGCAAAAAAAAACACTGGACCTGTTATCAACAGATTGACTCCCATTGAGAAGTGACACCCAGCATAGAAGCTTGTAGGTACAAAAGAGCAAAAAAGCAAAAAAGAAACTGGGCCTGTTATCAACAGGTTGACCCCCATTGAGGAGTGACACCCAGCACAGAAGTTTGTAGGTAAAAAAATGCCAAAAAGAAAAGAAAACACTGGGCCTGTTATCAACAGGTTGACTCCCATGGAGAAGTGACACCCAGTATAGAAGTTTGTAGGTACAAAGTGCGAAAATGCAAAACTCAGATAGTGAGAACAATGTAGTAAGTAAGTGGGTGAGGAGGAAGAAAGAAAGAAAGAGAAATTTTTGGTTCATGTTCATTGTTGATCGCACTTTTGCTTATGAAATCATTCCCACACACAACATATTACATACATTACATACAGGTTAATAAGGTAAGATATGTTGACCGCATTTTGGCTTATATAAGCAGTGCCATCTGCCTCATCCCAAGAATGATTTTTCCAGCCTTCATATCATTTGCTAGAGTTCAGCTTAAACTTAATTTTGAGCTTGTTTAACACTCTGCACATGATATAAGAGCCATTTTTGCCTCAAAAAATCAAATTCCAAAGTTGACCACCCCCCCTTGTCTTGCAGCCTCCCAAAATATTGATCTTTACAGCCTTCATATAACTTGACTGAATTCATCTAGGATTTTATATCTGCAGTTATTGAACCCTCTGAAGGTGATGGTGGAGCCAGTATTCCCAGAAAAAATCAGGTTCTTGAGACACCCAGGGTCCCCCTCTCTCCTACTGTTTCATATACATATATTGATTGTATTTAGATACTGATATAACAAAGGATTTATTTGGTGTTTCAAGACATTAGGAAAGAGCTGTCTTCATCTTGTGCCATCCTCCAAGTGTTACGGTAACATTCACTTGCGTCAGCCCTCGCTCTGCTGCCGCTTGTTTTCCCTTGATCCAAACTCGCCAACACCACCATCCCACCATCCATCTTCATATATGACACTGGAATACATACCCCGAGCAGCAGAGACATGCAATATATCTTACTTAAGTGGCCTAGACCACTATGACATCATCCATGGCCTAGAAGACCTCTGATCCCATCTGAGAAGGCCACTGGCTCATTACACCTCATGCCTAGTTAAATAACAAAGGCTAGAACACCTCATTGTCTTATCTTGATAGAAGGACTGCATTATGTGCTCTTATATCTGACTTATGACAAAGATCAAAACCACCATCAAGGTAAGTGGTGTGTTGTATATTAACACCTGCAGCCTTAATGTCACCAAGTTCCTCTCTCAATTCCGCTTTGGAAATGAACAACACATTTCCATTGATATGCTCGAAAAAGAAATAGGTTCCAAATTTTGACAATGCTTCGTTTATAACTCACATGAATCAGCAATGATGTAGCTGTGAGCTGGCTGTGTGTTCTACCATCCTCTATGGCAGACACAGCGAAAAAAATGGAAAATTGGGCGAGAGAACTTTCATAGAGTCCAGAGCTTCCTGCATCTATGACTAGATGGAGGGAGTGATGAGGATGGGAAGGGTGGGACCCTTGCGTGGCTGGAAAACAGGTGACAATATCCAGGTGATTCAAGATGAAGCAGATCCTGTGTTACCTTTTCTAACATCAATTCTAGAGATCCACCAGTCGCGAAATTAATACCTGCTTCTTAGCATCCAAACATGTAGCAAGTTCCTTGCCATCTTGTTCATTGTCGAAGACAAAAAAACTTCAGAGCTGGTCATATGGAAATTGAAACAAGTGAATCAATACTGGTGAGTCAAGATTAACCAGTTTGTACACTGAAATCATGGCAGGACGAGGATTTGAACCTGGTCATTTCCAATGAGTTCGCCTGTCTTCCATTTCCACATAGCAAGCTCTTAAGTGTTGTTCTGCCATAATCTCAGCTACCAATATGTGAACCATATATCTATTTTTCCCATATCAATGCAGATGTCTTATTCCTTTCTGAGGCCGAATGGAGAGAGGAACTCACCATGCTACTTGATGACATCAAGGCCGAAGGTAATGATCTCAAATGTAGTACTTACCTTCATGGTGGTTTCGATATCTGTCTATATTGTCAAATATGGGTCAAAGGCGGCAAGACAGGCCAACCAATTTGCCATTGAGTTGGCTGTGTCTGGCATGGAGGACAGTAAGAGACAAAGCCTACTCACAACCACATCATGACTCGCATTAATCAAGCATTCCACCACATCATGGAGCTGATGTCATCTCCTACAATCCTCCATGAGAGAAAAATCAATGGCAAATTGGGTAAGAGAACTGTGATAGAGTCCAGAGCTTCCTGCCTCTCTGATCAGATGGAGGGAGATATGAGGTTGGGATGGGTGGACCCTTGTATGGCCGGAAAAATTCAAGAGATCCACCAGTCGCGACATTACTACCTGCTTCTTAGCATCCAAACATGTAGCAAGTTCCTTGCTATCTTGTTGATTGTTGAAGATAACACTTCAGAGCTTGCTGTATGGAATTGGAAAATAGGCGAACTCTTCCTGGTGATTCTATTGCCACTCCTCCGTGGGGGGGGGGGGGTCAAATTGTTGCTAACACCTCACTGTGCTGCCTCCGCATTTTTTTCTGCTTATGTAAGCATGCCCACCTCGACCAATGATTGATTTTTTCAACCTTCATATGACTTGCTTGGCTTCAAATAGACGTTTAACTTGGGGGTATTGAGCCCTGTGAACACGATGGTAATGCCCTTTTCAGTCAAAAAAATCACACTTAAAAGTTATGAATGTCTGTAATGCTGTGTTGCTAACAGTACCAACTATTTTCGCTTCTGGGAGCTTTTTGACTTGGTGATTCTGGGGGCATTTGAGGTTGGTTGCCACCACTCCATGGGGGTCAAACTGTTGTTAAAAGTACCAACTATTTTCGCTTCTGGGGGTATTTTTGGTTGGTTGCCACCCCTTCATGAGGGTCAAACTGTTGCTAATAGTACCAACTATTTTCGCTTCTGAGGGCTTTTGACTTGTGATTCTAGAGGCATGTTTGGTTGGTTGCCACTCCTCCATGGGGGGGGGGGGGGGTCAAACTGTTGCTAACACCTCATTGTGCTGCCTCCGCATTTTGTCTGCTTATGTAAGCAGGCCCACCTCGACCAATGATTGATGTTTTCAACCTTCATATGACTTGCTTGGCTTCAAATAGATGTTTTACTTGGGGGTAGAAACAGGCGAATCAATACTGGCGAGTCAAAATGAACCAGTTTGAACACTGAAATCATGGCAGGAGGAGGATTCGAACCTAGTCCATCTCAATGACTGGTGCTTGAGTGCTGGGTGCAATGCACCTGCCTACAATATGATCTTTCATCCACACGGAAAGCAGTACTATGGGAAGCAGTGGGTGCAAACAAAGATTAAATATGAATGTCTGCAATGCAGTGTCGTTCATAAAGCCATCTAATTTCGCCTGTTTTCCATTTCCACATAGCAAGCTCTTAAGTGTTGTTCTTCCATAATCTCAGCTACCAATATGTGAACCATATTTCTATTTTGCCCATATCAATGCAGATGTGTTGTTCCTTTCTGAGGCCTAATGGAGAGAGGAACTTACCATGCTACTTGATGACATCAAGGCTGAAGGTGATAATCTAAAGCGTAGTACTTACCTTCACGGTGGTTTTCATATCTGTCTATCGCCAAATATGTGTCAAAGGCGGCAAAACAGGCCACCCAATTTGCCATTTAGTTGGCTGTGTCTGGCATGGAGGACAGTAAGAGACAATGCCTACTCACAACTGCGTCATGACTCGCACTAATCAAGTATTCCACCACTTGCTGGCACTGATGACTTCTCTTACCATCCTCCATGACAGCAAAATCAATGGCAAATTGGGCAAGAGAACTTTGATAGAGTCCAGAGCTTCCTGCCTCTCTGATCAGATGGAGGGAGATATGAGGTTGGGATGGGTGGACCCTTATATGGATAAATTTATAGACACCATGTGCAGTGAAGAATCCATTTTTCTTGCAAATGTCGGTCTGTTAAACTTGATTTGTTAGTCAGTTCAGTTCAGTTGACTGGCTGCCTCTTTTTGAATATGATAGAACCTGCTTAATCAACTGGAAACATGACTTTGTCCATGAAACATGACAACCTCATTGTGCTGCCTCCGCATTTTTTCTGCTTATGTAAGCAGGCCCACCTCGACCAATGATTGATTTTTCCAACCTTCATATGACTTGCTTGGCTTGAAATAAGAGTTTCACTTGGGGGTATTGAGCCCTCTGAGCACGATTGCAATGCCATTTTCATTCACAAAAATCACATTTCAAAGTTATGAATGTCTGTAATGCTGAGGCCCTCAACACAAGGTCTATTGCTTCAGCCTTGATATCGCTCGCATGGCTAGATCTCAGGCTCATTACAAAGGTGATTCATCCATATATATTCTTCAGCAACAGAAATTCGATAAGTCAAAGTGTTGTTCTAAATGTGCCCAAGTCCACCGCTTTTGCTTATGTAAGCTGTGCTGCCCCTGTCAAGCTGCCTCACTCAATGATTGATTTTTTCAGCCTTCATGTGACTTGTCTGACTCAATATCAAACTTGATCTAGAGGTTATTGACCAATTTGAATGAGATGGCAATGCTGATTTGATCCAAAAAAATCAGGTTTGAGAGTCATGCTAACCCCTCCCCCCACCTACTTCACCCAGAGGCATGATTTCATGTCAATAATGATGTGAAAAGTATGTTCCCAGTGTTTAATGATCATAATAATAGATTTGAGATGGTTTCATAGTGTTCTGAACCAATATGGAATGTGATGTGCCAGTTTGCCTGATACCCCCCCTCAAAGATCGATTTTTCTAGGCTTCCCATGTCTTGCTAGGACTCCAAAAGTATGTTTCCTGGGGGTTACTGATGCCTCTGAACACGATGGTAAAGCTAGTTTTGTCAGGAAAAATCAGGCCGTTGAGATATGCAGGGTCCCCCTCCCCCCCCAAACACATATATTATGATATTATGTAAATAACGGTATATAAAAGTATGTTCCTACTGTTTTCCAATTATATAAATCGATTGAGAATAGTATCAGAGCTATTTGAGTCCATCCTGATCAAAATATGTGAGTTTTCCTGATATCCCCCTCAAAGATCGATTTTTCTAGCCTTCCCATGACTTGCTTGTCCTCTAAAAGTATTTTTCCGGAGTGCTCTTGATGTCCCTGAACACGATGGTAAAGCCTGTTTTGTCAGGAAAAATCAGGTTGTTGAGATATAGAAGGTCCTCCCCCCCTCTCCTACCCCATATTTTTTACTATGGTCAGTTTTAACTCAAAACCGATACTGTAAATCATGGTCCTAGTGTTTTTAAGACGTAGGAATTGATTGGTGATGGTCCCAGGGTCTCTGGAGGTCGAGGATATTGAGTTTGGTCACAGGTACAAAAAAGTCAGTATTTCGACATTATCTCCACATCCCAACCGCCGTTTTCTTTTATTCCAGGCTCATATTAATCCTTGGGTGTCCCTCTAAAATATGTACCAGCCCAAGAAGAAAAAAAAGTTTTGAACTTTGAAACCTATTTCTGTTTTGACCATATAAATAATGGTAGGACCAACCGGGCAACATCACCAGTGCGCTAAACAATCGAATAGAATCTGCAGTTACTAGGGCCATATGATAGCACTGACGGTGTGTCTATGCCCACTGGCTACAATCCATATTTTCATCTGCTGGCGGTTGATTACTTTTGGACGTCCGGTAGTCTGCTACATCCACCGGCAGTTGTTGACCCTGTGATCTGCCGGTATTTAATCTCTGCTACAATCGCCGGTGGTGGTATTTCCATTCACTGGTTTACCGTTACATTCACCGGAATGCCTCATTTTTTAGCTGCTGGCAATTCATCGGCCCCAGTATTCCAGCCATCTCAGAAATTCATGGGCCCACTCAGAAGTGTGGATTCATCCCTTTTCCTAATTACTGTGAGCCCACCTGTAAACACACTATCCTTCATTCAGAGTCCCATCGGCCCACTCAATGTTTCAAAGAATATGGGCAGTACGCCCATCCACAATGATATGGTACACAGAACCCCCAGGCCCACCCAGTTACACCAACCTACACTTATAAAGTGGGCCCATGGTGGGCTGGCCCATGTCACATGAAAAAAATGTCAAGGTGGGCTGACCATAAAGTAAGGAGATATGACACTGTATTATGTGGGCCGAGAGTATTTTATAAAACATTTCATTTGACAGGTGGGTCAAAGGTGTTGTATGGGATATTGTATTAGATGGGTGGGCTGAGGGTGGTATAAAATATAGACAGGTGGGCCCATGTGTATCATAATTGTAGACATGACGGAGCTGAGGTAGTTGTACATCAACCAAATCAGAGGAGGTAATAAATCAAAGTTACTGAGTTCCCAGAGCAGCAGGTGATCTCTTGACATGGCCTTTGATGGTGCATAGATTGTCTTGCAGAATGTGGAATCCGGGGTGTGAGGCTTGTGTTGCCTTATGAGACACCCACTTCCGACCACCAAAATTCTCGGAGTTCTGAGTTCCAGGACCCGGAACTCAACACATAATTTAGTTAATACTTTCTGTGTTATTGCGATTTTTGTAAATAATGACAAATCCAAAAAACAAAAACTTTGTACCGCTGGAGTGTTGACCACCATCCACACCAACAATACTTGCACATTTACACATGTCTGACTCATTACTCCATAATGACAAATAACAATGGCCATAAACTTGGCTCTGAGGTGGAAGGCCTCAACAATGGATGTATGTTCAATATCTGGACCATCATTGGTACACTGCTCAGGAAGAACAGGGGGCCAGAGCCTGTACAATGACGAGAAGGGAATGAAATTTACTGTGCTTTTCACACCTCTTCAACCATTTGACCCCAAGCGACAAAGGAATGTGAAGCCAACAACAATCACAAAGATAGTTTATGTACATGAAGACATGTCTACGAAGGACATGATTATCAAAGTCCTTGATACCATCAAATGACATAACTTGCTTCAAACATCTTGGCTCTATGCTGGCTCCAGGCTTGAAGGATCTGATTCCCTCACTTTCACATATACCATATACTGTTCTCAAAACAAAGATGTCTCTATCGACAATGAAGATGATTATTTAGAGCTTTGTACTCAGGTTCAGAGTGCGAGAAAAGCTGAGGTTACACTCAAGCTGGCTGAACAGAAGGTACTTATATCTCGTCACCATGTTGTATTTTTGGCTTATTGAGTTGGTACAATCAAGGTTGTCACTGGCGACAATCTGACTGAAGATGAACAAGATGATGACGAAGAAAATGAGAACCCCAGAAAGAAATGAAAACAGGTATATATGCACTGTAATTTGCTAGTTTCATGTGTGTAATTGCTAATGTGTTGATTGTTGTGGTCATAGCATGTGCCATCGATGGAGGAAATAGCACAAGACCAGCATATAGTCAGCCTGCAGAACAAATATCGTTGTGAAGACCGAAGTTGCCCATATGACCTTTGTTATCCCTCAGGTCCAACTGCAAAGCACGTCCATCTCACCCACAAACACCTTCAAACTTGGGCAGCTGCAATGGCATGAGGTCTGAATGTATTATTCAGACATACATATTTACTGACAGGTTATATGCAGGAGGCTGATACACTTGGAGTTGATATTGAACATCCTCCGAACTTGAAAATCTTCAATCCAACTGACCATGGTGATTCAGATTCTAACGACATTTCAGCTCTTGCATGAAGACGACGTGCACAGCTTGCAGGCTGCAATCATAACAACCAATCCAACATAACTGTTAACTTTGCTGGTCTAGCTGAGCTAATTCGTCCATCCTCTCCTTCGAAAAACCCAACTTGCAGCACCAAGACAATGGCTATCCCTCTGAAACTTGATCTCCAGTCTTTTGTTACTTAGTTTGGTCTATCAGGGCAGCTTCATGACAAACTGAAAGCAATTCATCTGGATGGGCCACACCTTCTCTGTCTTGTCTCTAATGAGCAGCTTCGAACTGAGGGTGGCCTCTCTCTGGGAGAACTAGCAGTCTTTCATGATGCTGAGGAACGTTGGAAAGAAGGTTCATGAGCTGTAATTGAACTGCTATTGTACACTGAAGATTTGTGCTTGCAAACTGTATGTGAACTTTGTCATATGTAACCTGATTTGCAGACAAAGCCCCATGTCATCGACAGCGTGATGGAGTCACAAACACTATACATCTCATAATAGAGTTTCTTGGTACTAAAAGCATGTAACCCACTCCGACAAAGGCAAGATTTGATGACACTGAATGCTTGCTCAATAGGATTATAGTCAGGTAAATATGGTGGTAAGTATTCGACTCGGCAACCTTGAATGAACACATTAGCATGCCAGCACTTGAATGAGTTGTGACAGCCAATTACCATAGCTATAAATGAGATTGATGACTTCTTCAGAATGGTGTATACGAGCATTGTCAAGAATGATGACACCATGTGGAGCAGGATATGGGTTGGTCAATGGCAGCTAGTAAGGTCAAGTTGAGTTTAGAGAACAGCTTCACATATGAAAAACCTTCAAGATCATCATGAAGAAACTCATAGAATGTCTGGTGTGTAAATGAGCCCTCAACAACCCTTGCAGCAATGATTCCCCAATCTAGAGCCATGGCAGCTAACATTGACAAGCACCGTTTACAAACAAATGGGTCATGCTGCTCAACACGCTGGCCTACAGGTGCCTGACCCCAAAGACGTGCATAAGTTCTGTCATCTTTTGAGACTTTTTTGAGAGAAATAAGGTAGTTGGCTGGATACTGGCCAATTCAACGGACAAATGCTGCATGAACCATGGGATTGCGTTCAGAAGCAAGCTTCTGCACCCGTTTGACATTGAGTCCAGCACATTTGAATGAGGCATGGATGGTTGCAAGAGACACAGGGAGATCACCATATTCCTCAAGACAGCAGCTGTATTCATCCAAGAAAAGGGTAGGCTTGTGACGAGCCAAGCGCAGCAAGTAGAGACAATCAGAATGAATAAGCTTTCGTGGGCATCCACGTCCAATGGCGAGTTTTTTTGGTAACATCTCCAGTAGCATGATTTTGACATAGAGTTCGGTATAATGCAGACAGTGAGAAGTCAACAAGCTGGCAAATTTTGTGGTCGGAGTCTTCTCGTCAATTTTTCAGCCGCAGAGTGATGCGTTTCACATCGTCACTGATGCGGCAGTTGACCATGATGATGAACGATGTACAACGCGCACAAACAACACAGCCTCAAACAACTTTCTTTTTTTGAGATTGTCATTATTTACAAAAATCACTATAAATGGCCAACTGAAGTTGAGATGTTTCTGAAGAGAGCAGCAGGTGCTCTCTTGACATGCCCTTTGATGGCGCGTAGGTTGTCTTGCAGAATGTGGAATCCCAGGTGTGAGGCTTGTGTTGCCCTACGAGAAGCCAAGTTCCAACCACCAAAATTTGAGTCAACTGTACCGAGTTCTGAGTTCCAGGACCTGGTGTAGGTAAACAACTTTTGCTGGACACTACACAAAGTGAGTGTCTAGCAAAATATAATAGTTGAGGTCTAGCACAGCCTAGTCTGCTATACTTGCAGAACAAGTGTGTTCGACCCAAGGGGTTAACTGTTGGTAGTAGAATAATTATTTATACTGAAAGGAAGATAGTCCGAAGGTAAAATGTTGGATCCGATGTTTTTGGGTTTTGGGTTTTGGATTAGCGGGTTTCGGTGGGTTTTGTCGGATATTGTCAGGTTAGCATTGGTTTAGGAAAAGAATGTCAGGGATAGTGAACGGTGGGTTACTGTTGGTATTTTCAGAATGTTTCAGATAAAGAAAGGATGATATTGTGGAATTCAGTAAAGAACTACTAACATCAGATGACCTCCTCCTACTCGGAGGTAGAAAGGTAAGATAAGTAAGAAGGAGGGATGCAAAATATATAGTGTCTATGTAGAATTTCAGAGTGCTATAGGCGAAAGTAGTAGCATTAATTTTGGATCCAATGTCCTATGTAATAAGACATGTGGTACTGCGGACATGTAACAATGTGTTCTACAACGCTAGCGATATGAAAACTGATAACTGCACACCTAGTGGGGATAGATATGATAGGACAGGACATAGGGAGGACAAATGCGCGGGAAAGTATCGGATCCGAAGCGGCCGATGCGCGGGAATCATTGGATTAGCATCGGATTTAGCGGATAAATGTCGGATTGAGCGGATGAGTGTCGGATAACATCAGAAGTGATTCATGTATGACATGCATTGGAAAATAGCTGAATATGAACTCAGCACTAGCTCGAGTGCTACACCGGGAGTCGACAAATGAATATCTAATATCCAGCACACTTCCAATCAGGTAGTATTTCATTGAGCAATGAATCATCCAAGGGGTCTCTTATCAGACTCGGTAGTCAATATAGGCAAATGATAATGAAAACATGAAAGTTGTTATTATGCTATTTTTCAAACCCGAGACCCTGAAACCCATTGTTCAACATGTCCATTTTTCATCCACTGCACAAATCACTGAGTTTCAAGTGCCAAAACCCCAAACTCAAAACCCAGTGTGCAACACATCGATTGTTCATTTACATTACACAGATCATCGAGTTCCGAGTGCTGAGTGCTGAAACCCGAAGCTCAAAACCCGAAAATATGTATGGAACATGTCCATTTCTTACTCATTGCACATATCACTGAGTTTGAGTGCTGAAACCCGAAGCCCGAGACCCGAAAATATGTGCACAACATGTCCATTTTTCCCTCACTGCACAAATCACCGAGTTTCGAGTGCCAAAGTGTGAAACTGGAAACCCAGTGTGCGACATGTTGATTTTTCATTTATATCACACAAATAACCAAGTGCCAAGTGCCGAAACCCGAAGCCCGAGACCCGAAAATATGTATGCAACATTTCCATTTTTCACTTGTTGCACAAATCACTGAGTTTCAAGTGCCAAAACCCGAAACTCAAAACCAGGTGTGCAACATGTTCATTGTTCATTTAAATTACACAGATAATTGAGTTTCGAGTGCCGAAACCCGAGGCCCAAGACCCGAAAATATGTACACAACATGTCCATTTTTCACTCACTGCACAAATCACTGAGTTTCGAGTGCCTAAGCGTGAAACTGGAAACCTGGTGTGCAACATGTTGATTTTTCATTTAAATCACACAAATCATTGAGTTACGAGTGCCGAGGTCTGAGACCCGTACCCCGAACCTCAAAAATATGTGTGCAACATGTCCATTTTTTACTTGTTGCACAAATCACTGAGTTTCAAGTGCCAAAACCCCAAATTCGAAACCCAGCATGCAACATGTTTGAGTTCCGAGCTCCAAGGGCCGAAAACCAAACCCTGAACCCCAAAAATATGTGCACAACATGTCCATTTTTCACTCACTGTACAAATCACCGAGTTTTGAGTGCTGAAACCCGAAAAACCCAGCATGCAACATGTTGATTTTTCATTTACATAACTCAAATCATCGAGTTCCAAGTGCCGAGGGCCGAGACCCAAAGCCCGAAACCCAAAATCATGTACACAATATGTCCATTTTTCACTCATTTCACAAATCACCAAGTGTCAAGTGTCAAAACCTGAAACCCGGTACTTCAAATAACAAGTGGTCGTGTTCGAGGTCCGCTGACCGTTTGTTGGTTATCAGGTGCTGAGAGATCTTAAAAAACTCTCGGTAATACTGTCCGAGTTCTTCCTGCGAATGCATAGGTATGCACATGTTCTCGCTGCAAAGGTTTTCTAGGTCAGCACATGAAAAGCGGTGGTCGCTTTCGCATCCTGGATACATTGCTTTTACTTCCTTTATGAACTTGTCCCAATCTTGGCCGGCTGCAGAAGGTAGTAGTACCCATATCTCCGATTCACTGGTGGGCGCGTATCTGAGTGCGGCTTTGATGGTTTGGATAGCGTCAAGGGATGCGTATCCAGCCAAGATTTTGATTTCCTCGAAGTAAGGAACTAGGCGCGTGGGCATGCCATCGAACTTGGGCGCGGATTCTGCTCCCCTGAGCAGCATTCTGAAAACTGAAGACATCTTTGAGGTTAGCGCGGGTTGACGGTTGCTAATAGGAAGAGGTGAGGGAGGACGCAGAACAACTATGGTAGGTAGGGTAACAAGCGCGGGATTCGGAACCGTAAGCAGAAGATTAACTATATGTTTGTGCAGTGAAGGGACAGGTGTAGGTATGAAGGGTGCAGGGACAAAAAGGGATTGTCTTTCTGGAGGAGGCTCACGGGACGGGGTTAAAGATGGCTCCGTAGAAAGAGTGTCTACAGTTATAAAAGGAATGCGAGGTAGGGAAATGTCAAATGCTCCGGGAAATGGGGAGTCTTTTTCGTCTGCTTCCTGGTTTGCTAGCAATGAATGCACAGAGTCGGGAGAGTTAGATGTGAGACTCTGGAGTACGGATGCTTTGGAGGATGCTCGAGAGCGCGGGTTGGACGGACCGGCTTCAAGTTCTTCCATTTGAATCAAGCATGCGATCTACCACACGCTTATCTGCGTCCTTGTCTTCCAACGGGAAGGAATACTGGTATTGGGTCGAAGAGGGGTTGGCGGGCTGGGATGCCAATGAAGTTGCGTTTGCCGAGGATGACACCGTAACATTTGGGTTTGTTGTTGTTTGGTGGTTCATGATGACATCAAAACTGTGATTGACTTGATGGGTGTTGCTCAGCTCGACGACGGTCCATGATCCACAAGGAAATTCAAGCAGGGGAAGGGAACTATGTGGGAGGACGGGGACAACATCCTTTAAGAGGGACGGGAACACTCGCTTGAGTTCATTTTTGTCTGCACGGACGTTATCGGTGAAAACGGCCTGGACCTCTGGATGTCCAAACTTCACCAGTGACTGGCTAATTTCGCACAGATTGGGCATGTATTGATCATGTCCCTTTGTCATCGTGAAGAGCATGGACTGAGTCTCGGAGTACTTGTTCACCACAGTATGAAGTGCAGTGAATAGGGGAGCACTGCCCACCCTACCGAGCTGTTTGATAATCTGCTCGCTTGATACATGTCAGAGACAGGGCAGATACTGTATAATAAAACTAGGCACCTTAAAGCTATGGTCAATTGCGAGCACTCTCGCTGGGAGCATGGCAATACACTGTTTCATCTCCGTCAATCACTGTTCGATAATCATGTCATAAAAGAGACAGAGGTACCCTGCACTTGGTACAAATCCAGCATAGCCATTTCGGTCACTGAATGAGCCAAATGCTTGCTCGCGGACCCAAGACTGTTTCGGACAACTTTTGTAGTGGTCGTGACTCACCTTGTTTCAGTAGTGCAAACATGTATCCACCATGGCTGTCCGGGATATGACAGCCCTTGTCTCTTAATAGTCATACAAAAGGCGCAGTACATCGACTACTCAACATTCTCAATACTTAAACTCAATTTTTGGTTTCAAACCGCTGGGGCCATCTCAGATGATGCTACACAGGAGTTTGGAGGTGGACTCCCCCATTCTCAAATGCCACACCAGGCAAACTTACAATGAGACACCCCTTGCACGACACCAAAAAAAAACAAAAAACAAGAGCTAACATTCTACTAGCTACCCTAAACATGAAGGGCCGCACATCCACACTACTAGGAAACAATAATGAAATATCTAAATGGTCAGCACTCCATCACGTTATGAGAGAAAAAATGATTGGAATCCTGTGTGTCCAAGAGACCCACCTATTGCCTGAACACGAAGCGCAAATTGAGACACTATACTCAAAAAGAATAAAAGTACTGAACTCACGAGACCCCCTCTGCCCAGGCAACTTGGCAGGCATTGCCTTTGTAATAAACAAACAAATATTTGACCCAAATGATCTAAAAACAACTGAGATCATTCCAGGAAGAGCCTTAGCACTAAGAATAAAGTGGCACAATGAAATGTACCTGACACTAGCAAACATATACACCCCAAACAATCATATGCAACACCCCGACTTCTGAAACACAATTACAAGACTGTGGCAAGGAAAAAACATACCAAACCCTGACTTCCTAATGGGAGACTTCAACATCACGGAAGACGCCCTAGACCGCGCCCCTGCCTGTCTCGACAACGAACAAGCAATAGAAGCACTCCAAAACCTAAGATTCCAACTGAATATACAAGACTCCTGGACAATGAATAACCCAACAATGAGAGCTGTCACATTCTACAGTAACACAAACTCACATTCACGTCTCAATCACATCTACTCCTCACCAGCCCACAAACTTAGCATCTATGGATGGGACTCGTGCACTTCAGCTATACCAACAGACCATAGAATGATCCTAGTCAGATACGCACTGACAAACACCCCATTCATGGGGAAAGGCCGATGGTCATGGCCGATAAGTGTTACAGTTCTACCTCTTACCCTTCACTACTTCACCATTTCACATTTCACCTTGTCACCTTTTCACATTTCACTTATTTCACAGAACATTCCATCACATTCTACCTAATTCCATCGACATCACATCATACGACTCTTACTACGATTATTCCCATTGGACGATTACCATTACAGCTCCGCTTGTATGTTGGAGCTCCGCTCTAATCCTTACTTATATAGTTAGTAGCTTACATGTATATGTTCTCTATCTTCACCTTAGCAATCTACTCTTATAAGCCTACAGTGGTAGCCTAGGGGGATTCATTGTTAACCATAACAATAAGCCTATTATATGATGAGAAGTTCTTAAACAAGATTAGCGAAATAGGTAGACAAACCCAACGAGAAATCACCAACCTTCAACAACAGTCAGAGGCCGAGAACCCACAACGAAGCTGGGAAGACTTCAAATCAAAAATCAGGCACAACGCGAAAACCACCGCAAAAGAACATCTATACAAAATTAGACAACAAGTAAAGCTACTTGAAGAAGACCTACCCAAAACAACAGAAAACAATGACATCGACACAAATGAATCAACACACTGACAAAAAGCATGGATCGAAAGTGAAATCACCCACCTCGAAAACAAAAGATTCAAGAACAAACAACAAGCTCAGGCAAAATGGGCAGCCAAGGGTGAAACAATAAGCAAATATTGGTCTAGAATAAACAGCAGTAAGAAGCCACGTGACATCATACATAGACTAAAAATACCTAACCAGAACCGCCTAGCCTCGCGATCAGACCACATGGCAGAAATTGTGCTGGACTACCATGAACGTCTTCAAGAAGACTCCCTATCAGACCACGAAAAGAAATAAGAGCGACAGAAATAAGAAACACACTGTGAGAAATACCACAAGCACAAAAACTGCAAAATGAAAACTCGCCACTACACAGCCCACTAAAAGAAAATAGCGTACTCAAAACACTATACGCCTCAAAGGCAGGCAGCGCAGCTGGCATAGATGGAATATTGTACAAAGTCTGGAAAAGTCTACACGAAAAACAATTAGACGACAGAAAAAAAGACATTCCAAGCTTCTACATAATAAAAACACTCACCATAGTCATAAATGACATACAAAAACATGGTGTCGATGATCAAACAAACTTCTTGCTGGGCTGGATGTGCCCCATTTACAAGAAAAAAGACAGAACCGAGATAGCAAACTACCACCCGATAACCCTACTAAACACTGATTATAAGATCCTCACAAAAGCATTAGCAATGCTGCTAGCTCGAGCTAGCACAACTGATGATAGACTACGCAGACATCGCTGAGGAAAACGGAGTCCTGATAGCACTAGATCAAGAAAAAGCATGTGATAGAATAAAACACAACTACTTACTAGCGTCCCTCGAAACTTCGGCCTCCCACAAACCTTCATCAGAATGATAAAAGCGCTATACTCAAACACTTACACCAGAGTTGCTGTAAACGGTGTCCTGAGCACTCCCTTCAAAGTTACGAGAGGAGTATGCCAAGGTGACCCCCTCTTGTGCCTCCTCTTTGATCTGGCTATAGAGCCACTAGCATGCATGCACCCTTAGAAACTCAGACAAACTATCTGGATATAACATACCAGGACTTACCAATAAAATCATTGTCAACCTGTACGCAGATGACACGACAATATTCCTAAGTGAAACAGACAAATATAGTGACCTGGAGAGCATCCTATCGAGATGGTGCACTGTGTCAGGTGCGAAGTTCAACCTAGAAAAAACAGAAATCATACCTCTAGGCTCGAAAGTACACCGAGACCGAATACTTCAGACTAGAATAATACACCCTCTGGACCCTCCTCTAGATAAAAACATCAGAATAGCACCTGATGGATACCCTATTAGATCCCTAGGTGCATGGATAGGCAATAAAACGAGTGACTTAACTCCTTGGGAACCAGTACTAAACAACATCAACGCAGCTTTTAAAAGATGGAATAACAGCCACCCCATACTTGAGGGGAAGAGACTGATGGTACAAATGATGGCAGGAGAGATGACACAGTTCCTCGCAAAAGCGCAAGGCATGCCTAAGAGTATTGAATCAGCACTAATAAAAATGATAAGAAACTTCATCTGGAACGATGTCCATATCCCACCAATCAACATAGAACAAATGTACAAAATGAAAGAAGAAGGTGGCATTAATCTGCTCGACATTAAATCAAGAAACAACGCAATAGAAATAATTTGGGTCAAATCCTACCTGGATCTATCCGCACCTAGACCAACTTGGGCCCTTCTAATGGATCTAATACTAAACAACATTAGACCGTGCGTCAACGACAACGAAAACACCAACATCACAAAATCGGGCAGGACATGCTTTTTATAGATGGGGTTTATGAAATCAAACCAGAATTTCATGGCATTGTATGATAATGTATCCTATGACAATGTATTATACACACACAAGCAAAATGACACCAAAGGACAAGACATTGTGAGTAACCTACAATTCTGATGGAGATGTGCAATACCTCACAAGTATGATTATTTTACGACAAAGTAATATACAAGCAAGAGAAGAATGGTGCCAAAGGACAAGAAATTACCAGTAGCCCACAATTCTGATAGAGATTGTAGTGTCTTGTAAGTATGATTAGCCTACACAAATTAATATCCAATCAAGAGCAAAATGACACCAGGGGACAAGAGATAGCATAAAAGCTAATTATGACCAAAATATGTATGAGCAAATATTGCTGAATCGGTATCTGGTTGGAGTGGAATATTCGCTAAACGAGAGGGTTTCATGGTATGTGTGAGCAAAATATTCCATTATTCTAGTAGCATGGTCAGCCAATTAAATTTGTTTATCATATTCATATATATGCTAGATGATTCGTGTTCGAGCTTTGTACATTGATACTTGTAAAGTCGTCATTCCAAGGCATCGAAGGTTTGCAATTTCACAAAGAAACAATTTATATTGCCCTGCATGCGCAGCATTCTGTAATGATATAGGGGTATGCGCCTGATTGTACATTAAGTACATAAAAGTACATACATACTATTGCTTTGGTTGTAGTATTAAATAGAGTGTACACAGACAAGGCTTGAGACAACTCATAGCATCACTCAACTTCAAAGTCAAACCTGTCATCATTATTAGTGTCATGGTCCTCGCCGTAGTAACACAATTCATCTGGTTGAGGCGGCGGAATGAATCCATTGGAAGGTGGCGATGTATCTGCAAAAGTCACATCAGTGATCGAAGACCGTATTGTTGATCAGCATGCCCACTGATATCACGAGCAAAGTCAAATTCACGGGCACTTGCGATGGCCATTGTATAGAGTTCTATCTCAGCTTGGGCATGGCGCATCTTGGCTTGTAAGACAAGGGACTCTAATCCAATGTTGTGCTGATATACATGGTCACCATTGTGGTGAAGAGAATATGTCGTCAGTCCTGTTTGGCAAGCCTGTTCTGCACGGAAGGCATTGTAGAAGGCTTCTTGGACATCGGTAGAGACCCATGTGCTCAACAAGGGCAATGAGGGGCCAACACACTTCACATCACAGTGAGAGCAACATAGTAGATTAATTACATTACTGATGTGGAAAATAATGGATGCTTGTTTGCTTCATTGTCGATGGTTAATCCAGGTCTTGAAAGAGTAGAGCAATCCACAAAGGAGCACATTTCCACCAAAGACTCGCCTCGGAAAGGAAAGCCGTATGGTCTCCTTAACCAAGCTTCGCACTTATTTTGCGTAGCTGTTGCACAGGCCGAGGGTGTGCAGGTTATAGCATGTCTCGAAAGTGTTGAGAAAGGCATCATGTCGCACATACCTGGATGTGATAGGTTTAGACTCCTGACTTAGGTGCCAAAGTTGAAGAGCTCACACATTCGGTGCTGTCGTAAGTGTTCGATGGCCTGGGTATACAGAGACACTTCCATCTGACCTCATTTCTTCCTTTCCTCCATGAGAAGATGCTCTATGACCACATTTCTTCTCCCCTTTAGTCCACCGACACAGATACTCTGGTGTTGGAGCAATACTGCCTCCTGCTTTACTTCAATAGTGTGCTCCCCCACAATTTCCCACAAATTGCCAGGATAGACTCGGTCTTTGAGTAAAAAGGAAAGAACCTTCAATTCAGTCTGGAGCTATATAGAAAAACTTCAAGACGTGCAAATAAATGTGAAATTATCGACTTTCCTTGTCATTTGTTATGAGTCCTATATATGCATCCAGCAATCCAATGCCTAGTGAGTTCGAGAGTTCAAAGATATATGTACGAGAAGTTGAGTCATCGAACAGCTGCGAGGGTGAAAGACAGGTTGACATCTGGGTTTTCAACGTTTAGACACTTTCAATCCAGTTCGTGTACAATTGATTTATAGTAGTGATTAAATGCTTCAAGAGGCAGCTTGGTCTAGATTCAGTACTGGATGTTTCCTGACCATATACATATATAGTTGGTTGCTCTCACAAGAGTCTGGCCACCCCCACAGAAGTCTGGCCGGACCAAAAAAAAATAGTCAGGCCATCAAAAGGCCATCAAAAATGATTAGCTGGAGTCACTCACAATCTGTGGATGCAGAATCGTTGCTCATTGCATACGTGCTAGTACGACAGCTTGTCAGAAGTGCATCCAGAAAGCTGATTGTGGCAGCGCAAATTCATGCTTCACATAACTTGTACAGGTCTTCTATATCTAATTGCTCGTGATCTAAATAATGTTCCAGAAAATGATGATTCTTGTGCATGAGCCAAAGGGAGGCACCTGGGCAGCCCTAGCAGAAATAATAATTGTCCAGCAGCTTGGGGTGAACACAACTAACATCCAGGGTCCTAAGATCAATGCGGCTGCGGCTTCCATGACAGGTTTGCACGGTTTCTATTCGGCTCCTGGTAATGCACTTGCAATGATTACAAGCATGAATGGACCTTGTACAAAGGGAGGCACATTGGGGGGTCATCCAGACGGGACAAATTGTAGGCAAACTTAGCCGGATCACCATCAAAATGGGTGTCCTTAGCGTGATAACGCCAAACAAGCCCTGAACCCAACCAGGGATGGGCCATATACGACCTAGGATGCCATGGGCGTGCACAGCATATAGCCATAGGGTACATTTATGAATATGAAGCCTGAGATAGATTCCAAGGCTGAACTGGGCGAAGATAGGGACCAAAATACATGATCCGATATGTGACTGGATAGGAGAAGGGAACTGTCGACCACCCGCCATGTGCATGGCCGAGGACTATGCCACCAAAAGTCAGGGTGAAGGCGAGACTCTGTATGCAATCAGAAGAGAATCACAGAAGGTAAAACAATGCAACATACTTGTACCGAAACATGTCCATCTACTTCGCACAAATCCAAGGACCATACGGTCCATACCTACCGGGAATATGAAACCCCATATGATAGCTTGAGGGCGATATGGATCACATCAACTGGGGTATGTAGTTGTTCTTCTGTAAGGTCTGCTCCGTGATGTTCATGAGCAAGCACTGGCACTCTCAAAGTTAAGACGAGGGGAAGTAGTAGAGGTGTCGATAAGAACAAGTCGCCAACAACGCTGAGCGACCTTGAATCTGCTAGATATTGTGCTTATAAAATGCTTCAAACAACTTGAATCATCTAAAATGTAAAGTCCTCAATGTCAGGATAGAGATAGAGAGCTCGGTATTTGCAACTTAGGAGGGTTGGGTTCGATTCATAAGCAGGGTGAACCAGTTCTGTCATACGGCTTTGAATCATCGACGATCAACGAAGGAGCACTTAGGAAGCACTCACTTATGTAAACTGCAAGGAGACAAGGACACGGAAAAAATCTGGTTCAAGTCATCTCGAATAACTTACATAAACAATAAATGATAAACTGGCTGACTCAATATTACATAACATATGTATCCAACATCGACTCAGTTCAAAGTTGACTACACATTGCACTTCTTGAATATTAAGTAAATACCTGACTCTGCTTTTGATTCTACCAATATATGGCCTGTTTCATTAAAGTCTGGGTGAGATGGCCATACCGTGCGACCACCTTAAAGACAGTCATCGATGACTCGGAGGGCGTTTCTGCCCTTGCTAGTATACGGGTAAGGGTTTGTCAACAAAAAGCTCAAGTCCCATGCTCGATAACAAGTAACAAGGCAAGTCTTAGTATCTGCAATAAATGTTTTTGTCATTGATGTTGCTGCGCAGTACACTACCATCTATCTAATTTCCGCCAATTAGAGGTGTTGTGAAAGCACATGGTGTGCCTATCAGACGTCGGGTGCTATGATCATCAAGCGACAACAATCACCCTAGTCCTCATTGCTTTGCACCCCCCCTGCACAGATATGACGTCTCATGGCCGGCCTAGCTCCTACTTGTGCGCACTTCTTGCAGTGTTTGAAGAGAATACAAAACTCCCTCGCACCAACTCCATCACCAACAGACGAAGCAAGCCTGTCCAACAACTCCGTTTGCTCCTAGATGGTCCACTCGAGTTGGACAGGAGGAATATCCGCTTCTTTATCACCCATCTATCAGTAAAACTGTGCTACAGCAGTGTAGTAGGTTCCTACCTCTTTGTGGGTACCGGAATGTGGCTAAAGGTGCTGACTGGAAGTGCACATCTATGCTCACTAGGTGATGATCAGAGGGATCATCTTGCGCATGATGAATGCTGACCTCGGTATCTGCAAGCATCAGAAGCGCATCTTGCAATCCAACAAGTCTTCTTCATGATGGTATTCCACCAAGGGTACACTGCCGCTTCTACATACACCTCTTTTCCACCATTGTCAGTGCATAGGCAACAAGGGTATAGAAAATCATATTTCTTGCGGAACTTCTCAAAGTCAGATGGCGGAATCTTTTTACCTTCATCGTCGGTGGGCCTGCATTTTGGGGCACTGTCATTGCTCAAGATTTGCGCAGTATTCAAATGCCACTCACCAACACCATTCAACCATTGATCTTGAGACACTATCAAAGTGCAACAGGGCCAAACAGCAAGTCATAGCCTCCGCAATCAGTTTACCTGACCTCTGAGCAATTTCATGACAGTCAAGTGGAGTAGTGATGGTAGAGGATGGTGAAGATGGGAGTTCCATTGGACAGAGGAATTTCTTTCCTCTCCTGCCGGCTTTTAGAATGATGGCCCGTCCAGCTTTCCCTGCCATCATCATTTGCGTTAGTAATGCTCGCACTCTCGGCATAGATTCTTGGCCCATAGGAAGCCGGTGCTTCAGTAACTTTTCGTATTATCTTGTTGGCTAACACTGTCTGTTAATAGTGGTGACTTTGTGAGTTTTTTCGATCCCCTAGCATTGAACATAGCTATATTGTTATTTTCGTCCTTTCAGATCCTCTTTACAACTCATCATGGACCTGGCAAGATCATCGTCAGGTCCAATGCCTTTCAGGTGCACTTGTACTCGGGAGTTCACGCAAGAGAATGCCTACACTAAACACCAGCACTCCTGCATGAAAGGCAAGAAAAGATTGTTCTCAGCATTATTGAAAGCAAAAGATTTCCTTGGCTCTGCCAAGCGGTCTCAAATGGATAGCAACAGGAACAAACAGTCTTCGAGCACGCACTTCGACCCTCGACGAGTGTCACCACCATCTGAGACCATAGAAGCAGAGCCGTCCAACATTTGCTCAACTTCTTTAGCAACACACACTTCATCGTGTGTCGATTCTTCACCGCACAATGCATCTTCCTCAGCAGCTGATGTCGTTGGCATGGCGTCTATGGAAGTAGATGACTAGGAGTTATCGCTGGCGCAGCAGAGGAGCCGACGTGTTGGTGTTCCTATGCCATGACGTTATAGACAGTATGACAATGTACTTCCGCAGCCTCCCCCAAGTGTTCCCTCCAATTGTACTGCTCAACAACCGGAGTTGAACCTTCCTGGAAATTCCACTGACATGTCTACCATGAATTGTACATTGTTGCAGGTCCCTCCTTTCCGTACAGCAAGGAATGTTTTTGGGCTAGTATGTCAGTTCTTCTCACCAACTCCCCCATCCCATGACCCGGAAGATGTTGTGACACTCCGAGATATCAGCTCCATCTCAGCTGTTGCTCCAGCAGAACCAGATGTTCCCGTGGAGCCTCACGACTTTTATCCATACCCTAATTGATCATCTTTTGAGCTCGGCCATTGGTACTGGAATGGAAGTGTGCAGAAATCCCATCAGAGTTTCAAAGAACTAATCAACATCGTCGGATGCCCGGGTTTTGACCCCGATGATGTGCAAAGTACACCATGGGACAATATCAACTCGCGATTAGGTGCAAGTGTTCACGATGAAGAAAGAGATGAATGGGAGGATGAGGATGCAGGTTGGCATAAAACACAAGTAACCATCAAAGTACCTTTTTTGCGGACCACAGCTCAGCTGGGTACTCGTCCTTACGTCGCGGCCAACCTTTACCATCGACCTCTCATTTCCGTGATTTGGGAGAAGCTCTCAAACGCTCAGGGTGACAAACTCTTTCATGATGAGCCTTACCAGCTGTGATGGAGCGCACCCCATCTCCAATGCGAAGTACACATTCAAGGTGAATTATACACTTCGCCAGCCTTCATAGATGTGCATCACAAACTCCAGGAGTCTCCTGGAGAACCAGGATGTGAATTACCCCATGTAGTCGCAGCACTGATGTTCTGGTCGGATGCCACACACCTCACAACCTTTGGCCACATGAAGCTCTGGCCGGTCTACATGTACTTCGGCAATGAATTGTGTGGAGGGGATTACAGTTTGAAAGTCTACAGCAGGTGCCAGGGCGAAAGGGAAAGGAAAGGTGGTTTCAGAGCACTCGCAGAACGTACCTACAGTGGCTCAAAAAAGTGTCTTAATGTTTGTAATGTTTCATGTAATTGCTTTATTATGCACCAGGGTGTAGGAATATAACTAAACTATAGGGAGGTGTCATAAAGCTATACTTCTTAGCCTCATTTAAGTTCCCTATAGCGTGGGAAGCTGATGTCATCATGTGCAGATGTGGCTATTTTAATTTGGTGACTCATTGAGACACTTTTTTGACTTTTGGTTTGATCAACACAATCTCTATAATTATGATACTTTATGTGACCTTCTGTTGCTCTAATCACTTCTGCCACTCTTCTAGACATGCTATCTATCAATTTTGAGTATTTCTTCTTAGCACTCCTTTCTCACTCTGCTGCAACTCTGTCCTACAGCTGAAATAGCCCCTATGATGAATTTTGATAGGCTGCGAGCAATTTCTTGAATATTTTTCAGAGATATTCAATAGGGCTGATGTATGTGGACTATGCTAGACATGATAGAACATTGATATCATGGTGTTTGAGCTGCTAGTGACTAAATTGAAAGCTTACCTCACATGAATGAAGATAACACATTTACCATATTCTAACTGGGTTCACACTTACAAGTTTCATGCTCTTGGAGATTACGTGGCCTCCATCCGTCACTTTGGAACAACAGATTCCTACAGTACTGAACCAGTAAGTCGTAGTCCGTTGTCCGTCCTTACCCTAACCCAGTTTTTATAAGGGAGAATTAGAACATCGTATGCCTAAAGGAAGGTACCGTCGTACCAATCAATGGGCTTTCATTCACCAACTTACTCAGATTGAGCGCTGTCAAGCACGGCTATGACACATCAAGCAACGGCAACAACAGCAAACCCCTCATACAGAGATGGATGAAAGAGCGAGCGACCCTCAACTACGCTATCACATTGGCCAAAGCGAAAACATATACGATGACTTTGGTCACTACCTCCACAGTCATGCGAAAGATCCCGCTATGAAGGTAATCAATATTTTAACTGATCATTGTCATCATCATTCTAATATGTAACTCAGGACTTCCTGCCTCGGTTGAAGGATTACATTCTGGATTGCCTCAAGCTGGGAGTGACATCACTTCATCTCGACCACGAACGTGACTCAATTCTCTTTAAGCATAACCGAATCTATCATCACAACCTCGCTAGATTCAACTACACCACATATGACGTTCGACGGGATCAAGATGTCATAAATCCAAGAACATCTCATTGCAACATCATGATACTTGCCCATCATGATGATCGCAATGCTGATGATGATGGGGCTGACTACCATTACGCCAAAGTTATTGGAATTCACCATGTTAATGTGGTTTGCATTGGGAATGTGCATCAGTCGCATCGAGTTGAATTTCTTTTTGTTCGGTGGTATGAACCCGTACAAATCCACTCATGGGAGACACGCACTTTGGGTCGCGTTCGTTTCATGCCTCTGGCAAATCCTAATGTGTTCGGTTTCATTGACCCGGGGTTTGTGCTCAGAGCTTGTCATATAATACTGGCTTTCTCCAGAGGTCAACACAACCCTAGCAAACACGGGATTCCTCTTCTTGCAGAAGATAAGTTTGATTGGCACGAATACTATGTCAACAGGTGCGTGTTACTTCTTATTTTGGCTATATTTAATGACAAATAATTGTAATAGCTTTGTCGACAGAGACACCCTGATGCGTTATCATTATGGCCTTGGGGTGGGGCACGTGTACGCTCATGAGGCGAGGATTATAGACCGCCCTTACTCAGGACAAGGAACTTCATCTCAATCCATCACACAGTCAACAGAACATTCAGACAACGAGCATTCGGAAAGAGAAGAAACTTCACAGGAAATCACCAACTGGCAAGGTTCTAATAATGATGAGGATGAAGATGATGATGAGGATGATGCGGGCATTGAAGAGGCGAACTTCTTTGAGCAGGAACGAAATGGAAACACCGATTTACTGGTCGGGGCGCTAGAGGAAATGTATTCTGAGCATGTGTTCGATTACGAAAACTAGAGTTGTGCACCAGGTTCTCGGTGCTGGGCCTCAATCTGATTTCTGGCTGGTTAATTCAATTATTTCCTGGTGCGTCACTAAATTCTGGAAAGTACGTTTTTTATTCTAGGACGGCGAACTCATTCCTGGCCGGCAGGTCACTCGTTCTTGGCATCAATTCACTCATTTCCGCTTGGTGATTCAGTCATTTATGACACACGATTACACTTAGGACTCTAATGTGTGGCCAGTAGCTCCATTGTTATAACCAATCTCCGGCCATCGCCAATCTCTGGCCATCAGATGTAACGAGTGTGCGTATCTCTGGCATGGTATATATATTTATTACTAGCTCTTAGTCCCTCCAACCTACTACCGTTTCCTTTGTTGTATCATGCAAGGCAAGTCGCGATCTAAACAATCCCATCTCATTAATAACATGAATAAAAAACAGCCCAACCCTCGCTGTCTGTTTTCCTCTACTTTCCGCAATGGTCACATCTTCAACAGATAATTCAGCTCCCTGTGTGTAGACTCTGTGCTATTGTGTGTGCATCATCCGCTGATCTCTTTCCTTCAGACTGATGAAGTTTGTTATCACTTATCAACTGGTTTTGTCCTCTAACTTGTGTTTTTCAGCATGCCTTTGTTGGATTTACAGATCACTTTGATTTTTCCGGTAATCTGGCTCACAATCATCAAGTTTTACCCCTATACATAAGTAATCCTCGAAATGAACTATCTTTTCTCATCTTTATGTTTGTAGTCCGCACAAGACATGGGGGTGAACCTGAATCAATGGTTCGGAATCATGGGTATTTTAGCTGTTCCTCAGAATGGGAATGTCTCATTTTATGAGGTGTTCGAAAAGGAGGTGAGAGCCCCATTGTACTGCAAATTTCCTCATTCAAAGGATATTATAGATCGGTGGCACCGATTTTCTGAGGACGGTCGAGGCAGTATATTGTCGGCCAAACTCTTTAGGGAGAGCCAGTGATGTATGGCCAGTGAGTGTCGCTTTCATTGTCGTAAGCCATGATCTGATTTTGCCCATCCATAGCTCCAAGTATTGGCAGATAATTATATACAATTCAGTGATGCTCCCTTTCCAAATGGATTCCCACCTCCTCTTGCCACCATCGAGGCAGTACCTCTTTCAGACCCATCTTATCTCATCAACCAAGACTTCGTTGCGCATCTGTCTTCAATTTCTCCGTCAGGCGGGCCAAGTTGGGACTCTGACTCCTATGACGCCCTTCATGCGTCTCATGATTCTGACTATCACTATCCAGGCAGTATCTCTACGTCGGTTTGAAACGAAGAGCAGGCAGGTTTCTCTCATGTTCCCCACATCTCAGAGTTATTCTGATCATCACGGGGAGGAAGCATTCAGCTATCCACTGATAACTCCTACGTCAATTCAGACCAGGGAGCAGATGATTCTCTCGGATATCCTTGTTAAACAATTCCCCGTCACCTCCCCCATCAATCCAATGACGGTGGTTCACCAGGCGCTTGTCTGGAAAGGTGTTGATACTGCAATTGACAGGGACCACCGGATGAACATTTACCGCTCGCTGAAGAGAACTAACTGGGGCCGTCCAATGCTTCTAACTAGGTGCTTGTTCCTAGGATGCTTCTGGGTGGGGCTGGAGAACCCATTCGAGTATTCTGAAGAACTCGCATGCAAAATTATTACCAACAGCCTTCTGATGGCAGCAGATCTTGATGAGACCACATTGCAAGAATTAATTGCCCAACCCTGTGAGCGCCTTCTTTTGATTGCACGAGTCACTGTATCTAACATGTGATCAGTTGTCATAAAGACCCCCACGGGAAGTGTATCCGTTGAATGGGACACGCTTCATCTAACTGTAAGCTTTCCCATGCCCTACCTTTGCTGAATCTTAAACGTTGTGAGCAGCTCGCTGGATACTTGGACAACAGAGCTTCAGAGATGCGCAAAATCGTCTGGGCGTGCATCTTAAACGATACAGGTTTCTCAAGCAACGTGCAGCATGAGCAAAATGCGAGGGCCGACCACTTTCTTGGCCTTCTTTGCTCAGCTAATGTGGACATGGTAAGAATCTGGAGTCTACATGAATTTAGCTTCACGGCTCATAATGCACTAGGTGCGACAAGCTATAATAGAAAACATACAACTCCATATGTTCAAGGAAATCTTATTCACAAGCTTGTTTCATCCTATGGTGGGCTTGGCAAAAGACGATGACGGCGGAAGAATTGCGGACCTCTTCCCCGAGGAAGTTTGAGATCAGCAAGGCCTATGCCAAGGTGTAGTGGCGACTCTACTGACAATAGTAAGTTTTCTGAGCCATTGCTTATAGTAATAATGAATGTCCTATTACCAGATCTACCATACATTTCTTTGTTGGCACTCGACAAATTCTCAGGGTCAAAAACTGAGTCGCGCATATGCCATTATTATGGCTGTGCTCACCGATATGTACAACAACCAGGACCTGTATCCTGGGTTCCGGGACGCAGTGAGGGCGCTGCCCTTTATAAGGTCAGTGTCCTTAGCATGACTCTTGGCTTTGTGCATTATGCATCCACACGTTTAGCATCAAAAATGTATTTCCAATGCACCTCAAGGATTTAACCCCGAAGGTGTACCCGGAGTTGGGGTGAGCAAAATTCATGGATGAGATTGAAGTCATCGAACAGATAAATGACAACCCGCCAGGTCTCCCAAATTCCGTATTCACATCCTTGCATTCTCAAAGAGCTCGGCGAGAGGTGGATAATTTATGCATTGGGCCTAAGGAATAGCACTGACCCATCTTTCTTCATCATATGTCGCACGAGATATTGATGTATTTTTAATGCAGTAGACAATCATGTAAGATTTTGATGGGTGTTGTGTTCAGCTGTTATAATTGTATTACTATAGAAAGGACCTGCCACGCAAAGTGTGACTTAAGGTCCAGCAGGCCACCTCAACTAACAAACAGATTTTCTCAGATGCGGAGCAAGTAGAACCCCAGTATCAGTAGTAAGGTGATCTTCAGCTCGAAGGCAAAGCCAAACTGCACATTGAACCTCAGGCCCAATAAAAATGAGATCAATGTGTGTACGATAGAGAGGGAGAATCAAAATGTATAGTAAAGCTGGTTGTCTCAACCACAGCAAGCTCCTAAAGTGCACAGAAAAGATCTACTGATCGTATACCACACTGCACCGATCATCCCAAAGCCTACAAACGCTACCAAAGCATAGTCTAGCCGTCTTTCTAGCACCTCAGCACACACACGCAAGACAAAGTCACTCACTCATCGAAACCCGTGTGACTGGTATGACAGCAAGAATCGCATGATGGCGAACATGATCCACAGCACTGCAACTGCATTGTTCATGGTACCGAATCTGCCAAGATTTCTTGCTGGGCATTCTTGAGTGAGATGACAACAAACATGGTATTGGATGCTCTGGCGTATATGACGGCAACGTCCACGAGTGCATTGAACGCAGCCGTTGAGTCAAAATAAACGAGTCCAGGAAGAATCTGGATGACGGTGGTGAGCAGGAATGCATTGACAGGGACATCGTCGAGATACAGACTGATATTTGAGAACATCTGATGGAATGTGATACCTGTCCTGTGTGAAGCATGCTATTACTATGCGAGAAGCGACGCAAGATATCATGATGGAGATCGCACAGAACGTACCGGCACTAAATACTCTGCAGAGAAGACTACTGGGTAAAGACCAGTTGTGGCGTATGAATGAACCACTGAATACGCCACTAAATTGAATGCAACAATCGGACGAAAGGCCATGGCAAACTCACCAACCCAAAACTACCCGGTCCTGGAGGCCATGGTCAAGGTAAATATCAGATTGAGGCGAGATTCGTGAGAACATACAACGATGTCTGGCAAGTGCTTGTTGAAGAATAAGTGTAACAGGCGGCAGCAGTCATAGCGATGATGAAGTAACTGGAAGGGTGATATTACATAATGTTGATTGTGTGTTATTGTTTGCACATTATTATTATCAGTATTACCAATCAAGTCACAAACTAGTACAGGTAATTCCCATATGCCACTTTAATCAAGCAAACCCCTCACTGATTGGCGATCTTACCGTAAATCAGTAGCCCCTTTCTCATTACATTTTTCAAACATGTCTCATATCAATCACACTGCGTGCATAGGATCATTGCCAATGAAAGGAAGAAAGGTTCCAGTGAGTAATTGTTAGTGATTTGTGACGGATAACTGATGGTTTATCAGACGCAACTTGATGTCTGGTTTGATTCGGTAAGTCCGTGGAGGCACGAACTGCCGGTGGTTTACCCGAATTATCCAGTGATCCGCCCAATCGGTAGCCACTCCACATCGTCTGACTGTGCTCAAAGCTAGATTACTCCGCACCACAAATAAAGTCAAATCAACACTTCGGGGTGAGTATTGTGACATACATTATTCAGCTTCTCTAACAGGACAATTTTAAGGGATTCACTGCACCATACTAACGGCCCAGTGACTGACTCAGACATTCTCCAGACTCCTCGAGTACTGACATTAATCACTTACTGTACCATCACTGTGACCACACATTATATCCTTCCACATGCCAGTGATAGTACAGATCTCAACATATCAGTACATGCCCCAATGCATCACACTATGATACCAGACAGACATTCACACTTGTAGTAGTACTAATCATCTATGTCAACATATCATACTCTTTCTGGCTACCATCATATGCCTACCCCCATATATATCATACCTGTCTGCCATACTATATCCGGGGCATGCACGTGCCCGCTAATTATATTTGTGGCTCAGGGTTCAGTGGGGCTATTCTGATTCCATCATCATGTGAAAAATCACTTGAGATTCAAACATGACAACAGTAAGTTCAATCTCAACCGTTGTCTCGGAAAGTCATGTGCATGTACTTACTTTATCTCCCTACCAGATCCCAACAGAAAATGAGCAGCAGATGCTGCTTGAGCGCAGTGTCCCAATCTGGCCGACCCAGCTGTGGCTATATACTGAAATGTCATCACTGTAAGCATGTTAATACAAACAGACTTGATTCACAGTTTCAAATAATGAATATAGGGTACCTCAACATTGCGATTACAGCATGCCAATGATGCAAATTGAGCCGGCTAGGTTTGTTACTTTGTCTCTGAAAGTAACGATTTAACTGCAGCATCAACAGGTGTGAGACGTGTGGGGATTAGGAAGAGTGTACACACACATCAGGAGCCACGTATCATTACAATGCCAAAATGGTGAGTATCGACTGGGATTTACAGTTAGATACTCACTTTATATAGAACACATTCGCCGAAATGAACATGAGGTCTTGTTCAGATGAAGAACTTTAGAGGCTTGAATGTTGGATACAGGCATCAAGACTCAAGATCGATGATGAACAGTGGTTGATGGTCATTGAGCCAATCTCAATGAGAGGGGAGGAGGTCTACACATATTACTGTGTGGTCCCGAAGAATTGCATCATCACCTGACTACAAATGGTGAATGCCTACCTTCTGTTCCAGGAATGTGCGATGGCATCGCATTGGAATGATAAAAGTATGTTGTCATTCTGATTTTTGTTGCTTGTACTTGACCTTGTAGGGCTTGAACTCGAGGCCCAATTCTGGTGAGCGGTCTACAAAGGATGATTGTCCTTACAGATAATGAAATTTTCTTACCACTTAACCAGGAAACACGTCGAATATTTTCCCAGAAGGATCGATATGAGTCTCCTGGAAGTAAGAATGTTGCGGCATCAGTTAAATTGGTATCGTGTAGGCGAGTTCTTTGGTATTACAGTACCTGATCAGATTGACTTAAACAAACAACAGAGGTGTTAATGTTAGAAGATTCTACAGCAGCTTCAATATTTTGGACTTTGGACCAAATGAAGGAAATGGCTGCCGAGCTGGCCATTGCTGGTGCGTACCCTCAACTCCACCTGTAATTCAAGTCGATAACTGAAGGACAGAGGAACTCGCAGGACCTGATGAGATTGTGAAGGAATCGGGTATTGCAATCTGTGGTGCGTAAGTCATAGAAGAACGAGCGATTATGAACTTATCTTGTTCATCACTAACAGGCAAATTACTGCATATACTCCGTACAATGCCACTTTTTATATCACACATGATCGATTGAATAATGAAAAGGGCATCACAAATACTTGAACCACCATGGCCAACCCGAAGCTCGCTTGATGCGAACACATTCACTGGGCGAAAAATGTGGAGGTATAGAAAATTCTCCTTTCATGACTGGCGTTGCATTTGCTATGTTTTGGATTCCAATAATGGTCTTCAAATGCCTGAGAAATATTTATGTCGATGGTCTCATAAACAGGGTGGATATTAGGGGTTTCACTGACAGTTACAACGCCCAAGCTAAAGCTCAAACTACCGTGGTAAGTGTGCTATATTGTGGACCCAAACAATGATGCTTACCCTTGGTCTACTCTGATAGGCAAGTGTCATCCTGGCAGTCGACGCTAGCATCCTCGCTATCCCAGGTCTAGGCGCACAAGTCGCCACAAAAACATCATGCTCCATCTCTTTCGTTCTCAGTGTGTACTGCATCCTCGGATGTACAGTGGCACAGCACTTTAGCCACAGAATGAGATCCCTCGATTTTGCGGTTTAATTAACTTCAGCCCTATCGCAACTGATGCTAACGATTGAATAGATGTACTACCTACAAGGGAAAATGGTCAGTCTTGTGGTCCTCGCAAGCATACTGAGTTTTTTGTATTTGACAAGGTAAACGAAAATTCCATTCCAAACAATTATCACTCACAGGACTGCTACAGTCTGGCTTTTTCCATCCTCAGATTTCTTGCCGGTATATTCACAGTTGATTTCGGGTCACCATTATCCGCAAGGATAGGATGTGGGGTGGCCCTCGTTGTTGGGGGAGCCTTCATAATTCCTCTGATGATCGCCAGTTTTGGTCCTGGATTGACTCGATAATGGATAATGAGGCACGACACTCATTCAATACGAGCAAAATTGAACACTGAGACCAAACAGTAACAGTGTCAGCTGCTTGCGCGATCTTCATCCTGATAGCCTTCATCATACCAGTGTAATTTGTGATCAATAGGGTTTGACACTTGCATTCTTTTTTGATTACATCTTGTCACATATCTACCCCAATATTTTCCTATCTCGTAAACATAGCTATAGGATCTTTTCTTCGTATATTCGTATCAATCTTACACTCACAGTGAACTGGTTGGCCTCTCTAGCTAGACATCGCGATCATCAATCAAAGATTCTCGACCATAGATCTAGTGGGACATCCAATGATGTGACTGGTCACAAAGTAATAAGGTGGGGCAAATACATGTAATCATCGTGATACTACACTTACAACATCACAAAATATTCATATTCAATAGTGTGTTATGTGCAGTGCTTCTTCCTGGTGCTTGTGCTAGCTCAGCCTGGGTGGTGCTGCAGGAATTTTTGAACTACATGGCATTTGTGACGCGCATCTACTGCTGGAGGATCTCCCAGTATACTTAATGGTAAGCAAGTAGCTCGCCCGTTTACATGTGACCCTTACAATCATTAAACTCAAAGGAACAAGAACTTCACAGCCAGAAACGTTGGAGTTCATAATGTCATACGCAGAGTCTACATCAAGTTTCCTCTACATTCTCTTAGTAATACCGAAAGGGATCTCAAGCCCTAAAATAAAAGCGACAAGAGGATGAATGGGGTGTGTTTAAATCTTCGAATGTCATTCCCTCTGCAAGCCTCACTAATATTTTGCAGGACTCGTTTGTCTGTGGCAAACGTTCAAGGACATGCTAGACGACTTGAATGGTACTCCCAAAAAATGAGATGATGAAGACTGGAAAAGCTTTGGAGCTTCAACTTCAAGACAATGACTGGGCTACAAAATGAGAAGGTGCGAATCTCAAATATCTACCTAAAAGCGCAGGATGAGTCAAAAAATGTAGCATCCTCTCCCAAGCCCATTCATGACCGCCTGAACGAGCTGTGCGTAAAACTGGAGAACCTCATCCACACGCACAGAAGGAGTCTTAACGAGACAGATCTCTACAATAATTCTATCCTTTGATTATCTTGATGTCAGGGAGCGGCGATTGGAGAATTTGACACTTTCCGATGAGGGCTTCCCAGCTGCGATGTGCTTCTGTCAAAGGTAACTTATAGGTGTTAAATTTGAGTTAGTCCCAGTCTGCTTATCGTCATTTTTAGACAATATGCTGTTCGGCTATCTGACAAAAAGTGCTACCAGAAGACATTAGAGGTCGGGACTCGACCGCACTCTATAGATATTGAAGCTGACTGCATCCTTAGATTTGTGAACTCAAGGATCAAGACAAGTCCAAAATTTGTGAGCATGGCATATGTTGCAACTTTGCACTCACTGTCACGCATATTGATCAAAGTTGCAGTTGCCGGTGAACTTGTCAGTTCCGTGGCTCATGCTATTTACACCAGGGCACACAAATACAATAATGATATGATGTGACTTCCGCATTCACTTAAGTTCGTTGTTGTCACCTGATTAGGATGGTCAGTTTGTTACAGTGAGCGTGCATTTGACATACCTTGAACGGGAGAAGGAGCGTCCCAAGAATCTGATGGGCAGAACAAGTATCGATTTTGCTTGGTGCGTATCTTTCTAACACACTTGCCCGATAATTCTCTTCCAACCAATGAAGCCTGTACTTTTGATATAGCTCTTCAAACTTTGAACAGCTTAATTCCACAAGTTCCAGTTGCTCTTTCAGCTTGGCTATGGAGTCCACTTTATCTATTTCTGGGCCTACTCCTCCTGCCTCATGGCTTTTCATCTTGTTATCAATATCTGTATCGCTAGTCTATCATGAACTTTGGGAATGACTGACGACAGTTTCGACGAACCTTACTCCGTGACTGGCGAGAAATCCTAATGAAAGGTATTCAAGTTAGCAAGCCCCACAGCAAGAGCAGCCGCATCAGGTTTACCGTAAGTTCAAGTTAATATTATGTCCTTGCAGTTTGAATGTCTGACACAAGGATTGTTGCATAATGGCAAATGTATTCTTGTTGACAAGCTACAGCAAGAAGATGCATATCACAAGCTTTTATCCATTCATTACGTTTCGGTTCACAACTAATTGGCGACTAAGTCAGGCTAATCATCCCGCCTGCCAGTCAATCTTAATATAACTTGGCCGTCAGCCATTCTGGCCATGACTTGGCCACCAGTCAATTTGGCCACCAGTCACCCTGGCCGTCATAAGGTCTGTCATTTATGTCACATTGCGTAATATCACAGATAAAAGTTGGGTCTCGCACCGGCGTAGCCCAAGCTGCTCTTTCTTCTTCTCCTGCTCTCATGACCACCAATGATACCACCCCCAATATCCCGAGTAAACGTGGTTCGTCAGCCCTCCAAATGGGGCCCAGGAAAAAGTGTGAGCTGCTTCCAGCGTATGCCAAGGGTTTCTGTACTCATCATATCGCCCAGCTCTACATCTGATCCACTCGTCTTCCATGGATGCCACTTTGGTCGGACTGTATTTGCACTGTGCAACTATCCTTCCCTACTCACTAATGGCATTCTGAGGCTGGAGCAGTCAGAAGATAATCCACTAGATGACTGACGTGTTTGACAGAGAACAGAGAGAACATTGTGTATTCAAGCAACTCCTGGACTCGTACCCTGGCCTTCTGGAGCAATTAAAAAACGGGTCCAAGGAGAATATTCTTCACATTAGAGAACTAGTACGTCATTCTCTGCATTGTTAGAACTCTTACTTATAAGTTACAGATTGGCAAGGGAGCCTCAGGCGCGAGAGGCGACGATACAAAAACATTGAAATCTGCAGTGCTTGACTGGATTTCTCCAAAAGGAGAAGCGATCCACCCTCCTTTACACAGGAATGCAAAGATTGACCAAGGATTCAACCATGACCTTACAGGATCCTTACTTTGTACTGCTGGATTAGATTAGAATGATTCGCAGTATGTTCTGATTCGCTGGCAATCACAGTACTGACCAATCTTTTGCACTCCTTTACAACTAGGACCAAAGCAGACCTCCGAAGTGGCGAGATGTTGGTCTGCGGAGATCAATGGCCTATATTTTTGTATGCCCACCAGACTTATGACCCCGATGATCCGTGGTCATCAAGAGTGTTTTTATTGAGAGTGCAATGACTATCTTGGCTTGTATGAGGCTTGCATGTTGATGTAACTTGATACTGTGTTGTTGACATTCAGCACATTGGGACTGTAGGTGGTGTTTGTCCTACACAATCTAGCCATAAAAGAGGCTAGCATATATTCAGAGATGGCAAAGCCTACAATACAAAACTAGCTGTACATACAATTATTAAATCTCATCAAGGTTGGGCAGGATGGTAATGCACTACCAGTTGTAGCCTGAATTGTGTACTCAGCAGATCTGAGCATCACAAGCTAGTATTGCAAATGTTTATCTAATGTTAGCATTGAGGGGGTCGTGGCTGATGGCACAATGATGAGCTTTGTTTATATAAGACAACAATATAGACACAGCTTGATACTGCATTGTAGATACTCAACATTCTTGTACTGTAGATAGTTTCAGCCCCACATAGTCCAGCCATATAAAGTTTTATTTGACACTGGCATGTATTCAGAGATTGCAAAAAAAAAAACTAATCAAATGTTACAAACTATGAATAGGGCAGGGCAGAATTTTAGTGTATTGCTGGTGGTCCTCAACTAGATAATGGTGGTCACTCTCATCAACTAAATATTCCTTTACTATGGCTGGTGGATATTGCAATATGTGTCACTTTGGTGATGAAATAATAAGCACTTTCTCTTTTGGTGTGCAATTCTGATAGATATTATATACATTTTATACCAGATAAAGCTTTCTAAAAGTTTATCATTTTCGGGTCAGTTACCTGATGAACACTAACCCCTTCTTAACATCGTGGACCCCCCCAATAAGGGGTGACAAGATGAACTCCCTACCACGCGTGGCACAAATGCTCTTAAAGACCACTAAAAATACAATATCAATTTCGCGCCTATCAAAATTTCGAAAGACCTGAAAAAGAACTTACCGGCATGGAGCCATATAGGAACCCCAACAAACACCTACCACAAAGCAAAAACTAAATGCCTGAATGAAACGCACAAGTTGACAAAGATTAAAAACCTCATAAAGATACGCAAGAGACTTACCCACATCAATGATGAAGACCGACACTTCCCCCGGAAAACTGCCCTTGCTCAGCATGCCAAAAAGACCGCAGAATAGGATGCAAAGACCCCCATTAATGCGCCCAAACCGCAAATGAAATCCTATTTAGAATCGCCCCAAAATTTAACACAAAAGCGAAACCAAAAAAAGACAGTCTATCACTCACCCGACGAAGAAAGGAGAAAAACCATCAAGCCCATAAAAGCAGACAAGGAGAGATACTTTTCGACCCCACTACTACCATCCGCTCAAACCTTACAGACTGCTTTAGAATCTTCTCGAACCCAGAACATAACTCCCTCACCCCAGCCCACAGACTACAAGCGCCGGCAAGAGGCCTAAACCTACTACAAGACCATATCACAATCTTAACCGACGGCTCATGTATAAATAACGGAAAGGAAAACTCACAGAGCGGAGGCGGTATATGGGTCAGAGAGAACCACCCGAAAAATCTCGCCTTTAGAGTCCCAGGCAATAAGCATTCTAATCAAATAGCTGAGATATCAGCAATACTTCTGGCACTGCAACGAACGGAGCCATACATACCAATAACATTCAAGACAGACTCGAGATACGCGATAAACTGCCTCACAAAACATCTCCCAACATGGGAAGACAACGGCTGGATAGGGACAGCGAATAGCGAATTCATAAAAGCGACAGTGTACCATCTGAGAAGAAGATCAGCTCAGACATCATTTGAATGGATAAAAGGTCACAACGGCCTACATGGGAATAAACAGGCAGACAGACTGGCAAAAGAAGGGGCAAACAAACCCCTAGCAGACGAACTCGATCTATCGATCCCAGACAACTTTAACCTACAAGGAGAGAAACTATCAAAGATAACGCAAGCCCTAGCATATAAATGTATACGAGAACACATACCGTTTGCCCCAAGACGAAAGACTACGAGCAACCTCGATGTCACCAGGTTCACTATCCAAGAACTGACAGGACAACTCGAAACAGACGCCTCAATATGGACAGGTTGCAGACATAAAGACCTATCAAAAAAAGTAAGACAATTTATATACAAAGCCATGCATGGCGCGCATAGAATAGGCGAATACTGGGCTAATATACCCACATATGAACAACGCGCGAGATGCCCATACTGTAACGCAGACAATGAATCCATGGAGCACATTCTGATAGATTGTCCTCACAATGCAAACTCCCTGATCTGGTCCCTGGCCAGAAACACCTGGCCCACGAAATACAGAGCTTGGCCACGAATAAACCTTGGAACAGTCCTAGGGTGCGGTAATATAAGCCTTACACACCCACAACAGCAAAACGAACAACAAACGACATACCTGAAAACCTCCCAAACCAGCAGTCACAAAAAGGAGCATCGCGTCTACTAAAAATACTTATATCCGAATCAGCGTACCCCATTTGGGTCATGAGATGCGAAAAAATGATAAACGGCACTGACTGTTCCCCACAAACAACCACAAAGAGATGGACATCAATAATTAACAAAAGATTACAAATAGACAGACTCACAGCCAGAAGAATTAACCGCACCATATCCTTCCAAAAATTGGTCACATCAACCTGGACTGACATAATCACGTCCAAAGACCCCCTACCCACAAACTGGGCCATCGCCCTCAAGGTTTTAGTGGGTATCCAACAACCCAGGCCGTCTCCGAACGAGGCCACCAGGTAGTCCAGAGTCCCACACACCCCGCATAACGGGAGTGCGTAAGTGCATTTTTCCTCGGACCGAAGCTCCAAGCTCCGCTATAACGCATATCTGTAGGACAAGATTTATTCGGTTGCTACAAATATATATCGTTTGTCCAAAAAAAAAGTGGCATTGTTGACCTCGATGGAGATCTGCCTACAGACCCAGACGTCGAGGCTCCCCGTCCATGCTCCATGTCTTCATCCTCCCGTCCGTCATCAGAAACAGGGCGAAACTCGTCTTCCAGGCATGCTTCCTCAGCCTGATCACTTTAGGCGTCGTCACGAGGGGCAGGCGTTTCGAGATCAGAGCCATACGGGTTCTCAGGAACTGAAGTTAAAATCATGTGTGAGCACGGACACCACAGAAGCAGCTACGGCAAAGACGTACCATCAATAAGACCCGTCGCACTCTGTGGCTCAACCGTTGGTGATGGTGGCAGTGCAGGTGCATTTGCATCGTGCCTCCACGGCTGCCGCTGAGTCATCCCGCTGCTCGTAGCTGCTGACTCTGCAGGTGGATCAGCCTCGCGTATAGTAGCAGCCGGTCCAGACTCAGAGAAGTCCCATGGCTGGTGGGTTGAGGTTTGAGGCTAAATGCTAGCAGCAAGCTCGTATTGCTGTTCTTGGGCATCAGTACTGAGGGGCGAAATGTGCGGTGTTCGCACGACAGTTGAGGCAGTAGGTGCCTCCAACACTTTGGGAGGCAGATATTTGCATAATAGTAGAGCACCGGAGATAACGGCTAGTAGACACTAGATACTCACCTGGGTTGGCTACCTGCACGGCCGTTCATAATTCAAGGGTTGTCTGCTTCAAAGGAAACTCGCTGAAGGCTATCCTCGCAGGAGGATCGAGGTCTTCAAACACCTCCGAGTCAAAATCCACATCAATTGCGAGGGCTCTGCGTGGCGTCAGAGTAGATTCTGAGAAGCAGGGTGGCATGCATGAGAGGTCATCATTAGTTTAGAGATTTTATGACTCACCTTTGCCACAACGTTGAACCTCGCCATTTTGCGGTGTTTGCGTGGCGCTATGCAAGGTTTTTGGTGCTGATTTTTTTCATTAGGCAAGATGCTCGAGAAACGATACGAAAATATTCTCACCTGGATCAGTACTCTCCGCATCGTCGTGTCCGTTATGCCGTTTTCGAGGGGGCTGTCCATCATTACGTGGCCTGCAAACATGTCCTGCACCTGGTTGATTCTTGCTTCCTCTCTGTCTTCTATGCCCTCTTTTAACGGGTGGTGCTGTCGGCGTCATGCGAATACGATCCGCGTGACGTCCTGGGAAAGAAGTATGATGAGACGCTCGTAAGAGGAACTGGATGTTGAAGGAGAATGCTTTGCGCTGAGTGGTCCGTCCCGGCCTGCGTTAGGTTAGGTTTAAAACTCCGGTTAGGACCTAATGGCCCACACCTATAGTTTGACTGCTCAGTTATGAGAACATTATATAATAGTATGTCCAGATTACATGGACAGCCCTAGAATGCGAGCCATATGAACTTCAGATGCACCCTTTATCCTATATCTACAATCCTTACCATCACAATAACATATGTGATCACTGTACTGTCTCACGCCAAAAGAGGGGATTCTATGGTAATAGAGTTCGGTTATTATATTGTGTATCACATATAATTTGCGTACCGTAACATCATATTCTTCTGCGCAATTTTAATCTTGTAATGCGGTGAGGGACATAAGATGGACAGAGTATGTGACAGACCGAGCTAAGATGCGTGATGGACAGGTGTTATGAAAGAATTACAGCCTGAGTGTATTAGTTATACGTCCAGACACGTTTGTAATTCTAAGGGTACATGTATGAGTGACGTAAAGGACTACCTAACGACGAGCAAGACGCTCCATGAGATCAAACATGGACATGTTTTCGAGCTCCTGCGACTCCTCTTTCATTGTAGTCGAGGCTCGATCTTCTCTATAGAAATTCTTCGTTGTGTTAGCGTTGTCTGTCCTAAAATTTGAGCGACTTACTATTTGTTCCTCAAGTTCATCGACCTCCTTCTTGATGTCAACCGATAGCTTCACCAGCTGTTCCTCTGGACGATTTTTGTGTACCCCGCTCCTTGTTGCACGGGATACAGCGAATAACGGCAAAGGTACTTTGGAAATGTCTATATATTTGCGCGTTCTTGTGCGACCCTGTGTGTATTTAGAGATAAAACGCTGGTAGTTACAAAAAAAAAGTGTTACTTACCTGATTCGTAATGAAACGATGTCCTCTCGCCCTTGCCATTGTATTTGACAAATTGATAGATTTATGGAGTAATTTAACCAGTAAAAAAGAAGTATCTCTGCAAGGTGCACGTCAGTGAGGGATGTGTGATGGATTTAGACAAGTTATGGACACGTCACGGATGGTTGATAAACGTGTGACATGTGACACGTTACGGACCTCGCTAAACGCACCCACAGAATCACTATTGCACCGGACTTTGAGACAAAATAATGGGTGCTATTATTCTTATGCAATAATTATATAAAAGTAATGTAGTGCGTTTTTGAAACGTGTATATTACGACAACGGACAATTTCCTGTCTTAGACGATGATGTTCATAACCTCCAACAACGCTTTCTCTCACTGCCTTCCGGACTCGTATGAAAAATCAATCTTTATTGGTACGTAATCCACCGGTGCCAGATATCTAAAAATCTTATTAGTATCTGTACATAAGTCAGGTTTTAGGCTGTCAAACGAGGCAATCACTCCAAATGGATGTCCACGGCGAAAATAAACCTGCGAACACCTTTGCAGACCATGAAATTCTCGACTGCGACATGCCAGCATCGCACAAGTGTAATGGAACTGCAGTGCACAGCCATTATTTCCACCCTTGCACACTCTGTGATGTCGACATTGTGAAAGTCAATACTACGGAGGGCTACGATGACTGTAAGTATCATACACTTACTGCTTGCTTGCTAATATTCTCCTTGCCTATGCAGCCTGGACTCCCAAGGACGATTACCAAATGATCCGATAAGGTTTCTATTCAAAGGACGCTACCTAGGTCATGGAAGAGCTCCGATACCTTTCAATGGCAAAGCGAAAGTCCAAATCCGTGGGTACCCTTTTTCGATGGGCTTCGCCTCCTGTTCATCATGCTACAGCATGAGTAAATTTAGGGTATATAACATTGTCCACCTTCCTCGATGTGACTGACCAGAGAGTGCTTTGAGTTCCGGGTACCTACAGTTCCATTCGTGATTTGCTATGTCCACACAAGCACAGTCGGCGTACTTTGCCTCTACGAGATTGGTTCTGACATCTTTTGCCCTCATAGCGTACGACCATGCTATCACGTTGGATCAAGAGGTATATTTGCTTTCACAATCGATGACGATATAGCCTAACACTGACCCACCGCTGTTGTTTGTTTTAGATAACTTTCTTCTGGTCTGGTTCATGGTCAACGTCAAGAGCACTATATATCAGTGTAATGTCATTGATTATTTCTTACCTTCAATCAGTAATCTTAGATTCGACAGATACGATACTTGGCTCTGATACAAGCTTGGTGCGTCTTGACTATATGCAATCAAAACCCCATCAGCTAACAACATTGCTTAGCCTTTCTCTGTACGGTTCGTTATAGTAAACATTACTTAGTATGGTTCTGGTAAATGATAGACACATAGGAATGGCAGGACCGGTCAACACCCTCAGTTCTATGGTGGGTACTTCTCAAGTTACGCGTATCATTGTTTGGGATCTTACTTATAGCTTTCCAGGGGTGAGCTATTATCATACATCATGAATGCCTTACAGATCAGCTCATTTTGAAACAGAACAAACCTGTTCTTCATTACGGGCTATGTCCTTTCATTCATGGTCTTAATACTCTGTCAATGTTTGTCTTTGGAGCATCCGTCGGTCCAAATGAATTGACTGATATGCACAGATGTCGTGACATTGCGAGTGTGGCATCTATTCTTCCGGAGTTGCCTCATTAGATGGCTGGCGGTCACTGTGTTCGTCATTTGCGGGGCAGGAACTGTAATAATGGGCGGCGTTGAGTTTCATGCCATTAATAGTGCCCTGTATGCACCGCCAGTTGATGAGATCCTGAATCAGAGCCCTCCATTTGTGTTTGCCATGTACCTGCCATCCCTGGTCGTCCATACGGTCATGCGCTTGCTGACGATGTACCGCTTTCGCGTCAGCCCAAAAGTGTTGCAGTAACATGGCATTATACACCTATTAGTGAAAGAGTAGGTCAAGTCATCGGCTACAGTTCGTACTACGAAAGCTGACGTTTTTCTTAGAGGGATAATTATGTATACATTTGCGGCTGGTGAATACGTTTCGATTCTTCTCCAACAGAATCTAAAACTAAATTACAGGATCACTACTGTACGAAGTTATCGGTCTTTCTATGACTGAACCGAAGGAAATACCTGTAAGTTTTATGACCTTAGTTCACATTATCACTCAAAATTGTTGTCAGGTATATATCCGGCTTTTATGGGAGGGTAAGTTTTACTAAACGACATTGTATTCATGAAGGCTCATAAACACATCTATTTCCCAGATTAGTAGCAACTACAGCTGTTTCCGTCTGTCGTGCAATGCTAAGCGTCAGGTCATTGGCTGCAACTTATCATGTCGATCAGGCATGGTTGCTCAACTATGCAGAACTCAGTCGTGTTCAATGGAGGACAGCAGCCAATGAAGGGGAAATCTTCGTTGAAGCAAGCGACATGGACGCACATCCCCCTTTCAATTCACTGGGGGCACCTGCTGGGAAAACAGAAGGTGAAGGAGTTGTGTAAAAATCAATTTCGTTTGTATGTTTCGAACATGATCCCCTGGACTCATCGTTTCAGCAAGTACCTGGACGTTCTATCTCGATATCACGCTTGTGCTCCACATAAGATAGTTTGGTTGATGATCATCCCTCTCGTACTTGCAAGATCTTTGAGTGATAGTGCACAGAATACAAAGTGAGTAGCGATATAAGTTATCATCAAACGAGAGAATAAAAGAAATGGGGTTGAACGATCCTATGAGAACTAATGGCTGTTTCATACTCAACCACCTCGCCCAAACTTAGCCCAAACTACGAAGAATCATTTCTAATATAAGTAAGTACGGTCACCGGTCAAGTTCTGCCTCTCCCAGGTGTTGAAAACGTACTGTTCCGTTCTGACGATCAAGCTAACGTTTGGATACCAGATTCACGACAATGAGGCCCGACAGTCCTACTGTTGCTGATTTGAACCCTATATAGCAAGTGGTGAAGTAGTAAGGATATCTTGTCTCGGAATTTCATTTCAAGAAGTAGCAGCCCATCACGCGCACTGCCATGTTATTCGTTTCAGAAGTTTTTGATGTAAAATACTAATAAAGAAATTCTTCTAGCAAACTTCTTCCCCGTGGACCAACAGTCTGGAATATGGAGTCTGGATAGAATATGTACGACATTTATCTGATTCTTTCACTCGATCGACCGCGCTGTCGTGTTCTTCATGATCGCTCTATTTGACTCAGGCTATTGAAAGTTGATCTTGATCGATAACTCGGACGCAAGCTGTAACTGCTCGTGATGATCTAAATCGATGATTTCAGACTCGGAGTGGCGTGGCGGGGCGGAGCGAGGAGTTTGAAATTTGATAGGTGCCGGTCGTGCTGGAGGTACTAGTTACGATCATATACTTACGGTCTCGACAGCTCAAGCGCTCATGGCTGATGTTTTTTCTCAGCTCGCACTGTCTGCATAGCTGACAGAAGAATACGACGTAGCAATGGAATGGTTTCTTGTAATGGCTCTGTCAACGATGTATCGAGATCGAACGAGAGGAGTAGTTCGGGGGTGACATCTTAGCAAGGCGAGAGTCTTTCTTTTGATACATAGATAGCTGCCGTTGATGTTTCATGGGATATTTTTCGTGTGTTTTGTTTCAGTTGATGAACATCCACATAGTCACGGTGGTGAACAGAAGCTTTCCAACAAAGCAAAGAACACGGCACACTTCAAATAAACTTTGATGCAAGATATCACGTTATCCCTTTTCTCTCCTTTTGAACAGGGCTAACCATATGAGATGGCAGGTCGTAATGATGGGCTTAGCCTCCCGTTGATCACGCGTCACAGCCTGAGGGCATATAATAAAGTCCGTATTCCTTGATGCGACAAGTCATCAAAGTGTGCTTTCAGTTCTTGGCGTCAGCGCGCCCATCTGTGATTCACCATGTCCATACAGTCGGCAAACGTTGCCTCTACGGAAATAATTCTAGTATCCTTCGCCCTTGTAGTGTACGACTATGCTATCACGTTAGAACAAGAGGCATGTTCGCTTCCACAATCGATGTTTATATAACACTGATTTGCTGCGGTCGTCTGTTCTAGATAGCTTGCTTCTGGTCTGGTTCATGGTCAGCGGCACGAACACTATATCTCAGCGTAATGCCATCAATTATCTCTATTGCCTTCGATTAGTAATCTTTAGTTTGACAGATCCGATACTTGGCTCTGATACGGGCTTGGTGCGTTTTGACTTCATGCAATCAAAACCGCATGAGTGAACATCATTGGTTAGTTTTTCTTTTTATGGTATGTTCTAGTAAACACTATGTCCTTGTCACGGTTTCAATGAATACTTGACATATAGCACTAACACTAGGACAGGTCAAAACTTGCACCTCTGTGGTGAGTACTTCTCAAGTTGGGTGTATCATTGTTGTTTGGCGTCTTACTTGTAGCTTTCCAGGAGTGAGCTATTGTACATTGTGAAAGCCTTGCGGACCAGCTCACTTTGAAAAAGAGGAAACCTGTCCATCATTGCGGATTACTTTCTTACATTGATAATCGCCAATGGTATGTTCCTCGCTTCCCCTTTCACACGCACAGTGTACTTTCAAGTTGCAGGTGGTGATGATCTTCAGTGTCATCGACGGCGTCTAATAACTCTGACATCTGAGAAAAAAAGTGTGTAATGTTTCATTAATAAATGTCGCTGAAATGCTTACCACTCCCTGGCATCGCTGAGTTCCCCATAATCACTTAGGAATGCCCTGTGAGCACTGAGGTACCCCCTGCGATCTTCGATACCCTCCGCCTCTAACACTGGAGCCATGGTCGGAAGTTCCTCTGTAGGTTCTGCACTACAGTTCCATGCCCGCGATGGATGGTCTTCGTGAGACGTTGTGACATCCATCAGTGAATTCATGAGTCCGTGATATTGTAGCCATGGAAACTATAAACGAATGTAATTATTCTCCTGGTAAATGTGGCAATGTATACTGCGATAAATCTGAGTTGCTGGTACATAGCTATTAATCTCTGTCAATCTAGATTATTGTGAGGAGTTTACGATAAGGTTGTGATGTTGTAGCGTGCTGGCCAGTAAGAGATGTTAGGGTAAGTGTGTCCCCCTTAGTGAGCATTCTCATTCTCCAATATTTATGTTGTGAATTACATGGCTATTGAAGGCTTTCTCATGGAAAGTGGTGTTCGCATTACTCATCAAATCTAAACTAACACGCGAGTTTGCGACATTGTTGTGACACTGCACCATTGCTGCCTGCAAGGGCTGGTAACGTCAAGCGTGTACATTTTCCAAGTGTTCATGTTTTTCTTTCCTTATGTTTTGACTATAATGTAATTTATGACTTTTCAATAGAATACGCATTTCACATAGATCAATCACCTGTTGGCGTTGGTGAATAAACGCATAGCTCCAATAGTTTCGGACGTGGCGCATTCAATGTCACTACGATCTTACAAAATAAGTCTGGCACATACTGAATTAGCAGAGCCTGAGACTCGGCAAGTAGATAAAATTAAAAGCTATGTATACATGAATGCCTAGGGCCCAGAAACAGAACACCGTCATGGACCATTCCAATTGAATATGTCGTATACTCCTGCTGTGCTCGTGTCTCCTACGGGAGTAATGGGCGCAGGGAGTAGACAATGGTGGAGGCATAGGACTGGAGGTACGGGGACTCTGCGACATGGCGGACGTGCTGGAGACGGCTATGTTTGGGAGGAAAGGAGGATGTGAGGCTGGTGCGCTGGCGAACACCGGATATGGATATGTATGGGATTGCGGGCATGGAGTTGTGGGTTGGTCTCAATCCCATGGACCAAGGAAAGTAAAGGAGCGTGTCCGAGAATTGATCGCAGAATCGTGCATTGGACATGTATGGCCTGTCGAAGTCTTACTAGTAGCATGTCTGTCAGCGTAAACTGTCCAACTAGATTATGATATACGTACACAATACAATTCAGAGCAGCATCGGAGTAGCGTGTCGAACCCCAGGCAGCTGATAAAGACGATATTTCAAGAGTAAATGTAAACGAACGCAGCTGACCATCTGTCTGAGCAAAAAGAATGACCATGATTCATAAGACCCAGATGGCCGATGACACTGACATTGAATGAGGTATCACAGCATGGGGTCATCAAGCGAGTGTTGGATGAGGCACGTAAGGACGGGTGGTGCATCGGTGAACCTATGAACAGATTTGATTGGTATTTATAACGATGAAATGGAAGAGCGACTTACAGGTGAAAAGGAGGGGCCTGGAGGGCACGCAAACAGATTGCAAATAGTCAGCACAGCCTGAGCATGACGGGGAGTGAATACAATTAACACTAAACCGCTGATTCGTTATAAATCTTAGATTGGATTGGTGCTTATACTTTGGCGCTGTGCAAGGAGTTCATCATGATTTGTTTCAAATACTAGTGAAGATATTCAGTTAATAGCACCGCGAGATAGAACAAGACTACATGGAAGGGGAATACAAAAGTAACATGAACGACAGAAGCACGGATTATGCTAGCATAGGTGCTTATAAGAAGGAACTGATCGACGCTGAAGTCACAGGTTGATTGATCTTCACAGACCCGCCTGCGTTGGGAGCACCTCCCGCTAAGACGGCTGAGTCTGCTTGCAAGTCCATAAGCCGAGTCTTGCAGTCTCTGTACGGTCATGAATTGGAGTCAAGTTCATAAATATGCACAATGAAACAAACCTTGCAAGGGTGAAGAAGGCCTCTTCTACACCTTCCTTCGCCTTGGCGGACGTCTCCACGAACTTCATGCCAAGTTCATCGGCAAGTGCACGTCCCTGGATATCTGGTACGACTCGCTTGTCAGTCCGATCTGACTTATTGCCGATGAGGATCACGTTGACATCCTCTGAAGCATGCTGTTTGATTTTAGCATACCAAGTGCGGATACCTAGAGACGAGATGTATCAGGGTGGAACAATAATGACGCTGATAGCACGTACTATTGTATGATCGTTCATCTGTGACGTCGTACACAAGAAGAATGCCAGTTGCTGAACGGTAGCACATAGTCGTTATAGTTCGGAACCGTTCCTGGCCAGCAGTGTCCCACTGTACGACATGGGTCAGTTTAGGAAAGGGTACTGTTCATGATGGTATTGAAACGACAACACTCACAATTTGGACCTTAATGCGCTTTCCATCTAGCTCGATCGTGCGGACCTTGAAGTCGATCCCGACTGTGGTGCTGAACGATGGCGTCCACTCGTTGTCGCAGAAGTGGAGTAAAAGACAGGACTTCCCAACACCTAAGTGAAGACTTGAAATTAGAACAAACTAGAACAATGGAACAAACGCACCTGAGTCGCCAATCAAGAGCAGCTGCAAAGAACGCTATGGGCGCAAGGTTTTGGAGTATGGATGTAGTGTGCTTACCTTGATGAGGAAATCATAGTGTGGGGGAGGGATTCTAGAATATCTTTTCTAAGTAATGAGATTCTGTTTGTATGTAAGATTAAGAAACAAACCAGATGAAGTATCGAGTAGATTGAAAGTGAGTTGCCTGTGTGTCCTGCCTGTCGCTGAAGTTTCGAGGACCAGCGGGAGTTGACGTTGCACCTTTGATTATGTAATACGAGAACATTGGCGCTCACCTGAGTTACATCAGTAGCGTAGTCAACTAATCAAAAATCGTCCATCGTTTATCAGTATCTGGGCGAGTGCCGATCGCGAGATACATTAAGGAACCTACGAGAGAGCGATAGGGAGTGCGGGACATAAGGTTGCGTTCGGTATCGGTCTTAGGTGAGTGGTCGCGGCGTGATAAACGTAGTCCTGGTTCCATTGGTACAGAGCAGGGTACTGCGTCCTTAAGGCCGAATTGATGAATAATAAGACAAGCCGACATGAGTGGATAAGGTTGCTCCAGGCTCGTTACTGCAAGAGAATGATTGAGCTGATCGGTACACTTGGGTCTCAGTTGAGAAATCATGGTTCGAGGTCTGCACAACGCTAAGTCGACCCCAGTGGAAGACTGGTCCTCGCATCCAGACTGTATAGGATCGGCTTCCGCATCCTGTGGGACACCCGGGTCACTGAAAAAGGTTTACCGCAATATCAGGCGCTCAGATAGTATATCACTTACGAAGGAGACATTGTGGTCATTTGGGACAAGGGAAACGCGGGGACGTTGGTGTTCTGATTCATTTGTCCTTTTGATACCACAGTCTTCGACGTGGATCACTCGACAATCCCGACAGAATCGGAATCTGCTGTCAAGCTGAGGTTGACCTTGCTTTCCGCCTCCATGACGGTCGCCTTTGCTCTCCACAGCCTGGTGCACGCACTCTGATGGTTCATTGCCAATTTTGGGAGCGCTGGATAGCCTTAGTCGACAACAAAATAAATAGCATAGGAGTTACATACGATAAGTGTTGACAAGGTTGATCTATCGCCACATATTGACAACAAGGTCCTTGTATGGTGACCAAAGAACTCTGTTCTCTGTTCTCAATCACGCGGTGGCCTAAGGTCTGCACGGAAGTCGCTGAAGCTACATCGATGTCTGAGGACTGGTGCTCGTGTGTAGACTGGATGGTATTGATTCCCACATCCTGTGGGAGGCCCGTTTCACTGAAAAAAGTGCATTGTTAACAGCCCAAACTTGAACGGGATCGTTAGTTACGAAAGAGACAGCTTACGCTCAGTGTAAGTCGATAGCCGGGATGAAACGTTGCTGTTAGCGTCCTTATTTGATCGGGCACCAGCGTTTAATACCATGGCACTCTCTGATCGTCTGACACTCTCAACGGCACTGGAATAAGACTCTGATTTGAGCGTGACCTCACTCTCCACCACCTCCCGTGCATGATAGCCTTCTCTGCTCTGCAAACCTTGGAGCATATAATTTGTCGATACAGGTACTCTGTCGGGCTCCACATAGACATTCGCATTACTGGGTAATGTCAGTGATGGAAACACAACGTAGGAACTACGTACGAGAAGCTTTGAGTAGATAGATCCGCGCCTACAACAAATTGACCACAGGATCCGCCTTTTAAATCGATTATTGAAGAAGTCTGACCCATCGAGACAATACCGCCCTGTGTCATGCCATAGAGTCCTTTCTGGAGTTCCCAGAGATGGTCCTCGAAACCAGGCGCTACGAATCCTTCCAGCTGCTCCATATAACATACTTCGTCGGAATCTAGGAGCCTGTAGAGAAACGCTGTCTTGATATCTAGTTGCTCGATCTCCCAATCAAGTGCTGCACCCAAATGTGCCAGGATACGAAAAGATTCTAGACGGGCTGTGGGAGCTGAAGTCTTGGTATAATCTTGTCCCCAGACAGCTGAATAACCTTTGCGAACATAACGCGCTTTGAAACGCGCGGCAGCTCCGTTCTGGTCACGTTTAAGTTTGAAAACCGGGCGGCCTTTCATAGGTCGTAGTACAACTGTCAAAGACAGAGATAGCTGTCCTCTTTATGCGAACCGTGAGGCCTAAACCTTTCTTGATTTGGCCAGTCCGTGTCGGTTGAACACGTTGAACGTTGAACGTTGGGATGAAAGACGTTCTATGTGGCACTAGTATATTCATAGTTGGTTTAGAGGGTCATGAATAACGTACATAGCTGATCTTTTCCATCTGAAATGCACGTCCCTCGATCTCCATCGTTCTATCTTTTACCATGAATTCCCTGTTGCTAGTGACACATTCTTTACTCACCTAGTTGCACTCCTGGTAAAGATCGTTTCCATGAAGACACTTGAGTGGTGAGTAATACCACTCGAGAGGCAGAGCTCCGCTCCCACCTGTTCTAGTTGAGTAATCCAATAGGTACCAAAACAGTTACTCACCTTCCTAAGCAAGTTGCATTCTGGTAGAATCGTGCACCATAGGGAGACGAATCCTTCAAGTTCTCCTTTTTCTGATAGGTTGCACTAACCAACGGTGAGCTTAACATCGCTCCTTGTGGTGCATCTCTCCGTTTTTACGATGTGCTTGACTCAGCCATGACGCTGATGAAGAAAGTTTTTGATTACAGTGATCCCACGGTCCTTTGTACACTACTACTCCACTGTACAATTTGATTTTCTCATTGCATTCTTTGTTGACTCCCTGCAAATCATATATCATCATGTTCAGAATACATCCTGCTATGCGATGGTACCAAAATTACAGTGCTCAAATTTATAAATCCATCCGAAGCTGCAAATTATACCTCTAGGGCAATATATTTGAATTTCTCGAGCATCAAAACCTCACCACTGCACTAAGTTTCACCTGTTCTACTTTATGTATGAACATTACAGATGGATTAGAAGCAGTGGAGATGATTTTAGTCAAAGTTTCATTGGTGAAACACGTTGTGATCCACGAGTAACTTCATTATACAGACTAAGCTTGGACACGAGGTGCCTTTTTGACTCAGTCTCGCTCAACATTTCCCTTTTGCTGCCAGTATTCAACATATATCTTCAAAACACGCATATATTCTCTTAATATGGTTGGGAGGCCAAAATCATTGACGAAGAAGGCACAGGTCTTGTGTGAGGAGAAAGAAAAAGTCATGGCTTGTGCTGTGGCTATGTACCAAGCTGAACTCGCAAAACCAAGCTCAGAGAAGAAGCAGGGCCTTCGAAAGGTGTGCAGGGATGTTCAGAAGGCATACCTCAAGGAAACGGGCCAAGTTGTCAGTTTAAATCATAATACTCTGGCAAATCTCGCCAAGGGAGGGGTTCGGCTTAGCGAATTCAATAGCTCCACGAAAAGCTGGCTCACACCCACAGAAACAGACAAGGTTATTGAATATGTTGTGGAAATGGCTCGACGTGGCTTTCCACTTAGCCACAAGTGTCTCAAGGAGCATGTTGATGAAATCTGTCGAGCCCGACTTGGAGATGCCTTCCCGCAGTCTGGAGTGGGAAAAAACTGGACTCAGCGCTTCGTCGAGAAGCACTCTGATCACCTACGAGCTTACTGAGCACATTCACTTGATACTGCTCGTGGCCGTGCCGTGAACCCGACAACTAACAAGGCATGGTTCGAAATGTTGAAGGATGTCCTGGAGAGTGGTGACGACAACAAACCAATGGCACCAGAGTGTATTTGGGGTGTCGATGAGACTGGAATTCAACCAGGAGGAGGAAGCACCCAAGAACGAGCACTTGGTAGTGCTGGAACGCAGGTTCAGTATCAGCAGCGAAATAGCAATCGTGAAAACATTACTGTGTTAGTCACAATTTGCGCAGATGGAAGTACAATTGCACCTGCGGTGATTTTCAAGGGAAAGGCATATCAGTCCAAGTGGAACGAAAATAATCCACTCAAAGCATCGTGAGTTGGCATGCATTATATTGTGCTCTTAATCACTCATATAACACTGTTCTTTATAGTATTGGTTATTCGAAGAAGGGTTGGACTGATGGCGAGATTGGTGCACTCTGGATCAAACAATTCGATGAGCAGACATGTGACAAAGCTAATGGTCGTACTCGCCTACTTCTCGTTGATGGGCACAATTCTCACTACACTCGCGCATTCCTGGAGTATGCTTGGCAGCACCGAATTCATGTCCTCTGCTATCCTGCACACAGTACCCACATCTACCAGGGCCTAGATGTGGCAGTTTTTGGTGTCCTTAAGCAGTGTTGGTCAGAAGAACGAGACAAATGGGAGCGCGAGAAAGGAGAGAAAGTGACGAAAAGCAACTTCCTTGCAATCTATGGTGCTGCCCACATTCGTGCACTCACATCAGAAACCATTAAATCTGCATTCCAAAAAACCGGTGTATGGCCTTTCAATCCTAAAGTTGTCACAGATGAGATGTTAGCTCCTGCTCGCGAATCATCTAACCAGGGCCACCTTCCAATCACTCCTGAATCTCCTGTTCGAGCCATAATACAGCTGCTCAGAGACCTGCAACCAAGGGCGGAAACTCGTAATTGTGATATTCAACTTGGTACAATTGCTGAAGAAGATGGTAGTATTAACGACGAGACAACTCCAGGTAATCCTCACTGTTTGCATTTCAAAGATCAGATCAATAATTTATCAAACAGCAGACGAGAATACTTACGAGAACGATAGTCCTTTTCAGACTGGTGATAGAACCATTCCAAATGTCTTCGCACGACTCGAGGAAACATCTGCACGATTCCTTATATCATCATCTCCCATCAAATCAAGTTCAAGGTTGCCTACCATGCCACTAGCAATAGTCTCGCCCATTAAACGTGCGAGATTTCACTGTAACATATCTTCAAAGTCAACACAGGAGAAAAAACTCGAGGAGACAGTCAAAAAACTCACCAAGCAGGTCACAACGCTCAAAGAGCATGTAAGCGCCCTTCAAGCGACTGTAATTCTCCAGGGACGCTACTGTGATCGAGTTCGCCGTCATCTCAAGACACAAGAGAAGAAAGGCTGCCGAGAGGGTGACAATGTCAAGTTGAATGGAGATGGTATGCCAAGGCTACTTACCAGTGACGAGGTCTTCGAGCAAGTCCTGGTATATTAGGAGCGTCAACAGGCAAAAGCGGCCGAGAAGGAAACAAGGAAAGCAGCACAGATGGTACGAATTCGAGAGATGGAGTTGTGGATGCAAGAGGATGAGGCAAGAAAAAACCGAAACAAAGCCAAAACAGAGCAGTGGAAGGTAGCTGTTAAAGAGTGGGAGGTAGAACAACGGCTAGCAAAGCAAGAGAAATGAAAACCACAGTGGAAGAAGCCTGTCCGAGGACCACTCGAGAAGCCTTGTCCTAAGCCAAAGAATCCAAGGAGAAATGGTGGAAATATTGATGAGGAGGATGGGCAAGATCAAGGAGAGTTCATTGACATTCACGAAGGGTCGATTTGCGATGACAGCGAGTATGAGGATGACGACGAGTACGACGAGCGGTGAAATGTGACATTTGTCACACGCTGTAACATGGTTGTCACACCAACTGTACAAACGAATCAGGAAGGCAAGAAAATGACTCGTTCAACCAAGTGAGGTGCTGCCAGCTAAGCAGGGCCCCAGATGTTTTAAAAACTTGGTATATAGTAGATCAAACCCTGCTCTGTCAGATGTACCAGATCAATTTTTGTATATTAAAGATTTCATTTTTTTACACTCGTTTTTTCATTTCACCGTCCAAAGGAGCGGTTGATCACTGTACTACAGGTGTGCTACAGGTCACATGATTGCATTTAAAAACAGACACAAATACAAATCTTGGCACAGTCCAGAGGTTATGATGGACATACGGTAAACAGTAAAGTAGCAATAGAATTTAAACAGTACGGGGGTTCGGAGCTGTTAGAAAGAGAGATCATCAAATTCGTCATTGGAATCGGCATCATCACTGTCGTTGTCCCCAACATCGTCATGCAATTCCCCATCGCTCACATCTGCAAACTAGAAATTTCTTCACAGATATGGTAATTTTCGACAGTTTCCCACAGCCACCCAAAGTGGCGACAGAGCTCACAACCGGGTCAGACTGTTCAAAATAAATTCAATGGTTTCCAGCTCAACGGCCTCAATCTTTTTAAAGTGTTGAAGTCTACTAGTAGTACTAGTACTTAGTACTTAGTACTTAGTAGTAGCAGGCTCGGAACTTCCTTTTAATTGCTAGCTTGAATTTGCACATTGTCCCCAATTACGATACAAACATTATATTCAACGAAATACCAATATATAGTAGTAGTACTGTACATACTAGTACTACTAATGCGCGCGCTGAACTTGAACACAAAAGAATAAGAATAGCTCGAGTCATCAGGAGCCCATTCAGTCACATAGTCTGTAAAATACAGGCAGCCGAGGTTGAAAATATGCTGTTCCACACAGGCCAGCGGATGTCGGCCGATTGAATGTGTGTGCCCAAGTTAAACATTCGGCCGACCGACTAACTGATGTACCATTGGAACAGCTGGGCCTATACACGCTGTTGCTTAATATTGACATATCGGCCGGTCGCCAAGAAACAAAGATGGTGGATTGTGACGCTCTCAACCCGGCCCATGTAGACAATAGTGACTGTGTGTACCGGTCAGCAGATGCAAATAATGGGTATGACGGTATCATGCAGGCCGATGCAGAGTATATCTCTTGTGCATGTCGGTCAGCCCATCTAAAATATATGCCTTATGCTTATCAGACGGCCCACGTGATGAGAATGAATTCATGATGGTCTCCGGTCGGCCGATAGGAACAATTGTCTGGTATACTCGGGTGGGCCATTGGAACCTATCTGATCCGGTCAGCCGATGGAAATATATTCCCGATGCCATCAGGTCGGCCAATATACAGGAATGTCTGATACAGTCGTGTGAGCCCCTGACACGGACACCATCATGTGGGCCAGTGGAACGAATTCCCAATGCCATCAGGTCAGCCAATATAAAGGAATGCCTGATACAATAGGGTGGGCCAACGAAATCAATACTATCCGGTCAGCCGATAGAAAAACATTCCCGATGTCATCAGGTCGGCCAACATGAGGAAATGGCCGAGGCAATCGGGTGAGCCGATGACGCAGATCCTATCCGGTCGGCCGATAGAAAGACGTTCCTGATGCCATCAGGTCGGCCAATATGATGGAATGGCCGATGTAATCGGGTGAGCCGATGAAATAGAGACTATCCGGTTGGCCGATAGAAACACGATCCCGATGCTATCAGGTCGGCCATTACGAGGGAAAGTCCGATGCAATTGGGTGAGCCGATGAAATAGAGACTATCCGGTTGGCCGATAGAAACACGATCCCGATGCTATCAGGTCGGCCATTACGAGGGAATGTCCGATGCAATCGGGTGAGCCGATGACATAGAGACTGTCCGGTCGGCTGATAGAAACACATTCCCGATGCCATCGGGTCGGCCAATGCGAGGGAAAGTCTGATGCAATCGGGTGAGCCGATAAAACAGATCCTATCCGGTCGGCCGATAGAAAGACTTTCCTGAAGCCATCAGGTCGGCCAATATGAGGGAATGTCCGAAGCAATCGGGTGAGCCGATGAAACCAATACTATCTGGCCGGCCGATAGAAAGATGTTCCCGATGCCATCAGGTCGGCCAATATGAGGGAATGTCCGAGGCAATCGGAGGAGCCGATAAAACAGATCCTATCCGGTCGGCCGATAGAAACATTTGCCTGCTAATATTAGGTGGGCCGCTGAAACTGATGCAATCTGGCCAGCCAATGAAAATAAATCCTCTATGGCATCAGGTGAGCCGATACAAATGGATGCCTGATAAAATTGTCCGGGACAATGAGGAGAACGCTCGGGTTCTATCAGGTGGGCCGGTGTGGAACGGGTCTCCTGTGCGCATCGGTTAGCGGATGTCAGCACCATCACTCGGGCTCCAGCTTTAAGGATTCAACAACATTGATTCAAATGAACCTGCAACATTGTGATGACTATGTACCAAGTTAAATGCAACTGTAATGTACCATTATATGGAATCACACAATTGTCTAGGCTGAAACTGAGACATCCCAATCTATATTCATGTAACTCGCATACTGTGGCCGAGGTGTCCCCACAAAATTGTGAAGGCTATCGCGCATGAACCATGTCCACACAATGCGATCACCGGTGAATGTGACCCCATGCCTCACGATCAGTCCAGAGCATGCAACCATGGCGCCAGAGTTGTATCGTAACTGTATACCGAGGTTGGATAAGGTCATGAGCCCGTCGTAGTAATGGCCTACACTGGTCATTACGTCGAACCCCTCTGGAGTAGATCGCGGATCTCTGTGCAGAGGGCACTGCCGGTTACAAATAACAGCTGCGCAGTTGAGCACCGAGGCCCAAAGTTGCAAACGAGTATAAATCTCATCGAGGCCATTGTCCATAGCCCATCGGGCGAGTTGTATCTGGGTTTTAACCGAGGCCCAATATAACTCTGGATGCATCACCCGCAGAGCCGCAGAGGCTAGGAGCACCGAGCGCTGCATGGATGTTATAACAATATGAGCTCCTTCCCCCTTGAGCGTACCTGACACCTCGGGTGCGAACACACTGGTGGGAGGAAAACCATATGGCTGGAACAGTTGGGTGAGCAGACATTACAGTGGAAAAAGCAGGCCTGACCTCTCGGCCTTGCTGGAACCAGCAAGGAGCCATGTTGATGCATCCTGGAGTCAGCGGGTCCCGGTCGCTCTTATGAAAATACCCTGCGTATGTTCGCCAATGGGTCTCTTCTCCACTGGTCATGCTTGTCTTGAGGAGATGACCCATGCCGATGGTGGCTTCTTCCATGTCGGCCTATTGTGTCAGTGTAAATGTTGGCCGATATGCAACAATACATGGGCTTACTTGTATCCAGAGACTAATAGCCTCTGGTAGGTACCACAGAATAATACGGCCGCCAGAATCCACGAGAACTGAGGGCATGTCAAGCAACTTTTGAGAACTATGAGGAAACTTTTTGGACAGAGCCTCCTCATGTTTTGTGATCCGGCCGGTAGAGCGTTTGTTAAGGGCCTCGTTGTAACGAATCATATCAAGATCAAGGTAAACTGTGGTGCGTCAACAAACCACAGACTATATTCAGGAATGACTCACTTGGATGTAAATATGCATCGGCAAGAACTCGGGCCAACTGCTGACATGCAAGCATTGTTGGCACATCCAATGTGAGCGGAGGCAAGACCGACTGTTGCCGGCGACCGACATGGAAAGCAAATAGCTGGTGCACAAAGTCACCAGCGATGCATGTGGTATGTAAAGCCCAGTCAGTTGGAATTGGAGTCATCTGCGTGTGCAGAACAACTGGGATAGTTGATTGTTAGCTTATATGGGACAGGACCGAGATTCATTGAGTAATACTATATACATTTGGAGCATGAACGTAATCTCGGCGATACTACCGATGTCTATTTAGTCATTATGTACACACTGCCAGTAATGATGTTCTGATCAACGATAGACAAGCACAATTGATGTGAAGTCAATCCTTGCCAGGCAATTGCCTACCAGAATTTAAGAGCTCTTCCTCCAGCTCGGCAATCGGTCCCTCAAGTTGAGACATGGTGGACGCGGCTGCAGCGGCAATCTCGGCCTTCTTCTCAAGCAAAGAAGCCATTGATTCGCCGAGATGTTGAAGGTGGGCTCTTGCGGCCACAATTTGGTTGAAGAGAGCTTCACCGTCCACTTGACCGGTGACCGCAGGACCCGGCGCAAGGATGGCTCCCATCGGCTAAGGATTAACATGAGAGTAAGGCCATTATACAGCAGAAAGAAAGAGAGAGAGAAAATGACCGACCAGTTGTTCAAAGTGGTCTTGGGTCATCTCCATGACCTCCTGCAAATTCAAGACCGGCAGTTCAAAACTCAAGCGGTCAAAGCGATCCTTCCACCAATCATAGGAATAGTTAGGAACAACTCGGTGGTGGGACGTCATTCCAGGGCGATGCGGAGAGCAGTGAAGAAAGAATTCATCATGCAATTCCTCGGCAGTGATGGTTCCAGTTTGGAATCGGGTAAATCTGCCGATGATGCTGCGCAAAAGGTCGGGCATGGTTGGGTGGATGTTAAGAACCACTGATATGTTGATATATGGAAATACAAAACACTGATTTAGGAATCAGCTACAAGATCACAATGGCCGACCGACCGGCCGACCGGTTGACCGATGGGGTACTTACATCTGCCTCCCACTGAAGGTGCCGACTGAAGGTGGCCTTGTAATCCAGCGTCCGAGGGATGTGGTTTCGGTTGCAAGCCAGCCAGATGGCGGCGAATCGAGACGTGGCAAACTCTAGAACATTGGCAGCATCCCAAGGAGTAAAGTCACTCAGTTCATACGTATGCAATGCTAAGGAGTTGGACATGATGGTGGTAGTATACATCAACACAGAAAAAGTTTTATGGGGATCAGAATTGTACTAATGACTAATCTAGCGGCCGCATGTGGACCCCTGTCACTCCGCAACCTCAGCCACCCCTTTTGTTCTGTCAAAGCTGTCTTCCACATGCTGTGAGAGTCGGAGATACATTTGAGCCTGGCGGGCTGCATAGCAGCGGTGCCCAGTGATTTCCTTTGCATTGGCCTCCTGCATTCGGCGGACCCATTCTTGAGATTTATGCATGAAGAATGCAATGGTCCATGTTATTTCTCGACCGACCAGCAGCAGCTCCTCTTCCCAACGATTGCGCAGTGCCAAAGTCCTGAGCCAATGGACACAGTAAACTATTTTGCCAGCAAATTACACCATATAGGAAGAGGTAGGTCGGCCAAATACATACATTCATTCATCCAGTCATTGCTGGTAGAATCCCCCTCGACGTCAATGGACCAAAACCAGGCTAATGTGCTATTTCTTTGCCCGCGGGCATTTGGGTCTGCCACCACGGTAGTGGCCTTGAGGTCAGCCTTCTCCAATCGCCGATACTTCATCAATAAGTCATCGGCACCGAGATTGATGAGCTGCTTCCGGCATTTTGCGTAGATCTGTGTGTTGAGGTTAAGAACTCTGTCAACTGAGTGCACACGAGCCCATGCTCTGGTCGACCGTGCTTGTGACTTCGCCGACCGAACCGTGGTGCGAAAGAGAACGGCCTTGTCGGCCAAGTTGACCCTCACAGCATGCAATGCATCGTTTGCTTGGCCCTCTCTTAAGACTATTTCTTGTAGCACAAGGTCGGCGACGCCCCACTCGGCGCACCTTTCAATGCCGATGTTCGACGGTAATGGGATCACCACGGTCTCGGGATTGAACTCCACCGGTATATCACGCTGGTCTTCATCATCTGACCGATCGGCAGCCTCCGATGATGATCCGACGGAATCCAATTCTGTTGCGTCCAACATAACTGTCATACCGTCCAAATGGTCCCAGCTGTTGAATTCATTACCAAGAAATGTCGGTGCGACCCTCACAAATTCATCCAGTTGACCTTGCAATCTGTCACGACGCCGGGCAATGGCCAGCGTCTGATTGTCGGTCGGCCATTTTCCCATCTTTTTGACATCGATGAGGAGGGCTACTTGCGCTTCCTCCAGCGTCATTCCACAGGCCAGCCAAGTTGCAGCACCCCGGTGAATCTCACCGGCGGGCCATTGTGCCTGACGGTTCAGTAGGTGCAACTCTTGCTGCTTTCTTGTTGGTGCTGTGCCACAAGCATATCAGCATATTCAATATAGAAGAGTCCCATTGCGACACACCTTTTGTCAACTGAACTTCGTATATATCCATGGAGCTGGGATTATGAAGTCGGTCATCCTCAGCAGCAGTGGCCTCTGCTTCCCATTTGACAAGGGTGTCATCTTCGGCGGTCTCGCTCAACCGGTCAAATGCATGTCGGCTGTCTTGGACTCCTTGCACTGCCTCCTTGAATTTTCGGCAAAGGAATTTGCCTAAATGCATTTGAATTTGCTAGCTGGATAACATGATATTGCTCACTAATGCGTATCATCTTCATGAAATTGCAATCATTCATCTGAAAGTCCAAACACTCCTTTCGGTGAGGGGTGGACATCCCTCTTGCCGACGGTGATATGATGTTCAAGGGCGCCCACAGGGTCTCCATAATTTCGCCGTCGATTCTGGCGGCACCTGTTATGAAATTGGATGCATACCGCACATAGCATTTGTCTTGATGGCCGTGGACATGCCAGAGCCCAATGCCAGGAATAATCTCCATGCCCCACGGAAGGTCAAGATAGGGCGAGTCCTCAATCCGCTTGCTCAGATGCTTGTTGTATTGACAATTAATGTCATAGAATGTCAATGCCCGATCAATACCATCGGTGTTGTACCCCAGAGCTTGACACAGCGCGTAATCCATGTTCATTTGCCTGTGACCGGCCGACTCATCAGTTCAAAGTGGCTGATTTAGCAGTTGGAACGGCGAACCTTTCCCCCTTCTGGAAGTCCACCATTGAATGAGGGACAAAACACCCGTGTCTCGCGCAAGCACACCCTCCTATCCCTGTGGCTTCCAGCCGGTGGCGGGAAGCATTTGCTTGGTTGACCGCTCGGTGGTTATTACAGTCTGACCTTTGTACAATGTCCTGCGCCTGGGATAGATGCATTTTGTATCGGGCATCGCTAACCATGAAGCCCAAGCCGTCAGTCAATGCCACTTCATCGGTCGGATTGGTGGGATGTAAATGCTCGGCCTTGAAATTGCCATCCATGACCAAAGATCTGGAATACAGCCATGCAGGGTCGGATCCGTTTCTGTCTGACATACTGAGGTTTACACCGGGCTGAGGACATGCAGGACAGAAGAGTGCAAGCTCCCCTGCCTTCGGCTTTCGCTTCTCATGGCCAAACCCATGTCACTTGAGCTGCTTCACTTGTCTCCACTGCCTGCCGACCCTCATCAATTCTCTGTACCGGTCCTTTCGGCTATTGTGAGCAATGCAATGCAGGAAATCCACATCACTCACTGGAACAAGATGAGGGAACACGCTTGATGTGATTCTCCTTAATTTACTGTAGTAGTTCATTGCCGATGTCCCGCATTCCAGGTTGTCCAGCAGGAAGTCGTCCAACACTGCAAATGTAAATGCTGTCTTCGGCGAAGTAAAAGATGCAGGGAAGAGGCCGGTTTCAAATAGTTGCATGTCCAGGCTCAGTGCACCGGCGCACTGACAGAATCTGATCATCATGGAGTGGAGACCGGATGTATCCACCACCATAGTCATACGAGGATCATTAACCAATGGTATCCAAGGGCTGTCTGTGAATTGGTCTCCTTCATCATCTGTGTCGCACCACTCATCTGTCAGTCCAGGGCAAGGCTGGCCTGCATGGCCAAGGTGGATTTCAAACCCAATCTTGGTCAAGGAAGTGTCTTCGAAGAATCCCCCAGTCCATTGACCGATCCGATGGAAAGGCATGTGGCTGTGAAATGTCCGACAGCAATGGGTACAGAAGAGCGGTTCACCCATGCAGCCATGACATCTGTAGACTCCATCCTTTGGACAGACAGAGCACATCCTGTTGGAAGGTGGACCCTCTCGCCGAAGGAGCAAGTCCAAGTAGTCCTCGGTCTTGTACTGCCACTCGCGCAGATAGTCATTTTGACTCTTGGTATTTGGTGTCAGCACATGAGACAAGGCAAGTGAATGGTGAGCTTGCCATGGACTTGCGAAGACGAAAAGGCTTGAAGTTACATTCACCTAGGTCGTAGTGTTCATGGTCGCCCTCCTCATGAAGTCCTCTGGTAGATCGGTCCTTTGTAGGCGATTTTCTGGGGGATGAATGAACTGATGTTGTTTTGTTGTACCGTCGAGCTTTGACAAATCGTCCCATATCTCCTCTTGATGTTCGTTTGTTCTCCCATTGAACCAAAGAGGATGTCTTTGGAGGACTCCAGGCCTTTGGCTTTGACTTGACCATGGACGGAAGTAGTGCTGCGTTTATCAGGATGTGTTGTTTGGATTGAGATGCTTAGACTTTGGGACGGTGTAGTGCTTACATTCAACTGCCTAATGCAATGCCTAGTATGTAATAGTTGCTTTGATCTCTCGGTAATCATAGGCATGGATATTCACGGTGCAATTCCAATGGCCGATAGTGATTTGTGTGTATGATATGTCAAGAGCACTTCAGATCCTCCAATTTCATGCAACCGACCGACCTATGCATCTACACCACTCAATAAGTCTTGTAGCGATAGGGCTCACACTATTCGGCACAATCTAGCCCTTACGTTCACTTATGACATGGGTGTGTCACTTATGTGAATCATTACTCACATGAGCTTCCTTCCATTTTTCGTTCCATCAACCACATCAACGCTCTCCTACACATACATTTCCAGGTTCTTTACTCCAAGCTACCTACTGTGATATGCCTCGGACAAAGATCATCACCGGCGATCAGCCTCGGTTGAACGACCAAGAGACAACCACACTGCAGTCCCATGTTGAGGACTGGGAGAAGGCAAGTGGAACTGAGCGACAACAGATCTTTAAAGCGGCCGCAAGAGAGGCAAAACTTTTCGCTCCAAAGATGGACAAAGAGCTCTTGAAGCAACGAAAAGAGGTAAGCTTTTCGGCTTTGATCTCGGTCATGCTGCATTACAGTCATCATGCACACAGAGATACAGGCAGTGGTTCTACAATCACAAGAAACCCAAGGTTAATGCCAAAGTGCCGATGAAGCTGCAAAAGAAATGGACGGCCCGCCGAGTCATCGAAGAGGAGCGGAAGGCCGACATTCTTCAGCAAATACACGAAGAAATCGAGGAGGAGACTGGGCAGAAGCCCGAGCAGAAAGAAGTTCTCAGAAGATATCAACCTACCATGACGGCAATTATGAAAGGGCTCAACGATGATGAGTTGGAGGAAGCCCGGGCAAAGGCCGACCAGTGGACAAATCAAGCGCCTGACCCTGTAGTCCAGGCCAGGACAGCTAAGAAGAAGGGCGAAAAAATGATCAAGCACTTCGCGAAAGAGATGTTTACTCAGGCCGGTATGAGACTCTTTGTATTGGGTTCCTGGAAGGATGAGAAGGGCGGCCTACTTACATCCGGGCAAGTTGATACAATCGGTCGGTCGGTCGGTCGGCTATTTTGCTTACATCGTTTGGCAGGTTTGACTTCAATGAACACCTTGGGAGAGGATCCAGCTTCATGAAATGCAAGGACTGGCAGGTCATCTTACCGGCATGGGAAGATTTCATTGGTGATGAATTCGGTAAGTCTCAAGACCATCTGAGAGGCGCTTCATATAATTTATGTCACCTCCACCAAGACCAGGATCAAGACCAAGACGGCATGCTGCTGGGAGGCACTCGCCGAGTCCCAAAGCCTCATTACGAGTTCGATCTGGACCATATGGACTTGCCGATATTGCCCAACATTAAGGGTGTCTCGCTTGAAGTCAAGAAGTCAATGATTCGGTCATTCCTCACCATTCATTACAGTAAGCCCTATGATAGAAGACCCTGCCATAATCTGACACCCGCCGCCATAGGAATATGTTGCGGAAAACGGAAGGTCCCAGTGCCTTGGAGCGACATAATGAAGGGGCAGTCTCGGTTCATCTCCAGCACATTCCTGCCAAATGATATCAAGATCACAGACCCGTCCAAAATGCAACGGAATGAAGCCAATGCCTTGTTGGAATATTGGCTGGACCGACAAGACAACCAGGTTGGACTAACATTGAAGTTCAAAGCCTGGATTGACGACAAGGGCAAGATGCATTCTCCAGTCGGCGAAGGGTCTGATGGCTCTGATGGCGATGCTGATGATAAAGGCCTATGGCCCAGGCCAACTACAATGACAGCGGCCAATGCTGCACGCTCATCGGCGATACTTCCAAAAAGGCCGCCGAGGTTCATCAAACAAGCTCCTATCGGTTCTGCCGATGACGAGTCTAGCAACACCGATGCTCCCGAACCTGTGGAGAAAGATGCAATGACAGCACACAGTGACCGGGTGGGGCACGAGTTGGAGTCAGATGACCGACCGCGACCGAAGAGCTTGCATAAGAGAGCCACAATTGAGCCTGCCATCATCTCACTCCCAACAGACTTCGCACAAATGGGCCGACCGGTGGTAGAGTTGGTCAGAAAAGTTACTCGTAACAGACAAGCCACTACCGCAGGGAAGACCGGCATGCCCACTGAACAGGTGACCGAGGGATCAGTTGATGGAAGTGGTGGCAACACTGCACCCAAAGCCGGCTATGACGCAAGTGGTGCGAATCATGGTGGCCAGCACATTCGTAGCTTCGGCCCACATTCAACTCGTCGGGGTATGGAACATCTTCTTGCAACACCAGCGGCAAATGACCGGTCGACCAAGACTACCAAGGCAACTAGGAATATATTGCCTGCGGAAAATGACCGGTTACTGAGAAAATCGCCTACCACCAGAGCCAGGTCACCGGCGCTAAATGACCTGTTGCCAAAGAAATCACTTGCCACCAGAGACAGGTCACCGGCGGTGAATGACCGGTCGCCCAAAAAGACCAAGGCTACCAGATCGGCGGCTCGCTCACTCTCTAATGCACCAGCCAGGAGTACAAGAAGTAAGATTGACAACGGGCTTGGCGCCCGAATTCGACAAAAGCCCAAGAGATATGCCGACTATGTGTAGTTGTCGGTGGTCTCACACGTCATGTGGCTGGTTCCATTCTGCTCGGGCTTCAATGAGTTTGGTATTTAGATTGTATTTGAACACATGATATATACATTGTCATCTCTACTCTATCTTCTACACTACTGAATTGGAGAATGTCCCCGGCCCATTTTCCTCATTGCTAGCAGCAATATATGCAGGGGATCATCAATCTCGCGGTGCATGTTCATCAGATGTTGGAGTTTCGCGACGTCATCGCTGGCTGCCACAAATTGGTCACGGGCATGCTGGTAATCAGCGATCAAATCCTGATTGGCGTCCAAGAGATCTTTGCAACCTTCCCGTCGGTCATCTCCTGTAACACAGGGATCCTTGGCATCAGTTCAATGATGAGAAGAAATATAGACCTACGCATTGCAGCATTAATATTTTCTAGCCTGGAATTTGCTCGGCGCAGCAATTCCTCGCCTGCCTCGACTGTCTGACTCGGCGAGCCATCCCTCGGTGCCAGAGATGTGGCCGGTGATATATTCTCAAAGCACAGATCATACGTTGCCGGAGTGTCCGCTGTGGGATTTAATTGTCAGTGTCTGTCACTTACATTGATAAAGCATTTGAAGGCACCTGCGTTGATCAAGTTAATCACCGGTGCAGCAATAGACCCACTTTCAAGGTGATCATCTCCTGCCAATGCTGAATCGCCCCAGCACATGTCAAAATCGCCTGAATAATATTTAGTCACGGTTGTCAGTGCTCATGACCGATGCTCACCCATAAATTCCATTGCTTCTGCAGATGCACGGTCATTCCAACACATATCATATTGACCGGCTCCGCCGGGTATGGCGATAGCGATGGTCTCATTCTCTTGGATGTCCAGCTGGTGGATCAGCGCCACATCGACCTTCGGTAGACCTTTCTCGGCATTCCAACATAGATTATATTCACCTGATTTCAGTGGTACGGCTGCTTCCGCCGGACCAGTCGCTGCCGGATTGACCTCAGTGTCCCAACACATGTCAAACACTAATCACTTCGTTAGATGTCTGAAATATTCAAAAGGGACTGGAGTTACCTTGGCTTAGCACGTGCGGGTCAGCCGATGGAGTGTCATTCGGTCGTTCCACCGTCGGCACTTGATCATCCTCGAAATTCCAGGACATGTCAAATCCTAGCGTTGTCAACAACCACTAAGGATCAATGTGACCTAACACTCACTTTCAGTACCGGCATGTTGGGTGGGTAGTGCTTCGGTTTGTGTCTGCCAGGATGGCATGTTTGAAAGTATATAATTTGTTAGTTTGGAGCCGTTTTGAGGGGAGGGAGATGTGCACAACTTCGGTGGCACCCACTGGTCCCAAGTGACGAAAAAATTGCAGTCGGTTTTGATGCGGTCGTCCTGTAGCCTTCGAGCATCGTCAACCAAATTCTTGTGGGAACCCATAGAGGTCTTTAGGGAACTTACACTCTGCAGTGGGTAAGCAATGAAGAAGAAGTCCGAACGTTGCTGCCGCACTTCGGCCATTTCCATAGTTCGGCCATTTCCGTAGTTCGGCCATTTCCGTAGTTCGGCTATGTCCGTGTTTCGGTCATTTCCGGCGGTCATACAATGTGGCGCCCTTTGTCGCATTTTCTCATTCCTCACTCACCTTGAGCATCATCGCCATCACTTCGCGTCAATTCTCAACCATGCCGTCACAACACGAATCCGATCTTGCTTTGGCGCTTGCCGACAAATCCCTGCGTGATTCACTTAGCCGAATCACACACTTGGCAGCTGATGGCCAGGATGTGATGGTTCAGGCGCATGAGATTGCGCGGCAACTGGTGTGTCTGTTTTTACTTTTATGATTATGTACCTACTCACCATGCACAGTCTCAAGCGCTGCAGCAGCATGGCAGGACGTGCTCGGTCATCTCGCCGTTCCTTCTTTCTGCAGCTGCTGAAATCCGGGCGACCATGAATCAAGGTCTTGCCCCCCAATGGGATCGTGTATGCAATGATGATCATCGTATGCAGTCACATCCGTTCTTCCCAAAGACTACTGGATATCGTGCGTCGGCATTCCTGTCATTCCAAATGGATGCGCTAATACCATCACAGAACACACAGCTGCTGCACCTGCCCCTGCCTCTGCCTCTGCACCTTCACCTGAACCGGCACCTGAACCGGCACCGGCACCAGAACCAGCCCCAACAAGGATGTCTGTTCCACCGATCGCTTCACTCCCTCGCATCGGTCATTCCCAACATCTGGTCGTTCCTAGCACTATGACTGACAAGGGTAAACGGTCTGACCGGGGGACTCATAGAACCAGAGATGACAGCCCTGATGCCAAGTCTGGCAGGAAGAAGCAAAGGGTTTCGAAATGTATGTCAAAGGCTATCATCTCCGACACCGAGGATGAGGACAGGCGGCCAACAGGCACCATTATAGTCAAGGTATGTCTTTCTTTCACCATATTCAACTAACCACTTACATGACCTTAGCGGCCCAAGGTTGCTGAATCCTCCGGTGTAGCACCGGTCAAATCACAGGTAAGCATGGCAGTACTGCCAGTGCCAATATCATTGCTGAGGACTTTGCAGGGTACGACGAAACACGTCAAGCAGGTGAGATTTACCTCGTCCTGTGAGTCTGCCGAACTCAAGACTCTTCAGCTGGCCGCCGAACCACCGATCGGCCGAGCCCAGCCAAAGGGCAAAGGGCAAAGGAAAGGAAAAGAATGTTGACATCGGTGGGTCTATCAGAGGGCGCCGGCCACTGAGGGCCAATGATGAGGAGGAGGAGGTCAGTGAGGCAAGTTCATTCCGGTGACAGAGTACTAACTTTTTCACAGTACACTCCGCCGTGCGACAGATGCATCGGGGAGTCTTGCCTCGTTGTGGTCGGCAGGAAGGGGCAGGCCATCAAGTCCTGTGCCAAGTGCCATTTTATGAAGGTACGGTGTGAGCGACCGGTGTCGGTCGATACACGCGGCCCTGCAACAATGCGGGCTCCAAAGTCACATCCTCGGCCAAAGGCCGCCCCTGCCTCCAAGTCCAAGGCCAAATCCAGGACCACCAGAGCAACCTCGCGCGCACGTCCACCGACTCCCATGGTGGAATCTGAGGATTCTGTTGAGGATCACGGTAGGCAATTTCGTTTTTTTGCGATGACACACTCTAACTCACCTTTGCAGAGGCGTCTGCGACCGGCCACGATGATGCCGAGATGGATCTTGTCACGGACGCCGAGCAGCACACTGACATTGCTACTGAGATGTCGGCCGAGGCCGCCGATCAAATTATGGATGACCAGCCTGGAGCCATTGCTTCTGCGGACGACTTCCCCCATGACCATTGGCTGGAGGACACTCACGACTTGCCCGTCCCCCATGTCCCACCAACTCATGTCGCCGATGCTGTCTCCCTTCCTTCGGCGCCGTCTGCACCTACCATCCTCGACCGTGTGCTTGCCCTAACGGCTCAGGTCAATGCCATGCAAACGGCCGATGACAACGCCCTTGCTAGGGTGAATGCGATGGAGCACGATTTTGACGCTCGCATCTCCTCGATGCGTGCCGAGCTTTCGGCCGTGCAACTTGATGTCGGCACCACTGTCACATTGGTGAATGGACTTGTCGGTCTTGTTGAGAAGCTTCGGCAGGAGCGTGTCCTTGCCAATCCATCGTTTCCACCACCCATGGTGAGCCATGGCAATGATTCCACTGCCACTGCATTCGGCCTGAGGTATCTCAACGGCGTGTTTGGTCCTTCCATTGCTCCTATGCCCCTTTCTGTTGGCGTCGGTCAAACCTCGGCTTCCCGCTCTTTCGGTCGTCCTGACATGCAGGGCAGTACTTCCATCTCTGGACATTTGTCTTCGGTGTCAGCACATGCCGGTCCCTCGTCCGCTCCTGCTCCAGGTGAATCACATTCTGCTGTCAAGCCACCTCCTCCTGCCACAAACTCCCCCCCTGATCACTCAGTTCATTACATAGTTGTACTGTAGATCACTTGTCCGTTGGTGAATTACATCTACATATCACTTGGTTTTAATTGAATTGTTCTGATGTCGATCCTATTGTACATTAACTCCTGTGTGATTTCAATGTCATCCCAGTTGATCTTGATGTGTTTCTGCCGATTTATCATACATTATATTTGACCGAGATTAGCTTGACCGAGATTAGCTTGACCGATGTGGTCCCTAGCAAGCACATAATGGCAGCTAATCCATGAAAAACCTATTGACCGACTCATTCATTTGTCATATTTGACCGACGTGGATCTGACAAGTCCATCATGCATGCTCGTCTGTTAATACCTACGTATTGACCAACTGGCTCATCTACGATATTTGACCGAGTGCCTTTTGACCAAGGTGGTTCTGCTGTGTATTGCGGAAGCTATGCAGTGAACACCGACCGATTGACCGACCCGTGTCTATGATTGTTCTATATACTTAGACTCTCGGCCCATCTGTGTATATCGGTACCACCGCCCACTCGGCCCGCTTGTTCGTATCAGGCACATACTTTATACACTACCTACCAAAGTCAATAGAACAGTCTGCACTGGCGTACTACACTACACAGTACTATGGGCCCACTGTTTTTATAAGATATACACTTCCATTGGCCCACCTGTATTTAACACAGCAATACATTCATGGGCCCACCTGTATTTAACACAACAATCCTTTCATGGGCCCACCTGTTCATATCAGGTATATATTTCATACCCTACCTACCATATAATACCTACCAAAGGCAATAGGAACGTGTACACTTGTGCACTATACCACACACTATGGGCCCACTGTTGGTATCACACATACCCTTGACATGGGCCCACCTGTATTTAATATAACAATATATTGATGGGCCCACCTGTTCATATCAGGTATATATTTCATACCCTACCTACCATATAATACCTACCAAAGGCAATAGGAAAGTGTACACTTATCTACTATACCACACACTATGGGCCCACTGTTGATATCACATATACCCTTGACATGGGCCCACCTGTATTTAACATAACAATATATTGATGGGCCCACATTAGCTGGCCTGTTCAGAACAGGGTACTTTCAACCTTGGCTGTATGTATTATACAAGGTAAAGTGACTGCAGTATGTGTCATCAGTCTAAAATTACTGATACACGACGGTTGGATTGTTCTGTGATAAGACATGAAGTTTGCAGTGGCGAATGTGAACAGATATGACTTACCTTGCAAACTGCATGGCGCAAGTGAACGGTGAGAAAGACCATATTTTTGAAAAGTAATTCGCATATACCCTAATCCTATATCTGCTTTGTCGAGCTTTTTCTTCGAAACATCGGACTGGTGCTTAGAAAGATTCGCCATGATTTCGCGTTCTCGCACTACACAATCCGCTAGCACCTTCTCCGCCCTAAATGTTGGATTATCAAACCTTCGTCATGGACACTCGGTACCGGTAGCTTACCTCGTACCTATATATTCTCATTGATTCCCGCGCCTCGTACTATCCTCAGTTGACTTCGTACGTCGCTGAGGTTAGTACCATCTAGTATTCAGTATCTACTTAACTAACAACACATGTAGCTATCTGCTACAGGTATACCAATATAACTAGTTGACTTCGTACGTCGCTGAGCTATCTGCTACAGGTTATGAGCCCTGCGCATCATTAGTGAAAATTTCAAATTAAGCGTGCAAAGAAAAGACTCACAAAGGATGTCAACCTCGAACAGAAAATTGGGAGAAGACTTTCTCCACATTCCGAAGCTCGCCGCTGACGGCGAGAACTGGATGATGTACAAATAACGTCTTCAGTGGTCCATCGATGCTAGGGGACTGATCGGCCATTTGGATGGCACCGAGAAAAAGCCCGTGGATCCCCAGATGCTGCCTAACAGAGGAGCGTCGTGGGCACCTGCTACCCCGGACGAAGTGAAAGAAGTTAGCACATACAAAACAGAACTTAAAGAATGGCGCACCGGCCAAGCTATAACGAAACAGCAAATCGCGGGAACGATTCCCGATTCCCTATTCATCCAGATTAAAAATCTAGACACGGCCAAAGACATCTTTACGCACCTTTCAAGCTTATTCGAGCAATGCTCGCGCGTAGTCTCTGTTGAGCTACTGCACAAGCTGCAAGACTTGAAGTGCCCTGAAAAGGGTAACGTCCGCGAACACTTTGACAAAATGCGCACTGCAAAGGAACAGCTATCGTCATTGGGCCATGCGCCAACGGACAAAAGTTTCGTGGCCATGATTATGAGCTCGCTCCCGGTGTCCTACGACCCACATCTATCTGCGCTGACAGCGTCAGCAAAAGTATCGAGCGTTAAGCTCACCTCGGATGTCCTGATGTTGACAATTGTCGACGAATATGACCGTCGCGCCTCGAAGTCGAAGAAGACCGGCTCCTCGAACAATGATGCTGCCTACAACGCTAATACAAGTCAGCATTCACGAAAAATCAAAGGCAATTGTCACAACTGCGGCAAATACGGCCATATGCAGCGTGACTGTTGAGGAGCCAGAGGGGGAGCATCAGGTACAAAGGGCAAAGAGCGTTCCGATTGGAAAGGAAAGGACAAAAGAGCTGAAACAGCCGCAAGCGTGAAAGAGAAGGACAAAGAAGACGAACCTGAAGGAGTGTGGTTAGTGAATGAAACAAGCCCAGAAGATGAGAGAACGTCATTCACCTTTGCCACACTCGCAGATCCGGGCGGAAAACAGAACACTCGAATCGAACTGTTCGACTCAGGCGCTTCGTGCCATATGTCGTCGTATAAGGATCTATTTCAGGACTTTGTCAGCATCGCGCCGAAGCCGATAACAACGGCGGATAAACACACCTTTCAAGCCACTGGGAAGGGGAACATAGAGATATCCCTACCAAACGGCCAGTCAAAACTCGCATCTTGCTGAAAGATGTGCTCTACTCACCTCATATGGGGTTGACGCTGATGTCCATTAGTCGCCTTGCATCCGCCGGGTATGCAGCGTTGTTCTGGGAAAACTCGTGCAAAATCTTCAATGAGAAGAAGAGGATGATGGGGGAGATACCGGTAAACAAAGGCCTATACTGCATTAGAGGGCCAAAGAGACCATTTGCCGGCGCAGTTAACACAAAAGAAGCACTCACCATGCGCGAACTCCATGCAAGATTAGGACATGTAGCCCCCAGCAGCATCGCGCAAATGATCCGGGATGGTGCAATCACCGGAGTCGCGCTTGACCCATCCGAAGCGACGATGGAGAGCTGCGAATTGTGTGAGTACACAAAAGCCACGCGCAAGTCGATCAGATGACCTCTGGGGCCCTTCACCTGTCAGATCGAGGGGGAGAGTACACTAGTGAAGAGTTCACACGTCATTTGAAGAAAAACGGGACAGAACGGAAACTCACTGTACATGACACACCTGAACACAATGGGGTCACCGAGCGGTTGAACAGAACCGTTGTCGAACGGGCGCACGTGTTACTGCACGCGAGTGGGCTCCCAAAATATCTGTGGGGAGAAGCTATCATGCACGTTACCTGGCTGAAGAACCGTACCGCGTCCCGTGCGCTGGAAAACAAGACGCCATATGAGACACTATTCAAAAGGAAACCCGACCTAAGAAACATACCTGTGTGGGGATGTCGTGTCAAAGTCCATACCACAGCTGGTTCGAAGCTGGATATGCGCGCCATAGACGGCCGGTGGATGGGCTTTGACCCAGAGAGTAACGGGCACCGAGTGTACTTACCCGATGTCAGGAGAGTAGCTGTGGAAAGAAGTGTCACATTCGACATAGTAGAGGTGGACATACCTTTAGAGGGAGGCAGTGTACCGGCAAGCCGCACGGTACGAACCGATGATGTCGGTTCAACTGCCCCACCACAAGTTAGCCACACGGTACGAATCGATGATGTAGGTTCAAAACTTACCAGTCAATCACTACCCTCCACAACCAATCCTCCTTCTACCGACCACCTTGGCGCCCAATTCGAAGGCAATACGCAGCCGCGTCGTTCTGCAAGAGTATGAGTTGAGTCAGCATACATCAAAAGCCTGCGCGAAGGCGCAGGCACTACGGACGGAAGAAGCAGCAACGTACCTCGTGGGATGCAACAAGTCCCTGAAGAGTCCAATCTAGCAGTCAAGCTCGGGATGCTGGGGGAGGATGGAGAGTTCGACGAGGACGATGAAGAAGTGTTTGCCATGATGGCAGGAGTCGCCGAGGTCGAAAGTTCTGATCCGACAACGCTGGAAGAAGCTCGTGTGAGGACTGACTGGCCTAAATGGGACACCGCAGTAAACAAGGAACTTACTGCGCTCAAAGAAGCAAACGCGTGGTCGATCATAGAGAAGCCGGCGGGAGCAAATATTGTTGGGTGCAAATGGGTCTTCCGCATTAAGAGAAACGCGGACGGAGAAATAGATAAGTACAAGGCCCGGCTGGTAGCCAAGGGGTACTCACAAGTCTATGGTGTCGACTATTACGACACGTACGCACCCGTTGCACGGCTCGCATCACTCCAAACGATCACGGCAATCGCCGCGCGCAACGACTGGGATATCGATGTGTTTGATTTCCATAGCGCGTTTCTAAACGGTAAACTAGATGCAAATGAGGTCATCTTCATGCAACTACCACCTGGACTCAATGTCGACTCACACTTCAAGCATCCTGTCGCACGCCTGCATGTTGCATTGTACAGATCAAAGCAAGGAGCTTTGAAATGGTACCTGGAGCTATGCTGCTTGATGAGGAGTCTGGGAATGACGAGAGCAGAGTCAGACTGGGGGGTATTTTTTAAGCACATAGGCACGGACATCCTCATTCTCGCGTCTCACGTTGACGATTGCACTATCACCGGCAGCAACTCCTCTCTCATCACTCAATTCAAGCAGCAGGTTGCTGCACGCTTCAAGCTCACGGACTTAGGTCCAGTTGCATCCCTGCTCGGCATGAAGGTGACGCGCGACCGTGTCGCGCGCACCATCTCATTCTCGCATGAGACCTACGTCGAAGCTATACTCACCAAATACAACTTCATAGATTTGAAGCCGTGCTCCATCCCAATGGACCCCAACCTCCCACTTTCGCACTCGCACTCGCAGTCTCCTACAACCCCTACCGAGTCCACACGGATGAAAAACCTGCCCTATCGCGAAGCCGTTGGCTCGCTCATGCACCTCGCTGTCGGTACACGCCCCGACATCGCCTTCGCAGTATCTACCGTAGCCCAATTCGGGGCAAATTCTGGCATGCCCCACTGGGACGCTGTCAAAAAGATCTATCGCTACCTTATAGGTACAAAGACCCTCGCACTCACTTTCGGCGGCCGCAGACAAGGCCTGGAAGGTTTCACTGACGCTGACGGCGCGTCACAAGAGCACAGACACACCGTATCCGGCTACACATTCTTGTTGGATGGTGGAGCGGTCTCTTGGGCGTCGAAGAAGCAAGAGTTGGTAACTCTTTCCACAACGGAGGCAGAATACGTCGCAGCGACGCATGCTGCAAAGGAGGCCATCTGGCTTCGGCACTTCGTCAGTGAAGTCTTTCGCCTGCTTACCAGCCCTACCACCTTACATTGTGACAACCAATCCGCCATTGCGCTTGCTCAGTCCGGAGCATTTCACACTCGGACTAAGCACATTGATATACGATACCATTTCATACGTTTTTGCGTGGACAAAAGTTCTATTTCAATTGTTTATTGTCCTATGGACGACATGATTGCTGATACGCTTACAAAAGCTCTTCCTAGTTTAAAGGTTAAACACTTTGCCTCCGCCCTCGGACTTCGCTCGGTTTGAGGGGGAGTGTTGGATTATCAAACCTTCGTCATGGACACTCGGTACCGGTAGCTTACCTCGTACCTATATATTCTCGTTGATTCCCACGCCTCGTACTATCCTCAGTTGACTTCGTACGTCGCTGAGGTTAGTACCATCTAGTATTCAGTATCTACTTAACTAACAACACATGTAGCTATCTGCTACAGGTATACCAATATAACTAGTTGACTTCGTACGTCGCTGAGCTATCTGCTACACTAAATACATCCCGCCTCGCCCTTGCTAGGTCCATGACGAGGTTGGCTTCAAGTTCATTGGTGTCATTGATTGACTGTAAGTACCATGTTACTTAGAGCGAATGCGATACAATATGATTGACTTACCATTGACCCGATACCATCAGCTATATCGTACAGGTCAGAAATACCGCTGGAATCGTGACAACACGAGTGACAACTTGGACATTGCTGAACAGAGTGTGTGCACATACAAGGCATCAGGCGCGAAGATGATGATGGGATATCATTGCTGAGATTAAGACTGATTGGTGGGGCTGACATTTCAGAGAAACAAAGAGTAAGTTGTTGATTATGAATTGGGCTTCTCACGACTCACGAGTGTCGGACTTTGCGAGGACCATCATGTCCAATTTCCAGTGTCCTTCATGTGGTAAAGCCAGTTTCAGAGATCAGGTTGCTGTTGCTCGTCACATGAGCCAGCCTCGCTCAGGATGTAGCACCTGGCTACAGGATTTAATACGTCTGCGGGACCTATCTGACGATTCTATGAATACAGATGACTTGGACGAACCGAATATTCCTGGTGGTGGGCCTCAGGCTGAGGTTAAGTTCACATTCGGAGATAGAGACGAGTCATTTGAAGGTAGCGGTGAGAGTGGTGGCCAGGCCTCTGAGGAGGGATTACTTCCGAATGGTGCCTCAGATTTCGTCGACCGGTATCCCGAATCTTCTCGGACGTATGGCATGGGGTACACCTTCCTCGACTTATTCAATTCTGATGAAAATAGTGTGTACCGTGCCAAGAATCCCTATTACCCATTCAGTGGCCGGAAGGATTGGGAGATTGCATCGTGGTTACTGCGCTCAGGATTGAGCATGGGGAAGATAAACAGTTTTTTATCACTCGACATAGTAAGCAAATTGTTTCATTTTCATTACAATTCCGATGATAAGTCTTTTGTCAAGATTAAGGGTCTTCCAATATCTTTTTCCTCGGCCAAGGAACTGCGAGGCAGAGCAGAAATGTTGCCCAGTGGTCCACGCTGGATGTCCCAAGTGCTCTCTACGAGTCATCCCACCAAATCACCCGTCGTTTTGTACTGGCGTGATCCCTTGGACTGTATTTCAGCCATTCTGAATCATCCCTTTTTTCACGATCGGTTAGACTTCATGCCTCGCAGGGTCTATACTACTGCACAACGCTTGTGTCGTGTATATTCAGAATGGATGACAGGCGATGACGCATGGAATATGCAGGTATATTCATGTTTTGCACCAGTCGCTGAACTTAATGGTTTCTCAACAGTCTGCCCTACCCAAAGGCGCAACACTCCTTGGAACCATTCTATCATCCGACAAAACAAATATATCCACGATGACGGGTGACAGAGTTGCACACCCGCTTCTCGTCAGCCTTGCGAATATCAACTTGTCCACACGACTCAAGACATCGTCCAACTCCTTTGTACTCACCGCCTTGCTCCCCGTACCTAAATTTATACATAAGAATAAACGCATGTGAGGTGTACTCGAGGATCGCTTAATTCATGAATGTTTAGATATCGTCCTGCGTCCGCTCAAGCAGGCTGCACGTGAAGGAGTCATGTTATCAGACCCTGTTGGACATAGCCACTATTGTTTTACCCCCCTGGCGAGCTATATTGTCGACACTCCAGAGGCTATGATGCTAGCTACTGTCGGTGGGAAAACATCTCCGGTCACCATGGCCATGTTCAAGCAGTTCGGAGACCCTTTCCGTCACGAACCTCGCACGAAATCAACCACACTTGCACAGCTGGCTGTTGTTCAAACAAGGGCGGATCCCAACGATATTGAAGCCTTCTTTCGTGAAGCGCAGAAATTTCGCCTGAACAGTGTCTCTAAACCTTTCTGGCAGGACTGGACCCTTGGTGAACCGTCTCATTTCCTCACTCTAGAATTTCTGCATCTCATTCACCGAGAATTCTACGATTATGACGTCAAGTGGATGATTTGTGCGGTCGGGGATATGGAAATTGATTTCCGGTTTTCTGTGTTGCAGCCCGTCACTGGCTTTCGTCATTTTTACGGTGGTATCTCCAAGCTAAAACAGGTTACAGGTCGAACTCAACGTGACATTCAGCGTTCAATCGTTGCAGTCAGTGCGGACGCAGCACCTAGTGCTGTGATCACTGCTGTCCGAGCATTGATGGAATTTCGGTATCTCATCCAGTCACCACGTATTGATGAAGACGACATCAAGCACATTTCTGGAGCCCTCGATGAATTTCACGCCAATAAACACGCTATCACAGCTGGAGGATTTCGTCGAGGCAACAAGAACAAAGTTATCGATAACTGGTACATTCCAAAATTGGAGCTCATGCAGAGTATAGTTCCCAGCATCCGCAACACTGGTGTCGCCATGCAATGGACTGCAGACACAACAGAGCATGCGCACATTACAGAGATTAAAGACCCTGCGCGATCAAGCAACAACAACAACTATGATCCTCAAATTTGTCGACATCTCGACCGGGTTGATAAGTGCTGTCGCTTTGACCTTGCAATGAGTCTCGTGGATGGTATGGCAAGCTCGAGGCTACAGGATGACAATATTGGTGATGATGTTGACTTTGATGCGGATGATGATGATGACCTCCCCACGGAATTTACGGTCACTATAAAATGTCCTGGACATTTGCGCCCAATCACCAATTACTTTGCGATTGCGAAGATCCTCCAGCATAAGGAGGTTGGGACTGTCCCTCTGCCATTGCGCACATTCGTCATCGGACGCACGGCCTATCATCTCACGTATTCCCCATCCATCAGATCCATCTCCATCAACGATGCTGCTATCAAATTTGGCCTTCCTGACTTATGGCTGGCCATTGCTGATTTTCTTTGTCGCGAAGCTACCCACGGACAGAATTATGTCCACACAATTGGGGGAGCCAGGAGGGCTGGACCTACTGCTTCCCTGCCATTTGATAAGATTCAAATCTGGTTCAAACTTCGCCTACAGGACACAGAGTTTCATGACAGTAGCATCATACAGCCCGCGCAGACCCTGAATTGTGTGCCGCCTTCTGATGTCTGAAACTCTGGTGGGTACGACTCAGCTATTGTGAACAACGAGTCAGGGTGCCTTTGGCCTGCTCATGGTCTTCGTGGTATGTTACAACCTTCTATCATGCTGAATACATTCTCACTATTATCTTTCAGGTCACACAATTGGTCAAATTAGACTTATCATGCGTCCAGTTGGAAGAATCAACACGGATTGGTCATGGGAGGACCGTTTCCTTGTCTATATGTACCAGTTTGATGGTACAACAAGCGCTCGTGATCCTGCCACACAGTTGCACTCGATCAGAAGGGCGAAATGTTCCAACGGTACATTAGTGGGCGATATTATACCACTGACGCAGATCAAGGCTCCTGTTAATCTCATTCCTCACTTTGGAGCCAGTGCAGACAGCCGTTTTACCTCACAGAACAGCATGGAGCATGCGTCAGAGTTTTGGGTAAATAAATTTTGGGACAAGAACACATTCTTTCCGCTCTCTATGTAGCTTCCTGCCTGTATTTTTAACTTTCATGCTATTGGTTGTCAACGAGCTTCTTTCTGATATATTCTTAGTTCAACGAGCATTGATGGATGTAGTGACGCCGTGTGATAAGGGCATCTTGTTGCTCCCACCATTGTCATATTATAGCTTAGAGTATACCGAACAAATGCCACCTCAGTTCTTTTTCAGGACGGGCGGCTACGGAATAAAGTTGTCATCATTGGTCTCGCTCCCTGCTGCTGTTTCAGGCAATGCCCTTACAATGAACAAGTACACGGCCGAGGAACTAAATCATCTAGTTACGCAGGAAGATGAACCCTCTAATTCGCAATCGCTAGGACACATGCTCTCTCATATCTTTCAGCCTTTCAGCATACCTCTACCAGATCTATCTACGCTCCAGATCCCACTAAAAAACATCCTTTATCACAACGAACGTACCAAAGCAAAATTCAGCAAAAATTCACCAGACGACCTGGTGCCATTGTACGATACTGATGCGCAGCTATGGAACTGGGACCTTCCAACTGTTGCTTTCACAAACGAATCTGAATCAACAACTCACTCTCAACCACCTGAAAGCTTAGATTTGGAGGGCAATGCAGGGACCGGCAAAACCGCAAAAGCAACTCACGAAGAAATTTTCTCATCATTCTTCAACGCTTTGGCTATCTGCTTAGCGAAGGCAGAGCCCAAACTACTAGCCAACCCCACTGCGACGTGCACGTGGACTGCGGCCCACGCACATAAAGCATTACCTGGTAGTGAGGTGAAGCGGAAACCCGATCTCCTCTTGTCAGACGAGATCACAGCAAATTGGGGGAATATCAGGGTATCGGCTGAGCTGACGCACAGTTCATATCAACCTGCATTGCGACTCGTGAAAGCTGCTGATAGTCATGCATATCTCATGCTGAGCGAGCAGCCTTGGAGGCGCTTTGCGCTTGTACTATCACTCACCAACAAGTACCAGGAGCTCAGAGTCCTTTTCTACGATCATGCCGGTGGTGTCGTGCCCCCTGCCTTCAATATCTACCGAAAACCAAGCATTGTTGCTCACATTATTGCTGCCCTTCATTTCAGCAGCCTCGAGTGCATAGGCTATGACTTGCCAGTCTCCTTCACAAGACACATTTCTCCTCCCCAACGCCATGCCAATAACTATCGTCCAATCAAGAACCTCCCTGCCAAACGGCAACCTGCAGATCACGTCATGGCTGCAGCCACGTCTGAGCTCCCTTATCCACCACCCGGTGATGTTGAGGGTGCACCAAGCACTGTCATCGAGACGATATATCCCGACTCAGAGCCCGAGTCCGAGTCCGAGCCAGAGCCAGAGCCAGAGCCAGAGCCAGAGCCAGAGCCAGAGCCAGAGCCAGAGTCCGAGGCCGAGTCAGAGTCAGAGCCGCATGCTGACGATGGTATGCACGTTTCTATGAAGAATCTGGAGGATCCCCACCTGGTACAAGCCACTGCCATCTCCAGCGCCCCCCTTCTCAACCTCGCATCCCAAGCGCCTGAGGAGCCTGACAGTATCTATTCTGCTACACCCCATCCTTCACAATTCCCGTATTCAGCTCAGTCACCTGAACTGTGTGGCAAAATTCGTGTCAGGGACACGATCTACACGATCACAAGGATCCTGTTTGCGAGTCGCGGCCTTGTTAGTCGCGGAACTGTCTGCTACTTGGTCTCTTTGGATGATAAGGAATTCATCATCAAAGACCATTGGGTTCAGGGTAAGGAGGATCAGGTGATCTTGAATGAGATCGAAATGTTGAAGCGCATGTCTGGCGTCCCTGGCGTTCCCGAGTTGGTGGATTGGTGGGTGGTTGAAAGGTCGAATGGAGAACCCGATGTGACCAGCAAATATCGAAAACAACCACAACGCCTAAGTATTGCAGGGACCAGTCGCTCACACATTCGACTTGTCTTGACGCCCTGTGCTCGCCCCCTGCATATGTTCCGAACTCTTAAAGAGTTTGTGAAAGCGCTGAGGGACATTGTCATCAGTAAAGTGTTTTTTTGATTGGCAATTTTTGAACTGACATATCTAATTTCAGTTCAATGCACGGCGGTGGAGGAACGCAAGGTTCTACACCGCGACTGCAGCTTAAATAACGCAATGATTGTAGATCTGTTAGGAGGTGGTAGTAAAGGGTTTCTAATCGACTGGGAGTTCGCAGTGCGCATCAACCCAGATCTGAAGTATGCCATCGGTGGTACGGTAAGTGCGTTCAGTTAATTACAGTATGTCTAGTACTGATCTGTTCGTCCAATCTACAGGGAACAATCCTGTTCATGTCTCGCAGGCTTCTCGCCCAACTCTCAGATGCACAACAGGCAGCGCTTGTTACGCACTCAAATAGATCTGTTATGCGGAGCCCTAAGAGGGGCGTCGTCCGCTAACATTCGTGACGTAACCGGAAGGATCCGGTGTAGCGACTGAGACTGGCGACGTCGAGTCGGCAGATATCAGAGACGCGCGTGTCACGTGACTTCGAGGACGGATGTCTTCTAAGTCACTGACGTTCCCAAAGTAAGGACGGTCTTGTCCGAACGATGAGTAGTCGATCGAGGTAGACTTAAGCGCGATGAGCACTTAAGAAAAGATACTAGAGACTGAAGCTGAGGGAGCTTCAGAGAGAAGTATGTTCCAGGGAAGATTGAGTAGATTCAAGTTAGGGAATCTAGTACAGAGTGACCGACTACTTATACTAAGTGGAGAGGGTTAAGGGCAAGGCTACCGTACTGTAGGTAAGGGCAAAGGGGAAACGGAAAGGGTATAGGTACGCTGGCAGCAGAGCCGGATTAGTGGTGAATGGTCGAATGTGGAATAAGATGAGAAACGTTGGAACGAACCAACGGTAAGTGATACAATGCGCAGCACGCATGAGTTGAAGGAAAGATAAGGCGAGATAAGGAAAGCCACATTGGTGGCATGAGTCAGAACGAGTCATAGCCCGAAGGCACGTGCGCACGTTGGTGCGATGGGAGGAAGACGAGGGGCGGGAACGGTCCCGAGGATCCGGTCAACGGATAGTCGGTAGAGAAGTGCGAGCCAGAGGCATACAAGGACGAGGATGAAGGGGAAAATGATAGGGGGGCCATGTAGCCGATGTTACTTGTAACAGCGCTGGGCGGAAAGAAACCGAAATTTATCCCGAAAACATCTTCAAATGCTTTGGCGTTGCCTGTATCGCATGTCATTCAATGCTTTTCAGACGACCTCAAATCACTTTTCTTCGTCTTCATCTGGATTTGCATCAAATTCTGTGGCCCCCATGGCCAGGTACGCCAGGATATGATAGGAAACTCAATACCTGATTGCTGGAACAACATGGACCTCGAATCCTGCGCGGCCTTCAAGGGCAATTTTTTCGCAACCAAGAAGGAGGAACACCGTCTTGTAGATGAGATCCATCCTTACTTCAAAGACTTAATCCCTCTCGCCAAGGAGTGGTGTACGGCTTTGAAGGACAACATGGAGAACCCTGTTTCCTTCAACACCATCCTTACATTATTGAACACTCATCTTGACCGCCTTCTGGATGACGAGGAGCTCATTTCCACTGTCGAGACGCTCAGAAAATCTGCTGCTATTCTCGCAGACCATGTTGAGAAGTGTGCTGCTTCGTAATCATTCCCCATGGAATTACCCAAGCGTCGGAAGGCTGATGGTATTTCGGAGACTGACAATGAGTCAGACGGTTAGCATACATACAGGCTGATTATTCAACGTAAACATCGTTTTTCATTACTACTTTGTTGTACTCTCATTCTCACGTTGACCCGATGTACTGCGTTTTTGGTTGTTGTGACTTGTATGACTTATAAATTATGTTTCTTGGCAACTTGACTTCACACATTTATTCTCATCAAGATGAGTCACTCAAAACATGCAGCATTGATTATTACATGGTACGCGCTTCAGTGTGATGTTGCACGCATTTTTGAAATGTAATACTGTCCATTACTCGCATCAAGGCCGTTCTGTTGGTCCACCCAGCACCGAGACATGATATTATTATATAAAAGACTGGTGAGTTTGTGACTTGATGAATCGCTAGACTCAGGCTTCACCTCTTTCTCTATCCTCTGTGTAGTTGCAATCATGCCTCCTTGTGCTATTAACAGCCCCAAGAAGAAGAGGTCGAAGCGCAAAGGCTCAGATGCTTCAACTGGCAGGGCAGGTGTACCCAAAAAATCTCGTCAGGCTACGGACCTCACTGAAACACTCAGCATACCACTTGTTTCCCTTGGCCTTGCTGAAGCTGAAGATGGTGCTCCACGACGTTCTGGCCGCCCCAATGCAGGGACCGGAGGTAGGAACAGCCAGCTAGAAAAGATTGGTGCAGTCCTTGAGTCTCAGTCTCGAAGTCATCCTCCCAAGGGCTCCACGTCCCTCAGTCCTAATATCCCAGTGAACCCTCAGGCTCTGGAACCAGCTCGTAAAGGACGGAAGGGTCGTTCAAAGGTCAGGCATGTAAGTATTCGTTTTTACTAATGCTGATGTTTGCATTCAGGCGGTTCCTCCGCCTTATAGTTCACTCATGGTTACCGATGGTCCTGCGAGCATTGATAACACAGGTCCTGGTCTTTCAATGCACCAACCTGGCGGAAGGTTTGGTTTGGTTGCTCCTCCTAGTGCTGGCCGTAGTCTTCACGAGGCTAACAATCCACATGTCGCTGTTGGCTCGAAGGCTGTCAAGAAGCGTGCTACGAAAGTAGCTCGTGATCCAAACCCACGCAATATCATACCGCCACTCACCACCTTCGTAGAACAAAACTTGGATCCGGCCCTTTTCCAGGAGGACAACAATGTCAGGCGTCAACCTATACTGCGAGAATCCCAGCTATTGAACAGTGGACCCAAAGTCAGCAGCACCAACGACAGCGATGACGAAGATGAGGACGAGGACGAGGACGAGGAGGGGGATGGGGACGAGGACGAGGATGGGGATGAGGACGAGGATGAGTCAGACAAGGATGAGCACACCAATGAGAATGGGTACCAACGTCACAATGGCCATCCAGGTAATTTCCTTTATCGTACTGAGATCCACCTGATGTTGTTCCCTCTTTCAATCTTACAGGCTTCTCAAACGAATCACTACCTTCACAGCCTCGAGTCATTCGTCATCTCTCACCTGAATTCGATTTTCAGTACTCCCGCAATGAGGATGACGCGGCTGCTCAGACGAGCCTCAATAAAAACACTGTAGCAAACTCTCAATCCTTGACTGTCCACCAGAACAGTGACTCCCAGGTATGCTGACATGGATTTACTGGCATTGCGCTTATTCTTTTTGCTCTTAAGGGCTCTCTGGATCCTTCGGTAGGAGTGCAACAGCAACAACAGACACAATGTTCTGAGGTGAGCAAATGGTTTTTATTCTGAACGAGGCTCACAGTGATCGTTTGCATACCTCAAAGCCTAGCGACGTATTGGAGTCCCACCACAAGAAAAATGGCCAGCCCCGCCTTCCCGACCCTGAAACTCTCGAGCTGCTTCATCAAGTAGCCGAGCATGCTGATGACCAACAGGCTCCCTGGAGAAACAGAAAGACGAAACGGTCAGAAGACGGGCCCAAACCTACTCTATTAGCTTGGTACGAGCCGCGCTGGAAAAGCTTCCTTGAGCACACCAAGGGAGAATGTCGTGTGGAACACGCACTTGACGATCCGTTCCCGAGTTTTGTTGGTGATCTTCCAGGGTCAGTAACTGAAGTTCTCATCGCAACTTTAGTCATTTGGGACAAGGAAGGAAAACAATTCGAAGCTGGTGCGTGTTTGCTTCTACTTGCACTAATTTGTTTCATGTTGCAATCCAGGGGTTTGGCTGTGTTACAGTTCTATCTTTTCACCTCTTCACGTTGTCACATATGCTTACTCATCATTCTACAGTATTCTATTACATTCTATCGTACGATTCTCTTTCTCTTTTTCCTATTCGCTATTCATATTCAAGCTCCGCTTCAATACTCTTATATATACCTTACTCTTTACGCTTTGTATCTTTAACTTGACCTACGCAGACCAGGGCCTGCAATCTAGCTTCATCTTCATCAGAACATTGACTTTGACTCTGATCCTTGAAACGTTAAGATGTCTAAACAACGCCGAGCGTAACAGGCTGGAGCAAAAGTGTAACATGGCTTGATTGGTACGTGTTTCGCTCTCTTAATTTACAGTCTCGCTGATACAATAGGTCTTTATTGAAGTTATATGACGATCTTTCGACCTGGCGATCAGAACTCAAGAAAACTGCCATAGGCTTAGCACCTCTTGCATACTCACTTGTTCCCCCCGCATCAGTCCCCGCTCAAGAACGTGCAACGTGGGTCCAGAATGCTGCTTCGCAATTACTTTTGGAATCTGAGTTTTTACGATTTGGATTGGATGTATTGGTGAGTGATTGTGCACTGACTCCGACGACATACATTAAAATTACTAGGGCAAAACAAGGAATTTCGCTCATCCTGGCCTTTGTGACGCAGTTATTGGATTCTTTTACACGGGGCTGTATCAAATTGCCCGGAAGAGGCCAGATATCTTTTGCAAGCAATTGCCCATCTCATGTTTGGCTTTGGTTTCCACTGCGGTACTTTCTTACTTTCTGCCTTGACATCATGTATTGACATTTTTATAGTACAACTGTGTCCTTGACGGTCTCGTCAAAAACGGTCACGGCAAATCTTATCCCAAGTTCTCCACCAAGGAATACGGCCCGATATACCGCCAGATGGTCAGAATGATCGATCAAATTCTTCAACATCCATATCACGGTCCCAGGTTAGTAGCACAACTTCAGGAATGGGCTGAAACAGGATGGCAAGAACAACCTTTTTTTATTGAAATTTTGGATGCTGATTATTTTCACCCAGGGCCGCATGTCTAAAACTCGATGGCGCTGAGGAGACCAAACACACCCATCTACAAATCGTCCTCGACTAAGTCTTCGCATTCCTGTGTCCGAGTTACAGTACTACCATAGTTTGGGAGCTGTTTTTTGTTTCGTATTTTGCTACTACTAGTATACTGATGTTTCCATACCACGTGATTGAATATATTGCCATCGTTCCTAAACACCTTGGGTGAACTGTACATAAATGAATGTGTGCACAATGATTGCTCTCTGAGTGCTCTGTGAGTGTCTGTACATACATAGACAGTGAAAAAATGTGCAATTTCACAGGTAGTTGTTATTTACTGGGTGGTCTGTGAGTATCTGTACAGAGATCCACAAAGTAAGGAGCTACTGTGACAAACTGGCTAATAGGGACCAAGCTGTAGAGCTTGTGCGCTGTACAGCTCTGTACAGCTCTGTACAGATCATTCTGGTTTGCAGATGCAGCTCATCATCCTGATCTTGATCGCTGTCCTCCTCATCGTCGAATCCATCATAACCCTTGTCATTGCCGGCCACTTCATCATCTACATCCTCATCGTTACTACCATCTGCTATGTCTATGGCATTGATCTGTATCACTGACTCGGAGCAGTCCCTCATGATTTTCTGTAGCATTGCTGGATGTCCCACACCAAAATGAGTATAGCGCAAGAACATATCTCTATCAATGAATCTGACACAAAGGTTAAGTCTAATGCACCACGAAGGTAGATGTTTGCACTTACATGCTGACATTAGTTATGTCATGGCTCGGCTCGGCCCGGCTCAGGCTTGGCTTTTACCGGCTACACCTGTAGTTTGGCTATACTGGCAAGTTGAACCACATTATCCAGCTTGGTTCGACTTATTAACTGCACGAGTCGGCTACGAGCCATTTATCCAGAAACTTTGACTTGAGCCGGTTCAAGTTGGCTACAGTTGGCTTTAGTCATGTGAGAGTTAAACAACCCTGCGCGCCATGTGCAGTGGGCACCATGCAGTGCGCCCTACTGTCAAATCTCTCCCTGTAACATTGAGTCCTCTAGCATGCATAAGGTACCAACTCGAATTGACGGCCAATTCAGGCTGGAAGATATTTTGGGGTCAGGTTCATATGGTACGTTCGATAATCAATGGATTTACATTCAAGTTTTCAATATATATTACTAGCTGTTGTATACCGTGCAAAGAATTTCCTCAATGATGATACTGTCGCTATCAAACTTGAACCGGTCACTGTTAATTCATCTTCTCTGGAGCACGAACACCAAATCCTCAAGCAACTCGAAGGTGGAGTTGGGATTCCCCGTGCCATTTGGTTTGGCAGGGAGTCAATGTATTACGCCTTGGCTCTCGACCTCCTTGGGCCATCGTTGCATGAGCTCTTCATTGCATGTAACCACAAATTTAGTCTTCAAACTGTTCTTAACTTAGGAGACCAGCTGGTATTTTGGTTCAAATTTGTTGTGGGTCACTGCAGTTACTAACTTATTTTCCAGCTGTCGCGTCTCGAGTACATTCATTTACACGACTATGTTCATGGCGATATGAAATCGCAGAATGTTTTGATGGACAGTTCAAGGCAAACTGCCTATATTATCGATTTCGGTATTGCGAAAAGATACCGAAATACTGCAATCAAATCCCACATCCCGTTTCGTCGAGGTCGACATCTCACAGGCACCCCCACCTTTGCCTCAATCAACAATCACTTGGGATTGGAGCCGGGTCGCTGTGACGATCTCGAATCGCTCGCTTATATGTTAATCTACAGTGGCTCAAAAAAGTGTCTCAATGTTTGTAACTTTTCCTGTAATTGCTGTATTATGAGCCAGGGTGTGGGAATATGACTAAACTATACGGAGGTGTCATGAAGCTATACTTCTTAGCCTCATTTGAGTTCCCTATAGCATGGGAAGCTGATGTCATCATGTGCAGATATGGCTATTTTAATTTGGTGACTCATTGAGACACTTTTTTGACTTTCAGTTTGATCTACACAATCTCTATAATTATGATACTTGATGTGACCTCCTGTTGCTCTAATCACTTCTGCCACTCTTCTAGACATGCTATCTATTAATTTTGAATATTTCTTCTTAGTACTCCTTTCTCAGTCTGCTGCAACTCTGTCCTACAGCTGAAATAGCCCCTATGATGAATTTTAATAGGCTGCAAGCAATTTCTTGAATATTTTTCAGAGATGTTTAATAGGGCTGATGTATAGGGACTATGCTAGATATGATAGAATATTGATATCATGGTCTTTGAGCTGCTGGTGACTAAATTGAAAGCTTACTTCACATGAATGAAGATCTTACATTTACCATATTCTAACTGGGTAGACTGCTGATGCTACTCAGGCCACCTAATTCATCAATTCCATCATCTCCAGCTCTGTTTCCACTCAAACCATCAATAATACTTGCAAGGCAACAAATATTAAAGCTACAATCAAGAAGAAGAGAACTCTCCTATCCCTGGCCTATAGAAAGAGGAAGTAAACTTTAGCTTTAAAGCACCAGTACTGGACTGAAAGAGGACTGGAAGAGGACTATATTATAAGATTGGACTAAGATAAATATGATGAGGTCAGATGGCTGGGAATACATCTGTCAAAAGATAGGTGAACCACTAAAAGAAAAAAAATTGTATAAACTCTCAAGTATGGAGTAACAAACATAGAGGTATATGGCTGTATGAGATGTAATAGAGTGTATATTCTCTGTGTAAAGTGAAGTGAAGGACTAATACTAAGTGGTACATCTCTATTATAGATGAGAGTCTGCTAAGAAGTATACAGAAATCATAGATTAATGAGGAAGATACTATGTTACAATAAAATAATGATCCTAAGTACATGTCTAATTTAGTCACTAGCAGCTCAAAGACCATGATATCAATATTCTATCATATCCAGCATAGTCCCTATACATCAGCCCTATTAAACATCTCTGAAAAATATTCAAGAAATTGCTTGCAGCCTATTAAAATTCATCATAGGGGCTATTTCAGCTGTAGGACAGAGTTGCAGCAGACTGAGAAAGGAGTACTAAGAAGAAATATTCAAAATTAATAGATAGCATGTCTAGAAGAGTGGCAGAAGTGATTAGAGCAACAGGAGGTCACATCAAGTATCATAATTATAGAGATTGTGTAGATCAAACTGAAAGTCAAAAAAGTGTCTCAATGAGTCACCAAATTAAAATAGCCATATCTGCACATGATAACATCAGCTTCCCATGCTATAGGGAACTCAAATGAGGCTAAGAAGTATAGCTTCATGACACCTCCGTATAGTTTAGTCATATTCCCACACCCTGGCTCATAATACAGCAATTACATGAAAAGTTACAAACATTGAGACACTTTTTTGAGCCACTGTATTTCTTACGTGGCTCCCTTCCATGGCTACATGGTGACCAAGAGAGGCTTTCCAGCTCCTGGATACTCGAGTGTAAAGTAGATACCACCATCACTGATTTATGTGATGGAATTCCTACTGTGTTCACAAATATTCTTGTCTACTCACACTCTCTCTCGTTCTCAGAGGATCCTGATTACGATCATCTTCGTTCTTTGCTTCACCACCTTCACACCGCAGGGCCTGCACCAGCTGCTTACTCCCTAGATTTAGATTATCCCATAGCACCTTCCCCTCAACGTCCTCAAGCCTCTGAATCAGTGCTATGTCTGCCAAAGGCAACACCTCTTCGCAGATCAACTTGTCTGTAAGTAATCTCATTTATCTTACACACCGCACTCACGACCTCATTGCTTTCAAGCTTACGTTCATGCAATGATACCCTAATGCCTGTAACTATGTGCAGATAAAGACAAGAGTTGTATAGTTATTATTCTTTTTTCCATACTACATCTGTGCATGCTGGACATTGTTTAATAGTATCTACATATATGTATATACTGCACATGGTCTGTGCGCATATGCTGTGTAATTCCCGGATATTGATTCCCACGCTTTGATCTGCCCTCTCATCAGTACACCACAGTGATGACCACCCCAATTTCGCCCAATCTTTTCTCTTTGATCATTCTGCGGCTACAACTGTATGGACTGATCTTGCCCAGGACCCAACCCTCGTGTTCTCCTCATGGAGATCCTCACCTGGTCACTGGTCTGGCTGATACAGTAAGGACGGCTATGGAGAGTTCCTAAACAAAACGTGTATGTATGTCCTCATGAGTATCACCATTAATTACCCCAAGTACGACTGTATGAACTGATCTTGCCCAGGACTCAACCCTCGCGTTCTCACGGAGATCCCCACCTACATTCAAGAACTGGTCACTTCGATTTGGCCGATACAGTAGGGACGGGTTGTGATGCTATGCAGAGTCATTAAGCAACGTGTATGTATGTCCTCATTTCTTCCATTTTTGATCTCGCTCATACCATACACCCAGCATTCAATGCTATATTCCCAGTTTTCGAAATGGCTGGATCTAAGGCATACATTCACGTATGTCTCGCAAACTGGAGAGTCTTGGCGCTCACCGCAAGTCCTCCTCATACTCACTGCATTCTCACCAACGCATGTCATTTTGTATGTTCCAGACGCAGGTGTTTCGTCCCTTACATCACGACAGCTGACGCTAGCGGCTATCTGAACTCAAGGTTATCTCAATGCCGTCTAAACACACCAGGTAGTATCGCCATTATATATCATAAGTACGGCTGTATGAACTGATCTTGCCCAGAATTCAACCCTCGTGTTCTCCTCACGGAGATCCCCACCTACATCCAAGAACCGGTCACTGTGATCTGACCGATACAGTAGGGTCGAGTGGTGATGCTATGGAGAGGCGCTGTAGAGACTCGTGCGTCTCATGGTCTGATATGGCGCTTTACACTAGGAAGTACATAGCACGAACTTGTAGTGTCACTCTGTGCGCTACCTGCAGTTATCTCTATATGAGGCGCAGCTTTCCCATGCAACGCGCGCCATGCGCACACCATTCCCGCGCTTCACGATGTATACGCGCGCGCGCTTTCCCGTGCTTGTGCGCCCTATAGCGCCAGCCATCCAGAAGCATCCATCCACTGTCCACCAAGCCCTCTAGTGCGTATATTTCCATTTCTCTTATTAGCATATCATTCCACCTTATTTTTATCATGGACCCTTACTTATATATATCTCTACATACCTACTCGGTAGCGCTTCGGCTCCACATGACCGCCCTTAGGAGCGCTATATAAGCGCCAGCAGTACATACTATTACTAACTGACTTTTACCTCCCAATTACTAGTTATCACTTACTTACTACTTAGCAGAATATAGTAGAAGTCTATTTGTCTATACTTCGCATCTCCCTTCTCTTTTCTTGCATTATATTATCACTTGAGTCTAGTCTTTATCATTTTCCGCATACACGCGCGCACTTTCCCGCGCTTCGCGCTAATACACGCGCGTGTTCCCGCGCCTTGCGCGCACCTGCACTTTCTCGTGCTTCGCTGAAGCGCGTACCTCTAGATCTTGGCTGCACTCGCTTCCCCTTTAGGGTTGAACACACTTGTCTCCTCAAGTAACGCAGGCTAGGCAACACACGACCTTCAACATTTATAGATACTGTCAGGAGCATCATTTGTTCCTAGCGGTATTGTTGTTTCTACAGCGCTAAGCAAAATATGTGTGTATGTCCCTTTCATTATGTATCACAATTCACCATCGTGTTTAGACCCTGCAATGCAGGTGATTCCATGCCATCATACACATCGGTATTTTCCTGGGGAGACCCAGTACAAAGGTATATATACTACATAGGCAAGTCTCTCGTTCTATCTCCAGCACTACTGCTACTAACATGAATCGTCGTGGCCGTCGTCGACAAAATACTAAAATTCCCCAGGTTGAAGCTGCTCCTGAGCCTGTCGCCCCTGCTCCTGCTCTTCTCCCTCCTGCTGCTCCCGCTCCCGTTCCTGTCATTCCTGCTGCTGCTGCAACTACCACTGCAGCAGCTGCAATTGCTACTGCTCTTCACCACCCTAGGAGACAACGGCAGCTTCCCCAGAGATTTAGGCAGGACAACACAGCTACTCGTCCGGATGATGGCGAGTGGATCGATCTCAATAATGTCAGCAGTGGTGAAGACGAAGATGACCCACCTGAAGTCATAGTCAACGCCCACACACACCCGAGCCCACTACAGACAACGACTACAACAACTAGTACTCTCCTAACCGATCCCTTTGCCACGAGAAAAAGAGGCCTTAAGTCTACTTCTGATGTCCAGTTTTTCTTTAGGAAGAACTTGGACACTGGCGAGCGCATTTGCGTTCCATGCGAGTAAGTAACACATCTGGAGGTCTTTTATGCTCTTTCTCACCACCTTTACCAGGAATGAAAATAAGATCGACTCATCCTGTCCCCTAACTATTTACAGCTCATCTACGAGCAATACCCCTCTTCGTTCCCACATATATAAAGTCCATATCGAACTCTACCTCCAGGAATCCGAGAAGCAGCAATGGCCAATCGGCATACATCCTGTTGGGGAGTGCCTCAATGAAGGCTGGACCTTCACCCAGATGCTGGAACAACTCGAAGATCTTACGTGCACAATCGAGACACTTGGTCCTCCCCCATATCCCAGACTTAGCGGTTCACGGCCCGGTGTTGGCAAGTCGGCATCTTCAGATCATGACTTCCCAAAATTCTCCATTGAGGAGATGCATAGACATATTATGAAGTTTATCGTAGCTGATGACCAAGTGAGTACTATCTATTTTCTATGTAATCTCATTAACCGCCATCTCTAGGCAATAAGTGTTGTTGAGTGTCCAGAGTTTCGTTGGCTGCTCTGCCTCTTGCGTCAAGATATCAAGGATTCCGATATCCCTCATCGTACAAAATTTCGGCAAATAATTATCGATGCATGGGATGAATACTTCGCAGCTATCAAATGTGACCTCGCTGTAAGTGTACAGCTATCGATTACATATTGTATATTCATATCTTGCAGGCTGCACAAGGACGAATTTCATTTACATCTGACATATGGTCTGATTATAAGCTCCGTCCCTTTCTTGCTGTGACCGCACATTTGATTGCCAAAGAAAGCGAGCAAGGAGCACTTGTTTTGAAGGCTGCTCTCATCGCCTTTCATCATATCCCTGGTAGTCACACAGGGATGGCACTTGCTTCGAAGATATTAGAGCTGATTGATCGCGCTGAAGTGAAACATAATGTTGGTGTTTTATTGTACTTCATCGCATTATCTGACTTTGTCCAGATCGGACACTTTACCTTGGACAATGCCAGCAACAAGAGGACCGCGATGGATGAACTCTCACAACTATTGCAGAAAGATGGGATTGAATTCGACACGGTCGATCACCGCATCCCATGTTTTCCGCATATAGTAAATATATGCGTCCAACACATCCTGAATGAGCACCCTACTGCGGACTTTTCAGATTTGGCTGACACTTTCGTAGCTGGCCCGTACACCTTCAATAAGGTGGAGTACGTCAAGGCTCTGCAAAATAATGTCATCAATCGGGCTAGAGATATTGTCCGTGTGATCCGCGTGTCAGGCCAGCATCGTGATAGCTTTTGAACTGCCATTACTTCTGGCAATGCAGAGGGATGGTTTGTAGACGACAAGGGCGAGCGTATGGCTCTGCCAATAGTTGAATTGCTGTGCGATGAGCCTACTCGTTGGGATTCAACATATATCATGTTCAATCGTTTGAGGATCCTACGACAGGTAACATTTCATCTTATTAGAATTTCACGCAGCCTAACGGTTGTCCAGGCTATCGACCATTGGATCGACCTTCCTGCTCAATGCAACATAGTCCGTCATAAATAGACCCCCATGGATTGGCAAGTCCTGCAGGATCTTGAGGTTATCCTGGAGGTATGTTTTAAGATGTCCGAAGTCCATAACTCATTTACTGTTCTACATTAGGCACCGCACCACGCTCAACAATGCATGTCCGGTGAAACCAGTCCTCTGCTAGGCAGCGCCATTCCAGCCTTCAAAGGGTTGATCGAAAGATGGAAGCTCATTGCTGACCTTGTCCCACACTGTGCACCTTTGGCTGCCATAGGTCTATCATGGGCAGCTAAGTACGATGACCGAATGAGCCTCACAGGAGCATATGCTGTTGCAATGTGTCAGTCGTGTATGTTTCTCTAAGGTGAATTCTCATGATTGTATATAGTCGTTGACCCCACAAGACATCTATCATGGATGAACGAACATTGGCCAGTCGCGCGAATCGCAGAGGCAAAATCCTATATTCTCAAACTGGTATGTCTGCCTGGTAATAACAGTCAAACTTTGGACTGATATATCCCACAGATGCGGAACAAGATATCAACAAATGTTTCCACACAGTCTGATCAGTTGATCCATCAGCCACGCCCTGCAACACTAGGATCGACCATCGATGGACTTCCTGAGATAAATATACTGCCACATCACCAGGATGGCCCCCGATCAGTTGAGGACGAGTTCAATGCATACAGCACAGGTATTCTTAGCCCTACAGGAACAGATCTGCTTTCTTTTTGGACGGTAAGAGTCCTATTCCTCTATTGCAGGTTTTGTTGATAACCAGGCATCGATGGTGAACTAGGTTTTGGCACCAATGTTTCTGACACTCTACAAAATTGTAATGGACTTTCTGCCAATTCAGGCCTCTGCTGTCCCATGCGAGCGTGTATTTTCCTCCAGCAGTGACACGTTTATGAAGAAGCGCAATCGTCTCAGCCCATATTTGATGGAAGCCCTACAGGTGATCAAATTTGCGCTGAAAAAAGAGCGAATGCACTTCACCGAGGGTTGGGCAGCGTCCCAAAAGGATATGGAGTATAACTTGATGTGTGCCACGGGCTCCGCGAGCCACGAAGATCTCTTGGCATCTGGCTCTAGTGATTTACTGATATCTGCCACCAGCGGAACTACTTCTGGTGGTTGTGATTATGAGGCCCTTCTCAGAATTATTGCAGAGGATGAATGCGATGACATTGCGGATGATATCACAACCGTATCTATCGTCTCTTAATTCCTGCCTTTTACTGCTACCTCACTGTTTCTGTTATCTTGCTCATGCTACTGCTTTTGTCATTAGACTGACGACTATTGATTTGTTTCTCCTCTTGACAGAACTTTTTCACCTAACTAACCATACCAGTTGCAGTCAGTCAAGGTGTCAGTAGTGACTGCGCAACTGGCTTTAGCATTTTTTGTTTGACTGTCGAACTTACCCCTAGGATGAGCTTCTAGGCAAGTACAATGACGAAGGTGAGCGTTAAATTTCCTCTCTACTCTACCCTCACCCTATCTAACTACATGAGCTTCAGCGAAGGGGTCAGCAGTGACTGCGCAACTGGTTTTAGCATTTTTTGTTCAACCGTCGAACTCACCCTAGACAAGTTTCTAGACAAGGAGTACATTGGCGAAGGTGAGCATTAAACTTCCTCTCTACTCTACCCCCACCCTATCTAACTACATGAGCTCCAGCAAAGGCGTCAGCAGTGACTGCGCAACTGGTTTTAGCATTTTTTGCTTAACCGTCAAACTCACCCTAGACAAGTTTCTAGGCAAGGAGTACAATGGCGAAGGTGAGCATTTAACTTCCTCTCTACTCTACCCCCACCCTATCTAACTACATGAGCTCCAGCAAAGGCGTCAGCAGTGACTGCGCAACTGGTTTTAGCATTTTTTGCTCAACCGTCGAACTCACCCTAGACGAGTTTCTAGGCAAGGAGTACGATGGTGAAGGTGAGACTAAACTTCCCCTCTAATCTACCCCCACCCTACCTAACTACACGAGCTCCAGCAAAGGCATCAACAGTGACTGTGCAACTGGTGTTAGCATTTTTGCTGAACTGTCGAACTCACCCCTAGGATGAGCTTCTAGGCAAGGAATACGATGGTGAAGGTGAGCACTAAGCTTCCCCTCTGCTCTACCCCCACCCTACCTAACTATATGAGCTCCAGGAAAGGCGTCAGCAGTGACTGCACAACTGGTTTTAGCATTTTTGCTTAATCATCGAACTCACCCTAGACGACTTGATGTGAGTACTGAACTTCCCCTCCTCCTCGTCGTCATCATCGTCCTCATCGTCCTCGTCGTCCTCGTCGTCATCATCCTCATCATCATCCTCGTTCTCGTCATTGTCCTCGTCCTCGTCATCCTCGTCGTCCTTGTCCTTGTCATCGTCCTCATCGTCGTCGTTCTCATTGTCCTTGTTGTTCAAGGTAGCTTGATGCACCAAGTCAGTGACGGCAGCTCAGGTAACGTTCCATTATCAATACAATTTCACAAACGCTAATTCTAAGATCTATCCCTAACCCGTACCTTTCGACACAACAGCACCCCATCCCGCAACCTAACTTACAGTACCTCCTCCTTCATCCTCAACAAATCCCACTCATTCCTCCCCATTGCGACGACCGAACACTCTCAGCAACCAACGTCGCCACTTCGATCTCCCCGACCGTTGACCATTTTCCCCTCCCCCCGGCCGTTGACCACTTTCCCCTCCCCCCGGCCATTGACTGCTTTCCCCTCCCCCCGGCTGTTGTCCCCTTTCCCCTCCCCCCGGCTGTTGTCCCCTTCCCCTCCCCCCAGCCATTGTCCCCTTTCCCCTCCTCTCTGCCTTTGAACGACACTTCCATTCCCTCTCTGTCTGCCTCTTTCAGCTCTTTGCCTTGATGCATGGTCTCGCTCAGCCTTTTCTGACTTCACCTGCTCTCGTAATCTTCGTCCACGAGCAGCGCAGCCATATAGCTAACATTTGTTTAGCTTTTGATTGAACATTGACGGAGTGACTTACGTTGTCTTGGGGGGCCATCGGTGTTAGATAGTATTGGTTTGAGAGCACGATGCAAGTTCGTATGATTCGTATGAGTCTCAGTAGGAACCGTGTAGTTGTGAGATGACAATATGATTATCTGATGTTTCACTCGATATGATTTAAGGTGACAGCGTGACAGATAATATTCATTGCATTGCATAGTCTCATTTTGCGTCGTATCAGCTTCAACATGCTTATAAGTTATAACTTTGTTTAATACAAAGTAAGTACAGTTTTCTATAGACTACATCATGATGCCTTGACGCTACATGCAGTAGGCACATGTCTTTCATTCAATCTGGACTCTGGAGGTGGTGCTAAAAAATGTTCTGGTGCGTATGATCCAATTCGCCAACCAAAACGTTCAACATCATCATCATCAGACTCAAAACCATGCTCTTCAGCAAACTCACTCGGTTCAGGCGGCAGCCATCATGCAATCCCAACACCCTCAACTTGTTTCACTACCCCACCTCTACTCACAAAGTCTGCCAGGTGTATGCTTAATGGTCGCGTCTACGGATCAAAATGTCAACCTCCAGTGAACCCTTTTGCAAATGTACGTGACGAGCCAGAATTCGTAGAATGGGGTTATGGCGGCGTGGGAAGCGTGACTGGCAGTAGCGACTCAAAATATTCCGTTCTCGCAAAAGGTGTACCAGCTCTACTTTCCCATATTCAAGTACAACTTACCTCTCTCTCGTGGTCAACACAACACCCTCCTTCACACACCCTGCCATGAACAGCCCAAGCACAGCCAGCGAGAGTAGCAAATATCATTGCCAGGCTCCAAGAGAGGACGACACAGATGAGAGCGAGGTCGAACGCGCAGAGGTACGTCTCATACCTTTCCCTTGTCCTATCCATCTCACCTTCTAATAGGATCGTCGAAAGACGTCCCTGATTTTCATCCTGGCATCTAGCGTCCATTTGACTGCTAATGACTTTTCTCGTGTCCCCTGCACTGTAAACTCACCCCTCCATCTCCATGCCCCGATTACTTCGACATCTCCGTCTATCCTCAATCGCCCCTTTGCCCTTCGTCCATCATGTATCTTTCTACCTCTAACTTGTATCCAACAACGATCTTGTTGCCTCGTTAACATGGCTACCGGTCCGTACTATTTGACATTGCATAGATCCCAAAGCTCATCACGCCCGTCTTTGACAGTGCACTTTCGTCACCCCTTCTCGTCTCTGTACAGCAGTGCTGAGAGGAGCCACAATCGCCTGCTCTCCTCGTTGTCGATGAGTCTAGCATACCGTCAGGCCTTAATCGAAACGGTCGAAGCAATCGAGTCCTGCTTACAGATAAGTTGTTTTATCTAATATTAGATTCTATTTTTTGACTTATAGTTTAAAAATATATTTGAGCCGGTTTTAACCCCTTAATTTGACTTAACTGCAGTTAGTTAAGCAGAGTCAGACTGTGAATTATATAAGCTGGAACCATTTGCCAGTTCAGCTATTCATAGCTCGGGCCGCGGCTAAAACCGGCAATAAGCCGGAGCCACGGTAACACTAGCCAACATAGTGCTCTTCCCAGTCATCTAACTCCCCCCCAGGACGGGCCAGTGATTTGCCGTAGCGAAGTGAGCTGATACCACGTCCAGAGGAAAAAGCAGGCATCAAATGAGCTCCCCGGATTACCTGTCCTGGGTCAAGGAACCCGAACATGTCTGGGTCAGACTCCTCCACAAAGGCGATCTTGGGGAGACGAGCGTGATTTATGCCAGATTTGTAGTTCTGCAAGGTTGCTAGCCACCTAACCCAGAGCACCTCGAGATGTCGCTTCACAGGTTGATCCGTGCTGTTAAGCCAGACCTCCATATGAAACACTCCTAAGACACGCGCATACCAGTATGGGTGGCTAGGCATTGTCTCGCCTGATAGCACCATAATGTCCCCGTGGGTTCTAGGATTAATAGTGTCGTATTCGCGCCTCAAGTCATAGGTCGTGTAGTGCACTTGCATGGTCTGCACCGAGTAAATTGTGCTATTGGGGATAACGACCGAGTTGCATTCAACATCCGTGAAGTTGTGATCACAGTGGCTAACATCCAGCTCCCGTAGTCGATAGAGGATATGGTCCTTGAGTCTTGGTAAAAATTCTGATAACCGCTGTGAGTAGAGTGTACTATAGGTACATCAAAAAAACAACTTCTACCTTAACAGCTGGATCACCATCGTGTTCTCAGAGAAATGAGAAAAGCTTTATTGGGTTGTTCCGATTAGTCACAATATGGTGATGCTGTTCGAGAGACGTCGGTGGGGGGGAGTCGTCTCGTGATTGACTGCCAGAGGACAATATGCCTACTTCTGCCACCTGCCGTAGTACACAACATCTATGCTTATGCTTGGCTAGCTGCCCTGGAGTGTCTATCTTGCTCATCAGCAGATAAAATGCCTTAAGCACTCTGTGAGCAAGTTCTCCCTGAATAAATATAAGTTCAATTACAAACTACGAGCACAGATAGTATGTACAATCTGAGTAGTGAAAGAATCGGTGGTCCCGAAGAGCTTAATTGTCGTCACATAATCGCCCATCACATGAAACTTATAGGTGCTCAGATTGAACATCTTGATCCTTGCTCCACTCGATTCTGGAGGGTTCCGTTCGTCTCAGAGAGTTTAGCAGCCCTTCATTGGCGAGCCGCTTTTTCTTTGGGCAATTCCAGAGTGTTGAAGGCCACACAGGTAGAGTTTCGAAATTTGCATAACTTCTTCGATAGCTGCTTGAACGTTTCTTCAAGAAATTTGACCGTAGACTCCGAGTGAAGCCTGAGCTTCGCGAGGGCATGCCACTGCACAAATTGATACAACAGCGATTGCACAACTGCATCATGATCGGTAAGAAACAATCCCTTGAAGACGGGAATCGCACACTAATGACGAGAGTTGTCAGCGGCTCAAATGCAGAAACAAATAACATGAGAAAAAAACCTGTAAAATGTCTTCAAAATCACACGCTGCTAATCTTTTCATTTCAGATGTATTATTTGAAAACCTGCGAATGACGCCGTTACTGAAAGTCAGCACTTGTCCAAACCTGGAGCAAAATCGAGAGTTGATCGTGATGACATATTAGCAGGCAACAGTACTCCGTACAAACTCCTCGTACCTGCTGTCGAGTCTCGCGACAAGTTCACTACCCTGAGGAAGGGCATAAAGAAGCCTAATAAGATGCGTGAATACTCCTTTCCAGGTACCTAATTCACACTCGTGCATAAAGTCGACGACGAGCATCCGAAATGGATTGAGGCCGAAAGGTCCAAGCTTCGCAACAAATTGATTCTATGATTGGATATATGAGTTGATCATAGAAGGATGGGGAAACGGTTTTGCTTACAAGAACAGGCACCCATGAACCTGCTCCGAGGGTATGTTCTACCTTTGCACCATCTACAGTGTTTCCGCATCTGTAGATAAAATCACGGGCCTGAATAACCTTCAACATAGCGTACACTTGAAGGTTGATTAAACGGCTCTTCATATCCCTTACGAGTCCGAGATAACTAAACATTTGTTTGGGTGTGAGACAGCGAGGGCACGGACACAAGCCCATGTCCTTAATAGTAGCGATTAAAATGCTGTAAAACAATGAATAAATCAAATTTAAATTCGCGGAAGAACATACTTTTCAGGATAGTCAGCGGAATAGGTAAAAATCCGGGGAAAGACCCTCCGCGCTACTCCGTCGGCACACTTCAGAACAATACCATGACGATATGCGGAAAGAAAGTCATTGTCCAACAAGATCTCCCAGCATGAATGAAATAGCTGCCTGCGGCAGTGAGCATGAAGGGACACCATGCCGGTTTTTGATATACCAGATAGGCAAGACATAACATCCTTCACACTGTCAGGAAGCTGACATCGTTAACAGCAGTAGATGAAAGTATGGCATTCAAAATGACTTACTGAAGGTAAAAACCCTACCAAGTGACATGCTCCCGATTGGGGTGACGATCGTGCATATTTCATCAGATTTCCAAAATACATGTATAGCGGCCAAGCTTTCGCAGTCCCAAAGTTTGCCAAATGAGTGGCATCGGAAAATAACATTAGACCTGCAATAACACGTTCCAGTGAGCATCTGGGCTCTTTCGGAAGCTTCTGAAGACTGTCCTGAGCTTCCATCCATGCATCAGAGGTATAGAGCTCATCAAAAAGTCGTTCTTGATGTCTGTCCAAAGGATCTTTCCATAACCGTTGGAAAGGCAAGAGATAAAATGCCCTTGCTTGAACGTCTGCGAATGCCGTGCATATGACTTCGACAAGGGGGCAATAATGGAAACCATGAATAGTATAAGGCTGGGGGCCGTCCTCCTTCGACTTCGTTGGAATGTCGATGGTAACACTGGTCTCAAGCCAGTCGTCCGGAAAGGTAATCTTTCTCCCCTTCTCATCCTTGTCCAATTCTTGTAAGCTCCGCCTCACCGAGAAGTTCTCCAGATGCTCGCGGTCAAAATCTTCTGCCATGATTACATCTCTGATGAGGTGCAAGACTTTATTTTCGGATATCAAATGACTACTGGAATTCATCCAGGACATGGGTCGGTATATCGTCATGTTAGGAAATGGGTAAGGTGGCGCAAAGACGGTCGGTGCAGAGTTGGCTCCTTCAACAACTATCGGAGAAGTTTTTGCGAGTAGCGAGGATGGAACAAACCAATCTGGTTTGAAGAAAGGTTGACGAGGGTACAGTCGGCAGAGTCCTAATGAGCTGAAGGGTGTCTGTAGGGTGTCTCTTAGTGTTAAAAGAATACGTTGAATTCTGGATCAGGCGGGCAGGGAAGCTACTTGAGCTGATGGGATACCAGTATTGTTGGAATGATTAAGATCATCATGCAAAGGCTCTATATCATTGAGAGGTCTCGGAATTTGTCCCCTTGAAGGTGCAGGTTCTTCTTAAAAATCAAAAAATTTGAGAATACACTAGAGCCTGGAATGAGAAACAAACCTGAATGAGTATGCTCCCCCACGTTTCCTGGATCACCATCCATCTCCATAGCATTTCTGTTACTATCGTGTTGGTTCTCTGCATCAAGATGGTGTTGTGAATCTACGACACTTGAGGTACTACATGGCTTGCGAGTCATAGACACTGGCATGAGGAGTCTACGAGAGGCAATTGGTTTGAAACTCAGGCGGTCCCTCACATGTTGAACAGAAGATATTCCCTGACATTAACACAAATTGAACATTCTATTTCAAAGCAAACCTAAGGCTACTCACTGTTCCACAAAGCCTCAGATCCAAATTCGAAATCACAGCCTCTTTTGCACGATCTTGTCTCCTCCGGCTTGCAAGAGAACTAGTTCTCTTGTAGAAGTGACAGGATGCGTGATGTCTTCGAGTCCGCAATTGTCCGTTGTCCTTTCCCAAGAGCAACCCGGAGAATTGCAGGCTACCATCAGAAGAAATAAAAGAAATCCTGTCCAAAGGATTTTGCAACAGTGCATTGCGCCGCACTTCAAAGTCTAAGTAGAAGACCACAGAAAGAACTGACACGCATTGAACTGACCCGGGACACAAGGTTTTGCTTATATAATTGAAGGCAAGTTCATCCGAGCCATGATCATTTAGGGTCACCAGCTGAGCACTGAGCAATGACTCAGATAGATGTAATCATTGTTGGCTCAGTTTCCTCAATCATGCCAATGCGCTTGTGGTATTCCTGGTGTGTCCTGTATTCTCAGCAGTGCCTAGAGCATTGTAGTAGATGCCTCACACGTTATCCTCGACAAGCTCTTTCAGGTTCGTCTATATATCCCTGAACATCACTCTACATTGAAAGTCGTCGAATTCCACGCCGTTATGATATGTGTTCCTCCCAACGTGAGGACTGATGAACGAGGAAAGCAGCCTCTGGTGTTCCGAAGTAGGGACAACACCGTTTTGGTAAGGTGAGAGTAAGGAGTGTCGTGATATAGTACGGGCACCAGTCAAGGGTGATGTTGCACCGAGTCGTAATACTAATTTTACCCATCAGTCAAGTCTGGAATATTAAAGAATATGGTAGCTGACGTACTCGACCCCGTCTCATGGCATTAAGTTCATGTTTGCGAGAAATTACGACAGACTGTGACCAGCTGACATTGCTCTGCAGTCTGGAATCAAAATATAATTGTAAAACCCAAGTATAACAAGTTCATCGACCTACTTTCATAGCCTCAGCAGTATGCTTTCGCTTCTTAGGCAACAAAGTGGCCATCTCGTCCGCTAGCGTCAAGTTCATCAAATGCCTTCTTGAGGAACAGATCTGGGGCAGTATTGTGCCCGAAGTGGCCATAAAATAGATCAAATGACTCTGTCATAACCCTATAGTACACATTGGTGAGCAAGTGGATAAGCCGAAGAGACAGCAAATGATTATAATCGGTCGTCACCTTATCTCCAATTCCCCGTGGAGGAATGTTGATAGCGTGAGAAAACGCTGGCTCAAAGTGTGGATTGTCCACGAGCTGGAGGTATGCCAAGGTATCTTTAATCTGAGCCGAAGGATGTCGTGTCGTGGCCTAAAAGAACGCGTAGCTGATCACTTACTTCTGCCCGTTCAAAGAACTGGTGTCCACCAAGCATTTGATTGGGGATACCTTCCATTCGAAGCGCGTTCTCAATTGTTCTGGATATGGCATTGAAATGTACTGCAAATTATTTGTAAATAGTTTTAACGCTGTGAAGGAGAGACCTACGGAGCACCACAAAGTCTCCAAAACCCAACATCCCGGCAGATGCGGCCTTACAATTTTCGCTTTGCCTCCGAGGCTGTTACATGCTACTTGCTTCGCGCTGTCTTCTTAAATAGATGATCTATAGATAAACACCTATAAAAACAAATATCTCCACGGTCAGCGATTCAGACAAATACCAATGACTGATAACGTGGTCGTTCGTGGGTGGCTAGTTGTATACTACCCAAGGTATGTTCAGCTAAGGATACTTCTGCAAGATCAGTAATACGATGGTCAATCCAATTTATGGACTTGACAGAAAAACAAACAGATAATGGTCAGCCTGACAGTATGGCGATGACCAAAAGAATATACGGGTTTCTTCCTCAAGTTCCCTTTCAACAAACAGTGCCTCGTACCAACTATACTCCAAAAGAAATGGTGCGGAATTACAATGATAAACCCCCTCAGCACAAAACAGGTAGAATCAAAGGTCAAGACTAGTCAAATGCTTTGTTGTAGAACTCTTAGCTCAATATTGAACCTGCTGTCAAGGAACTCTTCTTTGAGTATTCAAACAGACTCAGGAACGAACGTCCTTGGGTTTACTACCAAGTCCCCTCTTCAACAGCTAAAGCCTAGCAGGCACAGAATATCTTGGCTCAGTATCACTACTCAGATGAGTGAGGTCAAGCTTCACTATCAATTCCTAAAGTCTCCCCACTATGATGCTACTACTGAGTCTTAGGTGGACGTAGAGGCAACACGAATATTTTGGATCAGTATTGTTGGACAAAGAACACCAAAGGTCAGTGAAAGTAAAAGAAAAGAAAAAGAATAATAGAAATCAGAATAAAAGTGTGGCTGTACCTTGCTTGCTGGTTGTTGCACACAGTGAGCTCACAGCGGGTCGTTCAGTATGATGAGCTTGCAGTATTACTGTCTCTTGAGAATGTTTCTCTCAGTCTTGAAACAGTTCTTGACACTGGTACTGACACTTATCACACCTTACTTCACAACTTAGTGTTAGCTGGGCTGAGAAACACCCTACTACCTGCTGGTATCTGCTTCTTTATTATTTCCAAAACTGGGGTCATTATATACACAATAAATGTGGCTGTGCTACTAGTGTATTCAAGAGTCATTAAGAGTCATAAGGAGTCATATGTGCAAGGTGAGTCATAGTGAGTCATAGTAAGTATTTAGAGTGAGTCATAGTGAGTCATATATTCAGAGGGAGTCATAGTGAGTCATTGGGTATTTGCTAAGTCATGTGACCTGTCTAACCCCTGATGACAAATCCAGAAAGAGAGTAAGAAGTGTCACATGATATGAATCCTGTGTGTGGCTGTCTTTGCTTTGCTTTGTTTGAAGGGTGAGAATGACGCGAGCCTAGTATTTAGGGGTTTACTAATGTTTTTCCAGGACAACATATGTGGGAAATATTTTTCACAGTCACCTGACATCTGTGGGATTTTGTCTGAGTCATCACCATGGCTGACTAAGCAAAACTCATCGCAGAATTAAATGTACTAAAATATTCAGGCTGCTGGCATATAGACTTGAAAAATAAAAATAAAAGCAAAAAATATTCCCTTAGCCTCAGTCCAACTTCAGATAAAAGGGAAAAGGGTTTCATAGTGGTATTTCAGGGTATATGACTCATGAGAGAGTATTGGTCGTCCATGCACCGGACCGGTTTGGTGCAGGTCAGCGCTTGAGGAAAGTCCTTCACAATATTCTGTTGGAGCCTTCGCTAAGCACGATCATCAGAGTAAAGCACCGAATGAGACATGCACATACACCCGTTGACATGGATCACAGTCGCTCCTAGGGCAAGCAAATGATCACTTGAATTAAGTGCTTGATAGAATGTGGGAAATGAAGAGAACAGGGAAGATTTGATGAGCTAAGAGCAAGTTTTGCACGACAACATTTTATATCACAGTAAGCAATGATTCGTAGTATGAACACATCGATTGCATGAGTCCAAGTCAAAGTCGATATAAGCAATTACAAGTACTGAGCCAGCCTAGCTTTGATACATTCCTTAAAGTGTTCCCATCGCTCCCGCAACTTTGGGGAGTTCTTGATCGTCACTTCAATGTAATGCATCAGCTTGTTATACAACTCTTTGAAAGCTGCGCCTGTAAACTCGACATCAGCGGAAATTTTGTACTTGACCCTCTCCAAGGCACAACAAACTGTGACAGCAGCAGCGCAAGCAATACTATTGACTTCCTCTAGGTACCGACTGAGCTTGAGCTCACGAACAGAGTCCAAGATAACATTGAGCACGACCTTGTTTTCACGGAAGTGCCATTCGTTGTCCGTACCCAGCTCCATGAGAAACTTGGGAGGAAAGATCTGGTCGTCGAGGAGATCCTCAAGTATAGCTTCCTGGTGCGTAGATTCAGAGGCTTCTGACCATATCGAAAGACGTAGGTCGAATCCATCGAGGACTAAATTGGACGCGTGTTTTCTGCATGTTTGCATGATGGTTTTGCACGGCTCAGACAACATCATGTACAGCAACCCGGAATTGTGTGACGCCCATGCGGTTCCCTCCTCTATTGACACATGAACAAGATGTTGGTCGAGAAAAAAAAGGTACTTACTTTCACCTATTATGCTTTTGGCTGCCTCCTCCAACTTCTTGTCAACCAACGTCGCTCTATCTCCCTCCTCCGTCAAGGCAGCAATATTGAGTGCGTGTTTTGTTATTTCTTTCTTTGCAGACCTCACAATCCGTTGGTGGACCTTGTTTTTGTCGTTGAACAAAAGCTCAGGTCGTGTCGAGTGCTTGACCCCACGCTGGCATGTTGTTAGTGAGTGATCATTTGAAAATATAGATATAGCTATTCACCTTCCTTCCTCGCCGGTCGCTCGGCCCCCGATAATGACGAAACATCATCTCGTCTTCATGGTTTTCTGCACCTGCGATGGGCTCTTCAAGAGACTTGTCTTTGACATCTGATGGTAGTAACGCGACTGGAACGGGCTCTCGAAAACCCTTGTCTTCAACACCCGGAGGTAATAACACATCGCCGTCCATGGAAAGAATTGGAAGCTTAAATTCAGGGAGGAAGGTGCTCATGTTTGATGAAGGATAGCGCGGTTGCACAGACACGATGTGAGAATGCACAGTTGGGGTAGGATCAACGTCTGCAACAACATCGTGTGTCTCCGGCACTTGGTCGCCTGGAGGGCACATAAACATGGGAGGGTCAATATTTCCATAGAGCTGATGGTTGGCAGGCTGCTGGTCATAGCCCAGGAGGTACAGTGGGATCTGCACTTGAGGGTAACTAGGGATGTGCCATGGCATTGGCGCTACTGCCACAGCCGCATATGGATTGGTAGAGGGATCGTAGAAATTGATGTCATAGTCGATCGGGACATTGGCGGGGGGGAGCAGGTGAGTCTGATGCGATGTAGAACCAGAGGCTTGGGCCTGTTCATCATGCTGGTGACCGTAGTACCCGGGCTGCGATAGTGAAGGCTGCAATACTAGTACAGGGTCAATGTATGCATTTTCAGAATTATTATGATGATTGGGGTGGGTCTCCGAGTCAGCAGCCAGCGGTTGGCTAGTGCTGGTGAAAGTCTGCATGAGAAAATGGTTAGAAAACGAGTTGAGTTACGCCGCTGTTGTGAGCTAAATTTGAATGGTCTGGAAGATCATACTTACCGTGACTAGTAGCAAAATGATTTGACTACGATAGGAAAGTTGTCGAGTTACGGCATGAGCGAACTCATTTTGTAAAACCACAAGTAGCAATGAGGCGCATGCTTCAAACCCGATAGGGTGATCGTGAGCAGAATTGAACATGGAATCTTACTGCAAGGGATGATGTTGTTCGAGAAGCATACCTTTAATGTTGCCACCAATATCATTCTCCATGCAAGGCAGTAAGACGTAAAGCTACCGCTAATTCACGTTCGCCAAATAAGGCAGTCAGCTATGCTTCCAATAAGAGCGAGAAGGGTATGAACTGGTAATCATAGATCATCGATCAAGCTTCGAGGTTCAATGTTGCCTTAGACGTACAAACTACAGTCTGCAAACACATGCCGATTTTTCTTAGCCTGCGGCAATGAGGCTCATTGAGGCAGCATTTTTCACATCGATATCGATCATTGATAGTGAGATATCAATATTTGTGCTTGTGAAGGGTTTAAACTTCAGGCAAGACCAGGATTGAATATTGAATAATGGGTGCTAGTAATAGTGAGGACTTAGTGATCCGATGAGAGGTTGGGAGCCGAGTCTAGCATCGTGCATCATGACTCATAGTAGTCAAGTGAGTATCACGTGACATGCTACTTCTTATTCATAGATGCGGCCAAATATAAAATTCAAAATTCGTATCGGGTACTCGGACCAGTCCCCAGTTGCGCAATTACTGATCAGCCTATATCTATATAGTCCTTTGTGATTTCGGTGTTCTTAATTTTACTGGACTTGTATCTATTCGACCGTTTGATTATGTATCTGACAACCGTATCAGCCCGGATCTGTCACAGTGTCACACCATGATACCGGCATCGCAGGCGTACTTATCATATTATTTAAATTCAAAATTTTAAATCACCTAGGACCGAGCTCCGAGTCCCTAACCCCTACTCGATAACAGTTTAATTCTCTATTTTATTTGCTGTTCAAATAATCGATAAGCGATGAGTTCTCGCAAGACGTCGGAGTAAACTGAGTCTGATTGTATGCCGACTCCCGAGCTGCCGAAGTGCATATTGAGTCACATATGCTGGTGACTACTGGAACAGCAGAAGCTCTCACTCAAGCTTGCTTCATGGAACCACTGCGTGCGCCCCGTTGTCGGTGGTCCAAGGCCACTAATGGAGATAAAATGACAATGAGTTCCCTAGAGTATTCAATACGAGTCTGCCAGTGAGTCACCGAGGAGTGCAACTGAAAAAGTTTCCAGGACTGACGTTGTTGATGTATTATCGTTTGGCTGCTCGTGTTTCACTTTCTGCCACCATCACAAACATTATCACGTCGAGTCTATTAATAAGAATACATTCGTCCACCATGATAAAAAGGTAAGCAAACAACGAGGCACAAATTTGCTACTAGGGCGCAGGCGCTGCGGATCCTGGTGACAAGTACTGACTTGAAGTGTCTCGGGTGGGTAATGGTCTTCATCAATATCTGGAAATATGTCATTGTAATGACGATATGTCTCTATGAAAATCAAACACTGACTAGTCATCAAGTGGCACTGGGGCTGTCTCCAATACAATGTGGCGGACTGTCTGAATTTTCAGCGAACGACTTGACCGGCAGCCTCTGCATGAAATGATCTCTGATAAGATCAAGTTGAGCATCAGTCTCTCGAAGAGATGTCTTGTTAGATTGGCGGACTGCATCAAGATATTGAGCATCATCCACAACACGAGTCAGTGACTGCTTGGTAACAAGTGTTTTCAATAACTCTTGAGCATCTTGCTCTGCTCTATGGAACTCTGTGTTTGTTTCGGCATATAGAGACGTAAGGAGAGTGCGCAGCCTGTTTGTCTCCTCGAGCTCCCAGTATGTCATGAAGAGACGCATACGTTGGCGCTCACGAACTGCTTCCTTGTAATGAATGGCATAGCGGCAAGATGTAGGGCTAAGTCCATCCATATGCCTTAGAAATACATCATTTGTCTAGAAATTTGATACATATAATGAAAGTTATGTACATTTTGAGATCAGAAGGGCCTACCTTGCTGTCAGGAGCTTCTAATCGATTGTCACTGGCAGGTCTGCCCAGTAGGTTGTCAAAAGTATGAATCTCTTGGAAGCAGGGTGGCTGGCGGTAGGGGTGAAAAGAATGATGGCGACCATTGCTGTGATGTTTTGCACGACTTGGAGACCGTGATTCGGTCTTTGAAGGTGTGCCAGTAGGATGGCAATATGCGCCGCTTGAAGACTTGGAATCAGGGGTCAAAGGAAAACTTCCCTCAGGATCCGTCTCCGAGACCATACTTGTTGCTATCACTGGTATATTAGTATGTTTAAAATTCTATTATGAGTGATCATACCTCTAGACGACAAGGGAGAGCTCGGAGGAGTTGAGTTGGAAGAGTAACAAGGGCGTTGAGGAGGTGTAGATAGTAGCCCTGGTGTGATACATGTAGTTTCGCACATGTTCATTTTTCAATCCTGGGGGTGAATACTAGACTCTGGGGAGTTCACCAGTAAGCGATAAATAACCATTCAGACTTTCAAAGAACCTGCACTGGAGTTTTAGGTTCTTTTTCTGGGAACTTCCATATCTTGACAAGAACTTCGATTAAATCAGCCGGGAACAAGGAAGTTGCAAATAGATACGGGTGATTACCATATTTGGTTTTGGCGGGGATTGAAAACTTACCATGATAAAAACGAGGCTAGCCCATGTGAATGGTAACACACGGAGGCAACCCTGGGAGAGGAGACATTGTCATTGGACGGTTACTAGTATGACATGTTGGGGCATTCAATGGTCCGTCGACGAATCATTGAGCCTGAGGGTACAGGATTCAAGTACCTGTGCATCATGATAAGCCCATTCAACTTCAGGATCCCGAATTGGGTCGTAGTAGGTGCCTGGTGCACGCCTCTTGCAAGAGGCAATCCGATGCTGACCTTTTTCAATACTACCATAGTAGTACTAGTAATGATAATGATCAGCTGGCCACTACCGGCCCAATGATAGATTTGAATTTTACTAACTCAAGCATTCAGATCGCACACATCCAATAAGGCTGGAGTAGGATGCCCCCGGTGACTAGCTGGCATCTCAGGCTGTACCTGATGCTGTGGCACCTTCAAGTGTCCCACACGACATTTACCTGTCATCTAGTACTAAGCATTCGACTTATCATGATAATAGTAACATCTAGACTCGGAAGTACTCACATGCAACCGTGCCCCGGCCCAACGCACAACACCCGACCGTTACCTAACCGTCCAGGACTTGCTCGCATGAGGTGAATAGAGCAACTCGGAGGGGAACACGAAAACGGTCGGGTGTCCCTTCAAGTTGAGTGAAGTGGTTATACCGGACTTATAGCATATGAGTGTGTTACTAGTAAAGTCTCACTGTGAATGTTCAGCTGGATCTTCAGAAAAGTATTGGTCCATCATTCCAAGCTGGTTCCATCTTGCTACATGACTGTCAAGTCCCTTAGCTGAGTAAATGCGGAAGGGCACAGAAGGGGTTTGGTGGAGTCACAGGGCTGGCCCCTGTACATATGAGGCCCGACGGTGATTGATTGATTGATTACAATCACCACATTTGCTGTTACCATTTCTGGGATTTGCGGGCTTCAAAATCAAACAAGTGAAATGAGCTCACTCGTCGAATTAATGCTAAGGATGCACCGAGTTTTGTTATTAAGGATTTTACTGACTTGTACACGGAAAGTTTTTTAATGGACGAACAATTGCTAGTGATGGTGCCGTCACTAGCAAAATTATAAGTACACGCCAGAGCCTGCTTTGCATTTTCGAATTAACACCAGCCTTACTGACGGCTATGTCTTACTATGCTCCTTTTGCAACTACTCAGCCCTCTTGGATCGAAGCCATGATGGCGCATGTTCAAACTGATCGTGTATCCGAATTTTCTACATCTGGCCACGGCGACGACATATCGGTTTTCTGGGAGCCAGATTCATTATCTTTCACAGACCGTTTCACAACCCACTCACCAACAGATAGTACCATCCCCTCTCCATCCTTGGGAAACTTTTCAACCCTTCCATCATCCCTCACTAGTAGTCCCAGTGCTCAACCTCTAATGTGGCTTAGTGGTGCTGACGCGTCACATGACATTTATTCTTCTGTATCAGCCACTGCTTCCACCAACGAGGAGAAGAGGTCTCGTACATCTCGCACCTGTCATCGAGGTACTCCACTTGAGCAGTCGCAGACTCTCAAATTGAGCAACGGTAACACAGTGGATGCTCCCATTGCTCCCATTGGGCAACCTAATGGACAGAAAAGAAAAAAATATATGGTCAGTGTCTGCAGCTTTGTTTGATTTTGTTGTACTGACGAGAGGTCAGCAAGCTGAGGCTGGTCGTGTTGATGAGGGAGTCATACGAGCCCGAGCTCTTTGCACTACCAGTGTTCGTCAGACACATAAGAGGAAGATAGAAGATGTTGACACCAAACTTGATACTGACCAGGAGAATTTTGATATATCTCCGAATCCTGCTCCAGTAGAGACTCAGAAGCGCATTTGCCGGGAGAAAACAGGTACCGACTGGCAGACGGTCCTCGACATAGTCAAATATGGTGAGCAATGGAGCAGGCAGAGTCAAACAGAGGACATGAAGGCCAACATATAAGAGTTGACGGTGAAAGGTAAAGATGGCGAGAGTGTGGAAGAACTTCATGCGCAACCTATTCTGTACCTGTACCAGAACAAACATATTGACTTGTCTGTGCAGCGTGTTAACTCACTTCAAATGCTTCAGGTTGTTGGGTTAAGGGCTTGATTTCGATGAGAGTTGAAACATCAAGGGTTTACTTGCCTCCGTCACTGGGGCCCGAACCCTGGTCATGGTCAGAGCGACACTGCACGCATTCAACTGGAAAGAGCGTCGGGTAAGCATAGATGCATCATGATATTAAAACATGAGCAATCAATTGAATGCACACATTGTTCGCGTGATGGACCCGTCCAAGTTGGACATGGAGCCGTTGAGTTCACAAGCCAACGGATTTGAATATGACACAGGAGCGTCAGCCTCGAAGTCACGTGCGTCGGAGTGCAATTGAGGAAAAGAACGAGAGAAGAGTGAAGTGTGATATAGCTGATGACAGCCAAACTCGGGTGGAAAGCGATAGGAGAATTGAAATCTTGTACAATATATGTAAGACCGAATGTATTTTGAAACCAAGCCACAATAAACTTCTATGGGGGGGCGAACTGATGGACGAGTTTGGAGTAAAAAAAGGGACAGATTTCCTGCACGCAACCGTGAGTGCCTCGTCTGACATCAAAAGTTTGGGATGGATAGAACTGATTGGTAAAAATAGGCGATGATGTCAAATTCATGCCACCAGAGATACGATGTCGCAAACTGGTACGGAAATATATGTATATTTAATCAATAACATCTCCCTGACGACGCCACCAGCGGTTCATGCAACTAGTCAAAGGGATTTTCTACGGAGCAGCATGCCACTGGCCCTTCCTGGTGCTCGTTCCAGTGAGAGATGGGGTGGAGAGACTGCTGACACTGGACGACCTTGAGGTCAACTATTGGGTGAAGCAGTGGGACCTGCAAGAATGCACAGTGACACATCGCCACCTCCGTCGCACGTTCAACAGAGTGCCAGGATCCAGTGCAATCATAGATGGAAAGTATATGTTGTACTTCGAGAGGCCAGAGGCTTCCATTCATCCGAGCCACCTCCTCAGAAGAATGTCCAGCATGAGCGGGCGTCGAGAGACAGTTCAAGGCAGTGTGGTAATCGTGAAGCAAACACGAGCACCAGATAACTTCATTGTGGACATGATGAAACAGGACATGCTGATCGCCAGTTTTCTTATATTGAGGTGTGTTTCAGCTGTATGCAGGACGCGCAAGTCACTGAAATACCGATAAGTGCTTTACATTATTGCACGTTAATGTAGGGACCACAAATGCCCTTGGAGTGCCATGTGCAACAGATGGGCACATGGAAAATGTAATGGACCACTAGAATCCAGGCTGGAAAGATGGACGGAACATCACCCTCGGCTGCAAAGTTTCCTGCTCCAGTACTATGCAACAACTGCATAGTGTCCGTGCACACCTACGACTTCTTGGTACACAATCACAACTGGTATAACACTGCAAGCCATTATTCACCCAAAGCAGATTGCCTCAACGCTCGGAACATGATATAAATTGATTGGTTCTCACTTGGTGAACATATGTTGCGTTGCTGCGAAATGCTACAGCATTCTCGAACATATTCCCAACTGATATATAGTATGTAATTATTAGCCATGTGAAGAAAATGATGTTAATAGCGGAAGCGAGACACAAATTCAGGCCTGCTCGCTCGATGAACACGTTCTCGCTGCCTGGAAGATGTGAGCTTTCATTCTTACACGAAAGATTGTCACACAGTTGATGAAAATCAGCCATTTCAAGAAGGTGGTGTCCATAGCTCAGGCAAGACACAAATTTCTCCGAGTTTGAGTTTGAGTAGTATCAAGAACTTTTCCTAACCAGCAGCCGTCGCAGAAAAATGAGGAAATCACCTTTCCTCTATAAGATCAAATATAACAATGTGATGCTCGATAGCAAAATTGTGCTAGTTTTTGTGATTACGTGCTATATATTGTAATATATTCCCTTCTAAAACCTTCACCGGTCCACTGATGTCTGCCTCCAAGGGAACACTTTCAATCACTCCTTCTAGAGTTGGAACCGTGATCTTATCTCCCCGCACAAACTCCACTGTGGTAGACTGTTCTTGTAAAGGAGTGCAATCAGCAATCGCCATTTCAGTGTGATCTGCCCCCACGTGAACACCAATCGCTTGAACATTTTGATTTGTAACCGGGCTCGCATCCAAAGTGATGAACTTGATGATGGATTTGAGGTGCAGGAACCAGCAGCTCCTGTCAAATCGGAGTGTGCTTATTGAAGTCAACGTGCATTCGTGGGTTCACCAAAGTGGACATACATATGGCAGCAATATAAGATGCAGCTACTGCACTCATCAGGGAAAACCTCCCGTGCTAACTTAGATCTAATTAGACATAATTGACATAATTAGTGATAATTATGTAGTTTAGCAGATTATGAGAACTCTTTTACTGCCTTCTAACTTATTGATAATTATCACAAGTTTTTTGCAAATTATTGCTAATTTTATATAACTTTCTGGGAGTTGACTGATCCTTACGGGTTCAAACTTGTATACACAAAAACAATTATATTTGATCAAAAACATACTGAAATGTAGTGTAGTAAAATGTAGCTAGGGGGTATGACAAGCTCGAACCCTTACCCGTACCCATGCAAGGTTTACCTGCGGGTAATACATATAAATATGAAGTTAGTAATTATAAAAATGAGATACTTACTTCCTGCGAATGGGAGGCAGTGACTTGAATCAGCATGGCTCAAGCTCGAACAAGGATTAACGAACTCACTTCCTGTGAACGGTGGGCGACGACATGGATCAGCGTGGCTCGAGCTCGAACGAGGATTGACAGACTCACGTCCTGCAAATGGTAGGCAATGACATGGATCAGCATGGCTCGAGCTCAAACGAGGACCAACAAATGACAAACTCACTTCCTGTGAACGGTAGGCGACGACATGGATCAGCATGGCTCGAGCTCAAATGAGGACTGACAAAGGGAAGGTTTGATAGCGTGCATAACGTGGTTGGTGTTTTGAAGTGACTCAGTCTGCCTGGGAAAACTGCGCTCAGCTAATTAATACTATACACCTCTCATAATAGGAGTTATTGATAAGTCCGAGGGTGAGTTGTAATCGTATGTATAGTAGACATACTAGGTAGTTCTCATCTGCTTGGGCTGGGGAATGGCTTCCATCGTCCAAAGAACTCGACCCCCTGATATCATGTCATGTTCCATGACTGGTAAATCTACATTTCTATCAGCTGCTTCGGATGCCACCTTTCTTTTTTCACCAGGGACTCCACCAGGGAGTCCACTAGGGAGTGCATCAATGACCTTTCGTGCGAATAAAAGCTTCGGGGAAGGCTCATCCTTTGGAAGCATGTTGAGGTGCTTAGTCAAAAGATCGATGATCTCTTTAAATGTCAGTGCATGCGATGGTCCTTTACCCCTAATTCATTTGTACCAGTCCAGCACGAGCGGGAGTAGGTGATGGAAGTAGGGGTGGAATTGTTGGCTGAGTTTATCTGCATGCGGATGGACAAAAATGAGGTCTTCTCATTACTGCCCTCCTTGAATGAGTCGGTGGACCACAAATGCAGTAGCCATTGCCCTTCTGATCGCTTCTCAAAAACACGCTTCACGCCAAGCGGACCCCTATACCCAATACAGATCCAAATGAAGACGAAAAAACTGACTCAAGATCATCCTGATAGCCGTGTATAATAAGAGGAGGCACTTTTGCATGGGAGTGCGAGGTGTGTTTCCAGCTATTTTGAGACATTGCAGTGCCACCAACAGCTTCAGAGAGCTGGAACAGGAGCGATCGGGACATGAAAGGTAATGTACCCTGATAGTCAATGTCAGCATATTGAGTATACATAGGTAAATTTGTACTGACTGTCCCCCCGATAGCATATTTTTGGCCTTCAAGAATATGTACAGCGAACTCCCAATCAATCAATGTTCCATAGGATTCTTTGCCATCGTCCTCGATCATGGCGTTGTTGAGACTGCAGTCTCGGTGGAGAATTTTACATTCTTCAACAGCTATCTGTTGAACTAGAAAATGGGTCAGTGGAAAGAAACGTGAACAGAAACTACACTTACTTCTTATGATGTCCTGAATTGCACTGACCAACTCTACTTTTGTCTGGAACATGTGTAGAGGTCACGCGTGTGGCTTCAAGACCAAACGAACATGTGTGCGTGAAGTACCTTTGATACTCTGCCAAATCTTGCCACAATAGCTCATCGTTTTGTCAACCTCTTGAGACTTTATCCCAACAAGCCAATATTCAATTAATTGAGGAACTTTGCGGACCCCTTGCATCGCCTGAAGCATTGCAACTTCATTAAAGGTGAAATCTTTGTCCCCAAGGACCCAATGGTCCTTTATTATCTACTCTTCATTGTGCCTCCTGGCCAAATAACAGACCGTGCCGCGCCCAACAAGCCCCTGGCTAGAAAAGATGAGTTCAAGTATGTCGTATGTGTGATTGTTGACAAATATCTTTCCAATTGGCTGTGGGAAATTCGTATGAAGAGGATCAGTGGGGATTTCTGTCTCAGGGGGGTTGGCAGTCAATGTAGTTTTGCTTGTGGAGGTGCTCCTGGTCTTGGGGGGGGGGGGGGGCAGTACTGCCAACTTGGATAGCCTCGTCCACCAGGGATTCAAATAAGGATTCCCATGCTTTATCTGGAGCAGGTAATCTGTTTGTTGTCAGGCGAGATAAGGGTGATGTATTTTCAAGCTGGGCAGGCTGAAGCGTCTTCATAAAGATGACGATCAAAGGATTATATCCAATGCACTCGAGATTGCCGAAGACGAGGCAGGATAAGATGTGAAGGTAAAGGTTTGGATTGCTGACAATATTGACACAAGGTGTTACAACACCGCCTGAGTGATCGTACATGTGTACTCGCAGGTCATGGTACCCATTGGTAAGGGATAGCAGTAGAACAAATCGCCTCCAAGGCTGATGCCTCAAGAGAAGATATGCCTTGCTATTGATGGTTTTACCGACAGTGCTTTGAGGTAAGTATGGTTGCAATGTTAGCTCACAAACAGCTTTGATCGTGTCACATCGAGCTGCCACGTCATCCAACAATGCAAGGTCGGGCTTGTGGTGAATTTCCTTGTCCTTCACAGGACGTGTGGCGTTGGCTGAACTCCATGTACGTACCACAGTCTGATTTGCCTCAATAACCTTTGGCTGCGCACAGGACAGAGCACCAGTTACTTTATTGAAAACGAGGTGAAGATTTCCTTGAATGGATGTTTCTGAGCCTCCAAGGCAATTAACAGACCCTCCAGCAAGCCGACATTGACCCCACTCCCAGACATCTCATTTCCCTCCGGTCCTTCTCCAATACTTTCTTTAATCCGGTCAATGTGAGGCTCGTCAAGATGCGACATTGGAAGTCCCCAGTTCCACTGCTGCTCATCTTTATCAAACAGCGGAACAAGGTCTTGCTCATCTGTGAGGGCAAATTTGCTGTGGAGTCTGTGATGACGGTAGCAAATTTTATGTAAAGGGACCCTCAGCTCCGTCACATCAGGGAGTTTGACCGTAAATGACCGAAAAATCTGCGCCAACATGAAACTGAAAGGCTCGTCAACATTATCTGGTTGTTTTTCTTCTTCGATGATCAAAGGATTAAGCTCACGATCTGTCAGTTTGTCTATAGTATGGACATCGCTAATGTAGGGAGCCGACATCAGTGATGCCATTTTAATCTCATAGTCGACGGTTTTGCTGTGGTATGCCATAGTATGATAGTATGGATGAGCATCAATGAATACCATTCTATTCCCACCAGCAACTACAATAGCACGAGGTGATTTTTATCACACTAAAACTAACCCTATTAAGTATGAGGTTAGTGCAAGTATACTGTAAACTACTATGATAAGGCGAAAAAGGTATTTTTGTCCCAAAATAAATTCAACCAAAACTCTGTCGCATGCTCAATACTATTATAGGGTGTGAGGTGCTTATCTGCAGCAGCGCCAAAGCGGGGAATGAGATTGACAGGCACTCTCAGCTGAGAGACTGGAATAATATCACCCATTCAAATGCCATTAGAGCACTTTGCTCTTTTCAGTATGTGTAACTGAGTGGTTGGATCACGTTCATTAGAAATATCGAAATATCGAAATGTTGAACATATGCAACAAATCAATCATTCCATGTCTACCGTATACAGTGTTTGCCAATTGACTGCATGATCAATCTGATCTGTGCGATGGAGTGACCTGTGTGAATCATTCTTTAACTGACAGTAAATATCACAATGAATGCAGAAAGAACGCACCTGAAAGACCACTAGCAGGCCACAAGTGCTCTGCGCTGGTCTGGATAATGACATTGTCATAATGGCCCAATGTCCAGGGGTTACTGGGTGGTGCGCAGTTTAGTGTCTGAGCTGGGTGAATACCGTGAATGTCGTGAAATTCTGTCTCCTGTAAACAGATTTTAAACCAGACTTGGACCTTATCAAACAGAAGTTCAGTGTTATGTCTAGCCCTTCTGGGACCACCAATTGGGTAAACACAATTGCCATGAGTCACCTCACGGTGAAGGAAATCAGCCATAGCTGGGCGCAGATCTGGTAGGCCAAACTTGACGACAACTTCATCAAGAGTAACACTCCGAATAGAAGGTTCATAAGCAAGATGAAAAGCCGTCCGTCCGACAACAAAGGTGCACAATGGAACTGGCACTGATCCCATTTCCATTTGCTGGAGCATATTGGCGATCACAAAGTAGTTCGTAATAGAATGTGGCTGTCCAGGTCGTTGAGATCTGGAGGGTAGTCCTGCGGGAGTATCATCCACATCACTGTTAGTCTCATCATCCTTGTCAGCAAATTCTCCAACACCCTCCAACTCCTCGGTACTTTGCTTGCGGTCTAGAAGGCTTGTGGCAAGTTCAAACCGATTGCACTTATCCGTATGGTCGAGATGGCGACAGATTTGGGGGTCATAGTTGTTATTATTACTGGACCTTGCAGGGTTTTTTATCTCCGTGATTTGCGCATGCTCAGTAACATCTGCAGACCATTGTCCTGTAACGCCAGAGCTGCGGATGCTAGGCATGATGCTTTGCATAAGCTTGAGTTTAGGTATGTATCAGTTGTTGATAACTGTACGGCCTTCTCCTCGGCGAACTCCAGCGCTGATAATAGCATCTTTATTGGCATGGAACTTGTCTAACGCAGCTGAGATGTGGCGGATATCATTGTCGTTAATGCGTGGTAATTGTAAGAGGTAATGAAAGTGCAAAAGTGCACGGACAGCGACAATGACACCAGGGGGTGCTGCATCTGCACAGACTGCGATAATTAATTGCTGAATGTCTCGGTGGCAATGACCTGTAACTTGCTTGAGTTTTGAGATGCCTTTGTGGAAATGCCGGTAACCAGTGGTGGGCTGTAAGATGGAAAAGCGAAAATCTATCTCAGACTCTCCAACTGCGAGGATAAGCCACTGGGCGTCGTGATCCCAGAACTTCTTGTGAATGATGTGCAAAGATTCAGGTGTGAAAAACCAGTCAGGATCTGCTAATGCTGAATCACTCCAGAAAGGCTTTGCAACGCCATTCAGGCGGAACTTCTGTGATTCGCAGAAAAATGTTTTGATATTGTCTTCATCAGCACGCGAGTGCACAACATCTAGCTGTGCGAGGGTCGTTGCTCTTGTGCGAAGTTCATGTCGGAATGCATCTCCAAATTGTTTGTACATGGCCATCGTAACAGGAGACGTCTTTCCACCGACACATGCCAGCATCATGGCTTCAGGGGTATCAGCAATATAACTTGCAAGTGGGGTAAAGCAGTAATGACTGGGTCCAGTGGGATCTGACAACATGACACCCTCTCGAATACAACGTCCAGGCACTGATAAACAAGCTGATCCTGTAACACACCCTTCATTCATTTCTTTTTGTGAATGAATTTGGGGACAGGTAACAGCACAGTGAGTACAAAAGCGTTCAAGTATGATTTTAACTGTGTGTTCATGTGAATGTTGGCAATGCTGAGAAGGAGTGGATGTGCAATACAATCACCCGTCAATGCAGTGATACATGTCTTGTCCAAAGACAAAATAGTACCAATGAGTGTTGCGCCATGAGGTAGTGCCGACTTCAACAATATAAGGCAATGACTTCGTATAAGATGAATCACATACCTGCATTTCCCAAGCATGGTCAGCTATCATCCATTCGGTATACACCCGAGACAGTTTCTGCGCTATAGTATAAACCTTGTGAGACATAAAGTCCATATGGTTGTGAAATAAAGGGTGATTGAATAAATTGGAAATGTATTCGATCGGATCCTGCCAGTAGAGAGTGACCAGCAACTTTGTAGCGTGAGATGTACAAATAACTTGGGATTTCCAATGCGGGCCAGTCGGTAGTGATTCAGCTCGACCTTGAAGCTCTCTTGCTGAGTGGAATGATAGATGTAGATTCTGAATCTATGTATGTGCATCAGGAAAGACTGTTCTGCTATATAGCTCTATATAGCCACAATAGTACCCAAAGTAACCATAGCATCCATAGAACAGTGCCTACTATAGAGTCCTATATAGCTCTCTAAAGCTGCCAAAGCTGCTATAGTAGGGTATACCCTAATAGACAACATAGATGCCATAGATACAATACTCTTTACAGGTACAATAGGTACAATAGTTGTAATAGCTTTAATTGACTCAAAAATGGACACCAGCCTTAAAAGTTGTAATAGATGCCTGGAATGCGCCAATTTTGCAAATCAAATATTTATCAGATGGTCATTGCAAGCTACTTGGATATCACAAATGTATATAAGCTAAGCTAAGAGATCATATGCTCACATCTCCAATGGCCTCCCCTTCCATCCTAGACAATGCAGATTTTTCCATGTCTGCATAGGTCTCCTGCAGATCAGTATCATCATCATCCATCTGAAGGGCTAACAACTCATGACCAGATTCTTTACTGTTGGGAAGGCATTAGAAGCTAGATGTTACAAGTAACATCGGCTACATGGCCCCCCTATCATTTTTCCCCTCCATCCTTGCCCTCGTATGCCTCCGGCTCGTACTTCTCTACCGACTAACCATTGACCAGATCCTTGGGACCGTTCCCGTCCCTCGTCTCCCTCCTATCGCACCAACGTGCGCACGTGCCTTCGGGCTATGACTCGTTCTGACTCATGCCACCAATGTGGCTTTCCTTATCTCGTCTTATCTTTCCTCTGACTCATGCGTGCTGCGCATTGTATCACTTACCGGTGGCTCGTTCCAACGTTTCTCAGCCTCATTCCACATTTGACCATTCACCACTAATCTGGCTCTGCTGCCAGCGTACCTATACCCTTTCCGTTTCCCCTTTGCCCTTACCTACAGTGCGGTAGCCTTGCCCTTAACCCTTTCCACTTAGTATAAGTAGTCGGTCACCCTGTACTAGTTTCCCTAACTTGAATCTACTCAATCTTCCCTGGAACATACTTCCCTCTGAAGCTCCCTCAGCTTCAGTCTCTAGTATCTTTTCTTAAGTGCTCATCGCGCTTAAGTCTACCTCGATCGACTACTCGTTGTTCGGACAAGACTGTCCTTACTTTGAGAATGTCAGCGACTTCAAAGACGTCCGTCTTAGAAGTCACATGACACGCGCGTCTCTGATATCTGTCGACTCGACGTCGCCAGTCTCAGTCGCTACACCGGATCCTTCCGGTTATGTCACGAACGTTAGTGGACGACGCCCCTCTTAGGGCTCCGCATAACAGATCTATTTGAGTGCGTAACACAAGGCGCCACTCTACTATATCACAAGAGGTCGCTACATTGGGGTCTTCTCAGGGTGGTAAGTCTAAATGTGCTTCATTATTATGTTCACTGATTGTTTTTGCACAGGGACGCTACCGGCCCCAAGGTACTTGGTGTTTCGCGTGCCATATATCACAAGGTAGAATCTGTTGAGCAAGGTGCTGGGATTGTGAGGGGCGCCATAGAACGTGGCGAGGCGGCGCAGGTAGTTTAGTATTAGCTGGTACACACATTGTTCGGTTGTCAATATCAAGCTATTTTGTTGCGCAAGCAGGGGAACACATTGAGAAAATTGAGCAGAGCACAATAGGATAGATATGTTTAATATCCTCATTGTTGTTGAGTGAGACATTACCTGAGATCTTTGGGGACTCTAGCTTAAACGAATGACTGATATTTGGTTCATTTCGAGTTTGAACTAGACAGATATTGAATTGAATGCGTAAATCTCCCAATTTATTTCCTACCTCGAAAGTGTTCAAATACTGAACTGACACTAAGCTAATACCAAGCCACTTAGTTTGAAACTATACTAATACTATGGCAAAACCACAACTATACAACACCCCAGAAGAGAAATTAGAGGCCGCACGCACTTATCGGTGTGCTTACAATGCATGGTATGTTTCAATGGTCAGCGGTCTTAGTGACAGTTGAATGAATGATGTTTTTCAGTCAGCGCAACAAATCACTTGCCGCCGAAACAAAGATAACCAAGGAAAAACAAGATAGGTGAGAGACACATACCTGATCTGAACTGCACTCGATACAATCTGCGCAGTGCTCCATCAATGCCTGTAGGAAGGCCTTGCATACACGACACCCCTGACAAGAAACATGAAGCGAGACATAGGTATAGACAGGTGTATTACGAACGGTATGTTGTGATGACTCACTGGTGAGATGGTTGGTGACCAGTCGTTTCCATTTAGTCACCGTGATGAGCTACGTGCTAAAAAAAACAGGAAAAATCTCGATCGAAATGTTGGTATGTTATTTGATATTCATTTCAGGAGCATTCCATTTACCTTAATCATTCAATTCAATTCAAGGACCACACAGTGTGCTGATATTGATGCATGCTTGCAGGCTGTCACTGGGTCTTCGAGCACAGCAAATTTTGTCGAGGGCCTTTGCAAGTACTTCATTTCTCACCCGGACGATCCTGATTCATTGGATGTTATGTGGGCCACTATTGGCGTCTTAGAAAACCTTCATCAACATGCACAATCTGTGGTAGACAATGTTATTGAGAAGTGCGGGATGGGTTCAGTCGTACACAGGATTCCATATTTCGAGTCTGTAGGGTTCTCACAGCTGTGGATGATGTACTCACTCATGCCATAGTGGGGGTCGGCCATTTGATCGAGGTACATGGACAACGCGGACTGAAGCATCAAATCGCTCAAGACAATATGACAGTTGCTATTCCTTAGATATACCATAGTATAGCATTTCTTGCATATCACTATCCTTGCTGCTTACCCTTACTGCTTGATCCCAGCCTCCACATTCCACGGTTTGCAAGCATTCATCATGGCAAACAGACCAAGCAGACTCCTCAGGTTCTAACAGCGATTAACGTCTTGCAGCTGATCATTCGCCAGGCACCAAATCTGTGCATTTCGCTTTTATCGGTATTCGGTTAGCGATGCTCACTGGTTTCCGAAGGAAATATCCGAACAACACGCATGCATTTTTTACTAAGGATACATACCCTAGGTGGAGGTTTAGAACGGTGGCGTGGATACTTCCAGTAAGCTCGGCAGCCTGGCCTCACACTACACCCCCAGTCCATAGCAAGATTGTACTTACCGTCAAATCAGCCACAAGAATAAATGGGCCGAAGTGGACGGCTCTAGGCTTTCTTCGCATCAAGGAAGACACTCTATCACTTTGGACTCAGTGACCACTTCTCATTTTCAAATTGGACTTTGCCTCATTGCGTGCAGCAGGTTCCTTACATTGCAGCGCTTTACAATACTTTTTATTCTCATCATGACAATCCTAGTGGTCATAACCAACATTGCACCTCTCCTCCACACAACAATACTCCTACTCCCACGGAAATTCCTGCTCCTGCCCACACTCCTACTGCAGTAGAGCTGCCTAATTCTACTCAACCGTCTGTTGTCATGCCTGAATCTGAATCTCTCACCGTGGGACTGATTTTGGCCGCACCTGCTGCCAGTGGTGGCACATTGCCAGTCACAAAAAAGGCTTCTAAACGTAAACCCACCGAGAGCAACGCGGAGAATTTGGAGATGGCTGCAGTGAAGCGTCAGAAGGGGGGCGCAGTGGTTGTTTCCACCGAGAACTCTCAGCATCATGTCGAGGGAGGGCAGGGCAAACGACAGCATTTTCAGTCGTCTCACGTGGCCACTGCCAATGCCATTGGTACATAGCTATAGTTGTTCATAATAGCGTGATTTTCTTGTTAGTGTGCCGCATGCATGTCAGAATAATACTGTTTTGAATGACACTGCTCAAATTGATTGTTGGCTGCGTGAATGGAAATTCCTGTACTACTGTGTGTTACTTGTAATGCTACACCATAAGGACTGAAAGACCAAAGTTCATAGCCTATGCGGTGTTTGACCTCAACTGGACTTGGCCAAATTTCTACAATGTTCGGCCTCGAGCTTGGCTGATAAATTAAGTATCTCAGTACCTAGATCCCACGCTTAAAATACCAGGTGTATGGGTGATCTAGGCTGCTGACAAATAAAGGATGTGTAGGAAGTAGGATGAAAATAGAGTCACACCAAATATACCCAGGTAGCTAACATCAGAAGCGAAAAGTACAAGCGTGACTAAGCTTTATAGGCTGCTGACAAATAATGAATGCGTAGGATGTAGGATAAAAATAGAGTCACACCAAATATACCCAGGTAGCTAATATCAGAAGCGAAAGAAGTAAAGTACAAGCGTGACTAAGCTTGATGGAAGCAAAGGAAGTAAGGTACAAGCGTGACTAAGCTTGATGGAAGCCAAGAACCTGGACCGGGAGCTGCTAGGTAGGATCCTCCACTGATACATTACTGATACATCACCACTACAATCCTGACATTGTCGAACAACGGACACGCCAAATCTTCGGTGGACCACAACCCTGAGGAACAGGTTTCTTGATCATAAGTAAGGTAGCTTCAATCTTCACTCGGGCATTTGTCCAATAGTTCATTAACAGTAAATTTTTCTAATCTACTACTGTACACACAAGTATGCGCTACATAATCTAGTTATTTTGTCTCCACACCCACGCAACTGTTGCGCTCGAAGATGTCGTCGACAAGGTGCCATGCTTTCTCCTCCTGCTTGGGGGAGGTATGGGCCAAGAATGTTCATCCCCTCTTCGAAATAACCCTTGTGAATGACACCGAGGGCAGTGGTCGTAGATAAATTGGCCCAGTTAGATGCTAAACCGAGCCATTCAAGGTTTTCACAAAGGAACACGTCTGAAGTTGTTCCAGCGTGCATGAAGGTGTTCTGCAGAGTGACCGAGGTATGGTATATAGACGTCCGGGCCTCGAGAAAGTCCTGGCGACAAATATTGACAACAATTTAATCTATAACGAGAATACTCACTTTCGTGTTCCTCAGAACCAGCACATCCACCTTATTGCTGCGCTTCTAGAATTCCAGGTATAGTTTGACAGACTCTTGCCCATCCAGAATTTTACGGAGCTTGTCGTATATGTCTTGTATTTCCTAGAGACAAAGTTAATATATTACTAGCATGTAGATACCAATATTCGACTTTGATGATGGCTTATGGTGCGCCATGTGCCAGGACGTGCGTGAGATGACCGTCGTCCACAGAATATTGACACAGTGGAGCTAACTGCATGAATTAGGATGGGATGTCAGGAGAGAGACAGCAAGCAGGAGAACACGAACCTTGCGTCGACGCCCACAACATAAGGCACATGCGGTGCGGGTCCCTCGTAGCGGCCATGGATGGCAAGAGAGATGAGGGGCACAGTTGCTGCAGCAGGTTCGAGGACCTGAAAAACGGGGTGAGTTGTCATCACCCAGCGAGTGAACAATGGGGAGGACGTGCCTCCCATAAGTCATTGATGCACATCACGACGAGCACAGCTGCTAGATAGGTGGAGGAATGGGGAGCCGAACGAGAACAGGAGACTCACTTACCTACAGCGAAATGCGTACATAAGTGCCGGTGGCAGTACCAGCCAAGGTCCTGGACTGTAAATCCGAGGACTGTCAATCTGCAGTATAGCACCATGCAGCGTGGTTTTTTGGCGGGAGGAGAGGTCGGGTTACCACCCAAACCGAAGGTGGGTGCAAGCGGAAGATTGACGGTCCTAATGTGCGAAATTCGCAGTCCCTCAGTTAGCGTGTCGGTCGTTTCCCTTAGGCATGTTCCATTGTGCTCACCTGCTCACCCAGGCACCCTCTGAGTCTCTGACCCATCCAGCAGCTTTTGGAGCTCTCCCGCAGCTCAAAACCGTCGATTTTCACCGCCCACGGCGTCCGCTGATCCATCCCGCACATATTTCAAACTCTGATGGGGCTGGACTTAGAACTTCTGGGGTCACGTCTGGACTTGTGGCAGTTTCACGCGAGGCGGTGGCGCTGCAAGATTGGTCAGCTGTCACACAGTCACACAGGTATGGTGGATTTTTGGTGACGGTTCGATTTGCCGTGTTGCCGTGGATATTTTCAAAGTCCGTTGTATTTACTGTTGTATTTACTTTTGTATTTATCCCACATGTCACGGTCACCACGTTTGGCAGCGCTGAATATACCATCTGCATGTCTAATTTCTAATTAACGGATCAATGTTCTGAATATAATCTGCTTGTCTAATTCTAATCATGGTTAACGTTCAACTTCCGCCGCTCGATACCAACATTAGTTCTGCTGCTGTTTGCAGAGGTACTTGATAGCAGTCAGAAGAACCCGAACTGGACGGAGTGAACAGTCAATGATTTGAGGACGGAAGCTTCGAAACTGTTCATTGGACTCGGAAGGAAGAGGATCCAGGACCAGAAGGTCTCAGACTGTAACCAAGGACCTCCTCAAACCCGTGGACAAGTTTTTAGTAATGATGTTTAAATGGATGGTCCAAAACCATCTGTCTCTCCTGCTGAATTACTTTTACAGATGCCGAATGCACTTGGAAAGAACGGTTGAGTTCCTGCCCGTAAGTAGCGTGTCTGTGCTAGTAGTTCATTCCCAGCTGATTTTCACTTATTCAAGCTCCTGATGATCTTATCAGGCCGATTATTGAGGATTTCGTGGCGAAGGGGTACAGTAACACCGAAATCGTTTCCCGCCTACGCAAACACTATGATACTGATGCATACAATGTTTCGTGAGTTCTTTTTTTTCTAGCTGAAAGCATGCTTGATACATGACCTAGGATTGACCTCCTGAAAAAGCGGCGCTCTCAGTGGGGGCTGAAGTCCGCTCGTGGGCAAGCCCATACCATAGCAAGTATTGGTCCTGCAATCGAGCGAGTGCGAGCACGCTTCCCAAAGCAGGGTTCGCATGACATGAGGCAAACCCTCATACACGAAGAAAAGATTACCGTGTCAAGGTATGTTTTCTTTATTCAGATTTCCGTATTGACACATTGTATTTTGGGAAAAGAAAGTTGATTCTTCGCTACATGAATCTACACCATCAGGCAGATGTTCAAGCTCGCAAGAGTCGACGCCTGAAGAGGAGTGTTTACTGGACTGCAGGCGTCAATGATATTTGGGTATTTGATCAACATGACAAGTGGCGCCGATTTCAGCTCTTCCTGCATGTTGCGATCGAGCCAATTTCAGGACGCATACTTTGGATCAAGATCTGGTGGACCAACCGTAACCCCCGTCTTATTTGTGGATGGTACGGTGATACTGTACAAGCCCTTGGTGGTGAGCATGACTATCTCACTACACTTGCCGACTGAAACATGGTTTTACTAGCTATGCCCCTTGTAACCCAGAGTGACCCTGGGAGCGAAAATAATGGCATTGCCAATGGTCACACCTTACTTCGTCATATGCAAGATCCAGCTCTTGCCCGCACTTTGCAACACAAATTCAAGGGCCAACATCGCAACATCAAGCCCGAGATATTTTGGAGCCAGTTACGACGACGCTGGACTCCAGGATTCGAAGATATTTTAGAATATGGCTTCACCGCGGGAATCTATAATCCTGATGACGCCTTGGAAAGGTAGCAGTACCATATTAATTTCTTTCTTTCTCGCTGAGCACTAAGCATCAAGTATTCAAGGCTCGTTTTTCATTATATATTTATTCCATGGCTCCAGCACGAGCTTGACCTCTTTGCAGAAAGGTTCAATCATGTCAAACCTCGCCATAATATCCACAAGATCCTTCCGCACGGTCGTCCAAATGACATATTCTACCATGCCGAAGAATATGATTCTTGTGACTTCTCAGTAAGTACTAGCTATCTTTGTGTCTCGTCAACTAATTGAAAGGTACATTCTTCCTAGGTGGAAGTTGACCATTCTTCACTTGATGCTATGCGACAGATATACGCTCCTCCGGACCACCCTGTCTTTCTCCTAGTTCCGCAAGAGTTTTCTCAACAAGCCTCTTTATTCATGGAGGAGCTTGGCTCACCTCCGGTAACTGGGGACAATGTCTGGAATGTCTATGCTGACCTTCTGATGTGTTTCCAATCAATTGAAAGGGATGAAGGGATTCGCAAACTTCTTGCAGCGCAACTCCCACTTCCTGGTGATGGGGACAACCTTATTGGCTCCGAGGACTTACCTATTGTAGATTTGCCGCCGTTTGTTGAAGGTAGTGGTCCAGGCAGTGATATGGGCATCGAGAAGAGCTCAGATGAGGAGTCGGATGATGCAGAGTCGGATTTTTATGAGTTTGATTGGACTGATGATGAGCTTTTGTGATGTACCTTTCGTATGTTTGCTGGCAATGTTATTGAATGATTGTCTCCCAAAGAACCTAGTTTCACTGTGACTCTCACTGTCGATCCGACGGTGACGGAACCAAGGGTTGATGTTCTTTGACATGCTCGCCTGTAACTGAGAATCACACATTGACATACGAGCTCTGAATGACTGACAGAGGAACCTTGGGTGTCATGATTCTAAGGCAAGAGGCAAATAAAAAAAGTTTCGTCGTCATCTTCATCTGCCTGTTGACTGAATCCTCCTGCATTTTACAGTGCGACTCCAAGTCCTCAAGCTCAGATATCAATTATGGCTGAATTTACTCCTGTCAATCCAACTGCATGGCGACTTTGTCAGCGCTGCAACACTCGCTTCGACTCAACTTTTCCATTTACATACATTCGTGGTAAAGATGGATCTGGTCGTACATGCTGCCCTAGCTGTGCGAAGCATTATGAACAGCGCAAAATGTCTGAGCAGACTCGAGACGGTAGTAGTTAAAGGATAGGTGACTCATCAACCTGCAGAATCGAACATTATGCTCATTACTTACTATAGATTTTACGGCTGCCACTGTAGATCATCCTGGGCCATCACAACACGAGCTGGTCAAGGCAACCTCAGCTGCCCAGCGAGGAGGTGTGCATGTTCCCAATACACAAAGTTGACATTGCCAAGCTGACTTGAGTTGATTACTATGACAGAAAATCACTTTCCCAGTCAGCGTTTCAGTCTTGCTCCGCCATCATTTCAAGGTGGTCAAGTCTACTCTGGTGGACAGGGAAAAATGCTCCCTCCACCACTGCCGCCTCATGTATCAGGTAAGAGTACATAGTTTGGGGCTTTCTTTTGGTGTCTAGTTGAAGTGTCGTTTTTGCTGGTCTATTACTAGGTTTACCTATTGCTAGCATCGGGTACACACCCAATCACGCAGTCCACCAGTTACATCGTAACAAGATGGCCCTGGCAGCATCATCAAGAGGCACACACCAAGTGATGATCCGTGTTGCTCTTCATCACCTTAAACCTGAAGGCAAGTCAGGGACAGTATTGGTTGGCGTATGTGAGCTCTAGCTTGCCTGGCCATATACTCACAATTTTTTCAGAATATCGAGTGTGATGTGAGCATTGCACTTAATGTCACATTGACGGAGCTTCGGTCTATTGCCTGTAACCAGCTGGATTCATTATGGGCCGAATGGTCACACAATCACTCGCTGTCTCTGCATAGCTTGGAGATGCACAAGTCCCCCAAAATGCTTTTGTATGATCCACGGCAGCCATCTCTTAATGCTGATGAACCAGTCCTTCGAGAGTTCTTCCTCCGAGCAACAGCCAAGGACCCCATCCCAAAGTTTTTTGCAAATGCACGTGTTTCGGTCCTCCTTGTTATGACCAACATGCAGTTTCAGGATGTGTTGCTCTGGCAAGAGCAACAGGAAAACGTGTGTCCGAGTTCATCTCTCATAAAGCACTGCTAACAGTCATAGAAGGCCATACCAGATTATATAGATGAGGTACCAGTGGTGACTTCTAGCATACCACAGAAGATAAAGACAAAGACAAAGACCTTAGCACGGAGTCCGCCTAATAGTGGCAATAATTCAGATCTTTCATCCGGGCCAAAGTACCCTGCCCACAAGCGTTCAAGAATCGTGAGTCCCAACTCCTGTATACTTCAGACATGGTAATGAGCCTATACACAGCACTCACCTCTGGCAACATCTGCGAACACTCGGACAGATGGATCAGTAACAGATCATGATGTCAGCGCTTCCGACACAGACTCAGTTAAATCCACTTTCCAATCAAAAATATCACCACAGCTATTCCTACCTAGTCAAGCTCAGCTAAAGGCAGCAATGCATGCTCAGGGTAACATCCGCAAGCAAGCTTTGTCTATTGGTATGCGCAGCCTTCACATGAATGTTGATTACACTCACTCTAGTACAGGTACTGGATATACCTCAGTTGTTTTTTGCCTCTATGACATCCCATCCATCAGTTTTTCCGACCTCATCTCAACACCATTCGACATCACTAATAGCCATTACACCATTACCATGCTTGCCATTGACACTAGCCCCAAAGCGATGATCGGTTCGGTGGGCAGCTTCAAAAGTTGTCACCCAGTATTGGTCCGTAGCCCAAGCACCACATCTACACCTATGTCAACAGCATCTCTGCAACCATCAATTCTATCTGCTGAGCACCTTGTTGCTAAGCGTGTCTTCTTCCGGAAGGAACCAGGGAAGGGACGCCACCGATTTTCCACAGAGGATGAGCTAGCAAAAACTCTTGACGAGGCCAACTGCCTATACTGGGGTGCAGCGCTAATGGGCATGGCATATACATTTGTCGATCAGATGCTCAAGACAGGCAAAGTGCGGAAAGATGTTGAGAAACTGGTGCCACGTCTTAGACTTGTTCGTGCGGCACTTGTCATTCCTGTTGACATTGACAACAGCGACTCTCGTGCCAATTATCTTATTGAAGAGAGGATTAGCGGTACATTTGTGAAGTATATTAACAACAATTCGGCTGTTCCAGCTCGTATCCTGGACAGCAAAGAAGCAGAAATTGGACTATTCCTGTGCTTCGTGCAACACATCCAGTATCGTCTCTCCGATGAGATGGTCTACCTCTCTGATTTTCAGGGTTAGTTTGGTTGTGCAGTCATCGATCATGAAACTTACTGACTGTATCTTGACCTAGGCTCCGGTGATCTTCTTACTGACTGTCAAGTCATAACAGGCTCGTGAGTTGATGCTGAGCTGGTCTGTCTTATTGGTTGACTGACATGAACTAGAGACTTTGTGAATAATTTTGGCGATGGAAACTGCACAGCTGCTTTCAAGAACTTCCGATCTGAACACCAGTGCAACCAATTTTGCTGTGCCTTCGGTTTGCAAGCATTAGAGTAGTCTTGATAGGAAGATGGAAATCGTGTCGTCGTGACGAAAACACCTGGGCAGCACGATGTTACTAGTTACATATTGAATTTCACTTGATGTTGTGCTATGCAAGGTCGGGTACAGAGAAATTAGATGTATCGATGTGGCAATGACCCTCCTCTACTAACGTGGGAGTCGGGGAAATTGCAGATCAGTACATTCAGCGTTGCCCAACGTGGTGACTGTGACATTTGGGATGATCTTGGTAAGTAAATACAACAGTAAATACAACGGACTTTGAAAATATACACGGCAACACGGCAAATCGAACCGTCACCAAAAATCCACCATACACAGGACCGTCAATTTGTCCGTGATCAGCTCTACTTCTTTCCCTCCTTGAATTAATTTAATTTTCGAGCGTACCGTACACCATCGCCACGTGTGCTACTGACCGTGGGAATGTCACATGACTATAAGTTGCAAACTGCAGCGCCACTTAGATTTTCTCCCATCAATCTCAACATCATTTGCTTTGTTTACAAGTTATGTGGATGTTTCACAGTGATGTTTGTTGACTCGTTATACCATGACGATCGTCAAGCATGATTCGTCCAAGTGCCCTCCATGTGGGAATTTGTGATTCTTTGCTGTGTGCTTTTGTCTTGTACACTAATTGCAGATCCCAACAAGAGCTGAGGTTGCTTCTTTTGAAGTGATGCACATTTTATGCAGGGGACGGTTGGTCACTTATGCAGTCATCTGGGACAGTGCCTCCATGGCACGACGTGTCTTAGACATTCCATTGAGACTGTATGATTCTTCGCTGTGTGCCTTCGTCTTGTACACTAATTCAGACCCTCTCAAGAGTGATCATTCCTGAAGTTGCTTCTTTGAAGTAACGCACATTTGTGCAGGGAAGCTTGATCGCCCGTGCAGTCGCCTGGGACAGTGCCTCCATGGCATGACGTGTCTTAGACATGCCCTTGAGACTATATGATTCTTTGCTAATTCAGACCCTCTACAAGAGCAATCAGTCCTGAAGTCCCTTCTTTTGAAGGGATGCACATTTTGTGCAGGGACGTCTGATCGCTTGTACAGTCACCTGGGACAGTGCCTTCATGGCATGATGTGTCTTAGACATGCCCTTCAGACTGTACGATTCTTTGCTGCCTTGCATCATAATTCAGGCCCTTAAATGACCTACCTTTCTAGAAGTTACTTATCCTAGAAGTGTTGTACATTTCGTGCAGGGACGGTCGATTGCATGACATGCGTCTTCATCTCAAGCTTTGCCATTACTTTACCGCAGGACGTGCGAAGACCGTACAGCAACATGTACAGATGGCAATACTTTGCGGACTGCGGGTCCCCAATAGCTGCTCCATTTCAAATTCCAGGACCCTCTCAAGGGTACTGGTTTCGCTTGAGGACACGAGTACCCCCGATCATACCGGATCTTTTATATTATTTGTTGAAGTTTGGTTGTGCTCATGTTTTCGTTTGGCTCCTGTCATCCCTTAACCCTTCCTACGACCGACAAATAAATATCATGGCCGGCGCATCCTCATCGTCCCGTAGTAGTCTAGATCCTCTTGCTCGTCCTGTCGCGTTCTTAGTATCTGATCAAGAACTTCCCAATGATGGACATTCTGTCGTTTCGTCGTGCGTTTTACGCAAGTATTTTGGGCATCGTGGGGTATCTCGAGATTGTCTGTCTGTAGCCTATGCTGTAGCCCGCCAATTTCCGTCCAGTGATTTTTTCCCAGTCACTGCACCAATTTTGGGCCACATCCTTGAGCATTTTTCTGTTTTCACTCGCGAGCGGTATGCTGAAATTGCTCGCGCACACTCAGTCAGGTATATCTCAGTTGATCGCAAGGACCATATTCGTGATCTCCTTGTGCATGAATGCACCACACAATGTGCACAGAATCTGATCGTGTATCGGAATTTTCGTTCCCCCAGGCATGATATTTCTCGTGTGGTGTTGCCACGTCCTTCTAAATCTGATCACTTGGCACATCGGAATGCAGTTCGACGTGCTGCACGACATACTACTAATACGACGAGCGGTTCACCGATGCGTGTGGTTCATAGTCCTCGAAATGGGTGATTCGGGCGGTGTATCGTGAAGGAAAAAAGGGAGCCAAACTCAATATTGTTTTCGAGGTCTGTTAGAGTCTATTGTCTATACCTTGTTTGCTCGGATTGCAGAAACCGAGCAAATATCCGAGTGATATCAAGGTGCCTTTCACTCGAACACCTTAACAGGCTGTCTGTTCCTGACAATCTGCGCACCCCACCACCCCCGAGATTCAAAGAGATACATCGTTATCGTAAGTACTGCGCTTTAAATTGATGATGGGTACCGAGTGACGATACCTTTCAATGTGCCTTCCAACTCTCACCTCCATTACCAATGACTCTAGAGCATGTTACCTCCCAGAAGCTGCATTCAGACATGAAGGCAGATGACACAATCAAGGTCGATGTTATCGAAGACGTGTATTTGGTTGCTTATTAGTAGTGGACCCCCAGTATGTAGTTGTTGTTCCCATATATCCTAAGTCTATCGTGACTCATTTATGACTCACGAGACAGGAAAAGGTCGAGTTTGGGGAGGTAATGGCCTCTAGTCTCAAGCTTAACCCTGATGGGCTAAAGTTTCTCTGGCCTTAACCCGCTGACGACCCGAACGACCCACAAAACGCTCGTTATTCTCATTCTAATTATTATGTCCCTTTCACTAACACTAAGCTACTCATTCATAGTGGACCGATTTTCGCAAGACTCCGCACTTGATCATCATTACAAAGTCTGCAGTAGTACCTGACTTCGACTCTGGAATTGGTATGTATCGTGCCCTCGCTCAATCTCCATTGTAGTGTCATCATGGAATAATTGTATTGGCAGGAACTGCGTCGATATTTGGCCTCGCTCAAACTTATGACACGGACCTCGGGTATCATCAATGATCTGACATCAAAGTGCGTGATGCATCAATCGTTGCTCACATTCAATGACAATTCCCTGAAGCTGGAGCATCTTCCTTTTGGGTGAGATGACACCATTACATGAGAATAGCCTCTTCTCATCTGTAGTCCAGGTTGGGGAGGCATCTTCTGTGTCATGCTCATGAGACGGTATGGTCGGCTGCCAGTAATCTTCTGGAGTCAGGTATATATATCTAGTCATTTAGCCGATATGAACCCTGAAACCCTGAGTGCAGCGTTTTGCGTTTGCATTCTTGATTGGTGCCACATTGGCGCAGAATCTAGCCACCTTTGCAGGTATTTACATAATAATTTGGTATTTAATGGACAATGTTAACTTTTGATGAAGGGATGCATTGCTTGACCCCATTCTTTGGGCATGTCATCATGTTATCCATGCCTGCGGTAAACTGACTACGGTTTCAGAACGTGTCCCCAGTATGATTAGTGGCAATTCTTATGGTAGCTTCAACATTTACCAACCTCCAAGGGTCTTTATGTCGTGACGGATATCTTCTCCTTCCATCTTCAATCACGGAAGCTGAACATCTGGACTTCGGGTTTCGTTATGTCAGAAATTGATTTCTTTATTGGGAGAAACATTTCTCACTATCTCATAGATCGCCTTACCTGTCACCATTTGTATTTGGCTTTGTTGTAGCACGTGTGAGGTACGTCTTACATATGCTGTCCTTGATTCAGAGCATTCATCAGTTGTTGGATAGTTTTGCAATCGCATATTTCCAGTCATGGGCTTAATGTTATCATGGGCTGATTGGAGGTTGATTGTTTGTTGAAGCAGCGCAAGTGATACCGCTTGACAAACTCGAAGAGTTTGATAGTTGTTATAGGCTTGTGATTGGAATGTTTTTCATCGCCGTTCCTATGACACAACTGAAGGGAAGCTACTTCCGGGTAAGTGCGGTTCTTTCATCTGTGTTACAGCTTTGAATTTATACATCAAATATTAGGCACGTTATGCCTTATAATTGGCATTGACTCCAGAAGCAGAAGTAATTAAGTTCCAGAGTTCAAGTTGCTTCCAGTTCAATCACATGTTCAGGTCTACAATTTTATTTTTTGTGTATGCAGTAAATTACCTCCAACATACCCTTTCGCGATATCAGTTGCGTTAATGTAAAACTGTCAATATCTATGAGTAGTTAATAGCATGGGTAACCTGTGGGTATCCACAAGCTTACCTGTACCCATACCCACCACTTACCAGCACCCAAGGACCAAGGGTATGCTTGGGTATGTGTGTGCTCGCGCCAATCTTGTAGTTTCACTCCACAGTGGTGATGAAATATGTTACAGCGCGCTTGATAGTGTCACAGTGTGCCTGTACCCACCTTGGACAACCACAAGCATATGCGCAGCATGGGAGATACAATGATTACGTGCCAAGATATACTGATCATGGTTTTGTACCTCATAGGACACGAATTTAGGGAGACAAGAACGAGACAATTGCCTATAGTATGTTGACATCAGCATAACAAGATAAAGAACGACACGTAGCTACTTCAGTGTAAATGAGAGATGTTTCTGTTTTGGAGAAATCTTTGGATGCGGAGACGAGTGATATGGAAATGAGAGGGTCCTGGGATGCCCAGCGGGCCGTTGTATTTTATGTGTGACCCCAACGGGCCGAAGCAGAATCTGCATTCAATAAGATGATAGAAACGTACCGAAATCTAAGCTCTCTCTGATACGGATAATCAACATGCCAGGAACATCTTTAGCGGCCGGATTGTCAGTAATGCGTCCCTGTAACACCGTCTGAGCACCTGAGTGTGCTATAGGTGATGACATACCAGTATAACCATTCGTGTGTGCGAGGAACGCTTGATAACAAGTAGCAAAGGGATGATGAGGCTGACAATGATGCCAACCTCGATATTCTAGATGACAAATAGCGAGAAAGTGAGAAACATCATTGCAAGGTCCATCCAGGCTCTGATCCTTAATGCCAATCATCAGCACCCTAAGATTATACAAGACAACCTATCGCACCTCCAATAATACATTATGTCATGGGGGACCTCGCTGAAAAGAGGCAGATGCTAAAAGACAAGTCAGCGCCACAGATCAAGCGGAGATGAAAGGTACATACATCGATGCCAAGACACATCTCGGTAGGTAGTATACATACGGGAGAAGGAAGAATGTCGCCCCCAGTGTTATGCCAGCAGTAACCAGGGAGGCCAATTGCTGCCAGCGCTCACGACATCCCGACGAACTGGGTTCGCATAATTTGAGGTGCCGTTGCCCACGCAATGCTCCGTATGACATCAAAGGAATGCTAATGTTCATATCAGTACCAGCCAGACCATCTCATCGAAAGTCAGAAGAACTTACCGGAAACTGCTAGAATGTCCAACCGGTATTGTTGCTGAGACTTCCCGGAGTCTTGAAGCGTATGAACACCACCGCTGTCGACCAAGCTTCATGATTCCGAAGTCGACAACAGCCGCCAAAGAGCAGGAAACAGAACAGCCATGGAAAAAATGATTTTTAGAAAAAAAGATGTGCGTTTCAGAGTAACGTGTGTGAGGGACCGACTCATGACGACCAAGCTCAAAAAATGAGCAAAGGTGTAGCACAGGAGGTGGGAAAATGGATCTGAAGAAAGAGGAAAAGGACTCGCAGCGGAATGTCAACGACATATTTACTGGATCGTGAGTCACTCGACGCCAGAGCCGATGGCCCATTTGCTCCCATAAAGGAACTACAGCGAAGGGTGAATTTTGAAAAATGCCAAGCTCAGCGACTATTTAAACATTTCTGATCACAGAATGTTCACACGCCACAAAAACTTGATGGAGTTTGAATCCCTAAGCGCATTATGGACACTTACTAAGGCCTTGCTCAACAGTTCATTTTTCGCTGGTTACACGCCAAAAATGACGTCCAATAGGACCAAGGAGACGTTCCCATCACTTTAACCTAAGGGGCTTGTGTGTCACACAATTTTTTTGATTCTGATGGCTTGGATTATCTATCTGTTTGTACTACCTAATACCTATCTCTAATCTCCGGCCAATCTATGAACTTTCCCCTCCTTGACTGATGTCTTCTATGGAAATGACAAAGAAAAAAATTATACACTTGCTGCCGCTGCATCTTTACAAAGTCCCGAAGACCCGATTGAAGGTGCCAAGTGCAAGCATGAAGACTGTTCGGAAGTCCAACGATGATGCTGTATTGATCGCACCACTTCTCAAGGAACGCGAGGAGAGTCGTCAATCTGAATCTGAATTGGGATTCAAATCAGAGGCATTTTTTGTGTGTGGAAGCACTAAAATGGAGTGAGAAGACAAGTGGAAGGGTTGCAAAGACATCTGGCTTGTGTCATGATTATTTGGGAACAGTATGTCCTGCATTCTCTTCACAACATTCTGACAATGCTCTTGGCTTACAAAGGACTTTGATATCGTCAAAGGGCTAAGGTAACAGTCTGTATTTGGTTGGGACAATACTTTTCGATTGCAGTAACATGCCACTGCATTATCTGGAACACAGGCATTCAGATGTGTGCCATCAATCGATCCTTGGCATTCTTGAAAGAGTGGACTCGGATAAAATGTTGGAGTATCCTCCATCTCATGTGCGAATGGAGACTTGCATTGGGGAGTTGTACATAGGCATTGTAGAAATTGTCAGATGTAAGGAGGTGAAGAATGTGATGGATGGCTCTGACAGTACACATTAGTTTTGAAATTTGTGAATAAATAATATAGTGAGGTACTTTGTGAGAGTACAGGGACTGCACTGAAACCATTATTCAAGATGGTGCTGGGGGTAAGCTAGTGACAGCAATGTATAGAGATATCGCAAGCTGTTTATCTGCCAAAACATGTCTCATGTAATGAAGGCCATGCTTGATCGATGTTTGTTCATTCCTGTTGCATCGTAAAAGTGTTGGCAATGGCCAGCCAGAAGCTTGTTCAACATTGTTGGCCAGTGAGATTTGGATATAAATTGGTGTTGGGTAAGGGAAGAAGCAGCAAGTGCGACAGTGATGGAAGCAGCTTGATATAGCGAAAATAACTACTGTATATACCACATAGTGATGTGAAGGGCTAGCTTGGCTCCAAAGCTGCGGCTTTGGCCTGAACAAAATCCAGGCCAGACCAAAGCCACCAATAATGGCTGGCTTTGGCCCAGCCCTGGCCTGAGCTGCAGCTCAAATAGTGAAAATGTAGTTGGTGATCTGGAGGTCAAGGCTGCTTACAGAGTGCCATGTCTGGAGTTGTTGGAACTGGTAGGAAGTGAGCTTGTGATGAAAGATAAGATGCTTGTGAAAAACAACATTCACAAGGAGCTGTAAAGTCTGAGTGGTATAGTTCAAGTAAGGACCACAGAAACCTTGTGTATCAAGGGAATCATGCTCCATTCACATCAAAGCTTATCTGTGTTACATCATTCCTCTGCACTCACTCTCTCTTGCTTGCCAGAGTCAGATCTCTCTGCATTTTCACTGGATCAAAGCACCACACTTCCTACCCCAAGAAAGTTACGGACATCATTTGGAAGAACTACCTTTTTAAATCAGTCTGTCTTCACTACATTTCCCCAACTTCAAATATTCAACTTCCTTGATGGTGCTATTAGATCTTACATCTCTGTACATCTTATTGCTGATCAACATATCACACTCTCATATGCACTTGCTATTGATCTAGCTGCTGCTGAGACCAGCAGCAATGCGAGGTTCATTTTCAAGGAGATACACATGATATTGAGCAAATACCTCCATATATAAGTATATTTACCCTGTTTATTTTACAATCTACTTGATGATCACTCTAGCACCCTGTTCCATTATCCTTTCCTCTCAACCACTCTCTGAGCTCAGCAGATGTGTTTCCAATACTCTCTGCTTTTGGACCTTACTGAGTGGAGAACGACTTCGAGAATTGTCGTTTCTTTGTAGTCACCACCATGATGAATTGATCATTCTGTAAATGACCCCAGTTTAGGGTTCAGGAATGCAGGTGCATGCACTCTGAGCACTAGGCCAGTTCTATCATCATGTATATGCTTAGTACTTTTAATATCCTCGACTTCTCACACTTCCCTGAGAACAACCAACACTAATCCTAAGGATAAGTCTTGTGCACCTAGGGATCCGCATGGGTAAACCCGCGGGTGTCTCGAGGCCAACCCATACCCGTACACGCCACAGGTATGTACCCATAGACATGGGTATGGGTGTGGGTGCGTACCCGTGGCGGGTGTACCCACCCCCACCCGATCCCAGCAGCCACAAGTGCTTAGTGCACACGCCCGGCGCATGTCAGCAAATGCTGATGTAGCTCAGACATATGCGGAGGACACTGGAGGGCGCCAGAAGAGTTGAAGGAGGGACGAGACAGGAAGAACGAGATGGAGGGTAGGATGCAGTGTCGCGAGTGGTGGTAGTAGCACACTGTAAAGTTAAAGATATTAGTAAACAAGAGAGAAAAAATGCGCACCTGGAACAAGCAGCGAATGACTGAGAGCAATGAGCAAAAGATTAGCAAGCACGAGAGTGAGAGCAGTGAGAAATGCACCTTTGGCGCGTCCCTGTAAAGCGCAATAGTCTGATCTAAGTCTGATCTAAGTCTTCATCATTGCCTCGATGGTCAAAGCGGGAGGAGAGTTAAGTTGCGAGGTTATTTAATGACATGGACCGATCTGTGTGACCGACCGGGCGCAAGGCCAGCGCTTCCCTGTGAAGTAGATGCATCATAGTAAGAATATAGAAAAATGATGAAAAGTTAGAACATACCTTGAGTTTCAGTGTCACCAGCACTGGTTCCCTGCAACTCCCTCATGGCCTACGGCGGTGGTACAATATTAATGAGAATGAATGCAATAACAAGAACCAGCACCATAAACAAAGTTGCATGACATACCCACGCGGGTATCGCCAGTGACAATGCCACACGAGTACACGGGTCACGGGTCTTGAAAGTCAGACCCATACCTGTGCCAATCCCTATGTGCACCCCCCTAGATATCTTGTGTGGCTGTGCTCTTTGCTCATTCATTTGTCCTCCTGTCCATCCCATGTCCTCTGGTCTCTATTGGTGCATTTCTCATGTCATATCCTTTTATCTGACATATATCCAGTGTTGCACACATGCTTTCATGTTTCATGTTCCGGATTGATTTTCTACCCATCTACTCTCAGTGTATTAGGCAACTAGCACTTTGAATCTATTTTCTCTCATCATTTGTGTCCCTCTGTCACTAGCAGCACATCTGGAGTGATCTTCTATTGTCATTGTCATTGTCATTCTCAGGACCAGTTTTTGTGAAGCTCTGTCAGATAATTTTGGGGACAATCATGTCAGAATTGTTTGGCATGTTATCATTGGCCATGTTTCTTGTTGACAATGTACCAATGAGACTTTTGTACATCAGCTGGACTTCAGGCCCCCCGAGCTTCGGGGGGGCAGAAGTTCAGCTGCATGTACAAAAGTCTCATTGGTAGCACTAGCACTGGTGACCCTAACCTTATCATAATGTTCAACCCAAATCACAACCAAATCACATGCAAATACATCTTAATACTATGCACAGAGAATATTGGACAAGGGGTAATCAGCCCTCTCTTGAGAGAACCGCATTTTTGCTTATGTAAGCAGTACCACCACCATACTCTCCTAAGATTGATTTTTGCAGCTTTCATACCACTTGCTGGGGTTGATGTAGGACTTGATTTTGAGGTTATTGAACCCTCTGAAAAGGATGGTCGAGCCAGAATTTTGAAAAAACATCAGGTTCCGGTAGGATTGAACCCAAGGGAAGGTAGGTCTGATAGTGTTATTGCATTTAAGACATTGATGAAATGCATGGCATTGGAATTAATTGGGAGGGGTTGGGAGATAATCATTCCAGAGCGGTCCATATAATGAGCACGGAGCTGGAGGTTTGCAATGCTGAACAAAATGATGAAACGGCGCCACGGCTGGTCTCGCATTATAAGATACCCCTTGGTGGTGACCCCTAGGAATATGGGAATATCTTTTCCTTGAACTAATTCTGACTTGGTGATCTCAATGTTAGTGAGAACATCCGCCCAGGTCTTTTCGCCTGATTCATGTTTTTTCAGCCTGAAGTCCATGAGGACTATATCAGGCTTGTGCGAGTTGGTGGCGTCTGGAACGGGTGTGGTGGCAAATTTGGAGGACCAGTACCATGGTTCTGGGACGACATTGAAGGGAAGGGGGTTCAGTGAGCCTGATTGGGAGTCCTCATTGGCCTCGCGGATGATATTGCACATAGCATAGTATATGCTCCGCAAGAGGCGCTCCCAACTTTTTTCTTCTGATGTCTTGACAGGATGGTTTGATCTCTTTTGTCCAGCATCAAACGATTGTTGCAACCAGCTGGCATCTGTGTCAAGTATTGAATCTTCATCCATCTCCTCCAGGTCTGTGTTAATCTCATCATTCCCCAGCTCCCACTGCCGCCTTAACTTCTTCACAGGACCTGAAAAGGCACCATCGAGCCTCCACTGTAGACCAGTCCACAGTTTCTGTAATAAAGATGCTCCCTGTAAGAGTGCTTGACCTTTTCTTTTGATGTATCTGATGCCTAAGATATCTTCGGTTGTGAGGCCTGATCCCGGAATAAGGATATCCAGGATGGATGATTTCCTGCCTTTTATCCCCTCCTCCCATAAGACTCGTCTGCCTCCTGCAAGCGCGCCATATCTTCCTTCAAACGAGGTAAAAAATCACCACCAGCAGGGATGGAGCTTGCAACTGTCACCAGCAGATAATGATTGGTGAAAGACAGTGTCGTTGACATGTTGTACACAGCAATGTTGTACTCGGACCTTGCACAATGCACAATGCCAACACAATGCACAATGATCCACGCTCATTTGTGCGATAGACTTCTAAATTTATCCCTTAATGGAGCCAAAATATTCTCGAACCAACTGAATGATTGTTCAACGAGCAAATATTGTGAGTACTAATGCTATTATCGTGAAGCATAGTAAATGGCATCGTAGATCTCTTTATCGAAGTATTTATTCAGAAAAAATGAGTGGAAGTAATGTGAAGACGTTGCTTTCGTTAATCGCGCATCTGCCACATCACCAAGTCGAGGGATAACGCTGATGAATGCACGAAGTTGATTCAACGGAATGAAATTACCAACAGAAGAGCCATCAGCATGCTTCGCGCATTTCAGTGTATGCATCTTGGTGGCTGGATCAATTGGCCCAATACTCAAACACTGTACATAGCAGAGATATTGATCTCGCCATGTAATGCGAGAACCCCGCCGAGCGATTGGACGTACGATAACACATAACTCGCAGATTGCGTGACCTTCGAAGGGTGCATCAATTTTGTATAGGTGAATAAATATATGCAATGAGAATGTGCTTACCTGTTAGGCCTGATTTGGGCCATTCAGCGGCTCCGTCTATATTAACCAGGACAAAATCCCGTCAGCCTTTGGGCCATCCAGGGCCCGAAGGAGAGGCATGTACAGTCTGTGCTGGTAATACAATGCTAGAATTGTGGAAGGATGTTTGCTGTAGATGAACCGAATGCCAGACTTGAACGCGATTGAATGGAATGATTGGAGGACGATCAATCAACAGTCTCCTTCTTGAAGCGACCTCATGAACTATTCCTCTCCCCCTCGCGTCACGCTGCAAGAAATCTGAAAGCGCAAAGTGCAGATCCGGTATATTGTAGTCAACAGAAATGTCCACAACTTTGACTCCGTTACGGGATGGATCATAGTTGAGATGGATAGCAGTGGTACCACCTATAAACGTTCGAGGGGGGTAAGTGAGTTGTCTGTGGCTGAGGGTATCAAATTGTGTGGCTTTGCTAAAATAATTTGTAGTAATGCGTGTTTGATTCATCTCCTCGAGAAGGGCAGTCCGTGGATCAGATAGCTCCCATTCATCATGATCAATATTGTCTTCTTCCCCTTCATTCTCCTCAGCAACGTCTACAGGATTGTAGCTTCTGAGAGTTGTAGCGATCGCGAAACGTCGCAGTTTCTCCTGACGATCCAGATAGCGACATATCTGTGGGTCGTAATTGTTATTGTTTGTGTGTCGCGCAGGGTCCTTAATTTCAGACACATGGGCATGTTCAGTTGCATCTGCAGACCACTGGATGAGGGCGCCAACTTTGCACGTACTGGACGTGATGCTCTGCAGGAGCTCCAACTTAGGGATGAACCAATTGTTGATAGGCTTCTTTGCTCCCATCCGTGCACCTAATGTCATGATAACATTCTTGTTTTCATGAAACGTCAAAAGGGATTGGTCGATAGACGACAGTAGGTCGTCGTCAGGTGCAGGGCACTGTGCCAAGTACCAGACATCCATGAGGGCGTGTATTGCAATCACGAAGTGATGAGGAGCTACATCAGATATCAGGCCAACAATGTAGCGCTGAATGTCGCAATGAACTCTGCCTGTGACCTGCTTGAGTTTTGAAATTCCACCCGCGAAGTGACGATATCCTGTGATGGGCTGTAATATTGAACGGGGTGCCGGAAATGATGCCCAAACTGTAGATACGAAGCCATGGTGAAAGGAGATGTATTCCCTCGCATGCACACAAGCATGGCTGCCTCTGGGGTATCGACGATGTACACTGCAAGAGGCGTAAAACAGTGTCGAACATTTCCCACCGGATCGGATACTCCTCGACCTGTGGCGCCATTGTGCGGAGGTGGCAGACTGCCATTTATTGAATCTGGATCTCAACATTGGATGCATGCACATGGAGCGCAAGAAGAGTGGTATTGCAGCATTCGCTCGCTCAGACTCAGGTTTAATGGTAAGTACTCATTTGTTGGTTTCATTATAACTTATCACCATTGAGATGGTTGCAGACAACCTCTTATCGCTTCTTGGACCGCTACCAAGTGGCACCCCGGCAAGGACCCCAGACACCAGCCACCAACAACGCGCCTAACAGCGCTAAACGTCGCTCAACGGCGTCAAGCCGCCACAAACGACTCTCAATTCTCAACTCTTTAACAACCTAGATCTACAATAAGATAAACAAAACATAAAAACAACTAAGAAAATGTCGTCCAACGACCCCAACACTCCGTCGCTAAACACGGAACCAAAAACACGAGGCAGAAAAGCGACAGCCAGTAAAGCTCTTCTGTCCGCAAGCAAAAGCCTAGAAGAACATCTAGCAGGCACTGGAATCAGAACGGATATAATCACAATAATCTCAGCAAGAAAACATCTTAATATGAACGGAATGAACTTATCAACAGCAGGAGGAACCATAACGAACATCGTTGGCACCCTACTGGAAATGAGTCTAACCTCAAACTTAGGAGCAGTATACACGGAATCACTCAGAGCTATAGCAATCGTCCTCCATGATGTAGAACAAACTATTGATACTAACAACATCCTCAACAAAATAGCAGCCCTACTTGGAGGCCCGATAGCAACCTTAGACGAGAAAGTAGATGTGCTAGAAGCTTTGACGGAGACCCATACAACTGCACTGAGGGAAGCAGTCAATGAGGTACGCGCTCAACTAGACAAATCAGCGTCAGGAATAGAAAAGGCGGCCGGAACGGCCATGCAAACTACTAACCAATTTGAGATGAACACAGAGGCACCAGCAAGACCAGAAGGACCTCGCACCTACGCCTCTGCAGCAAAAACGGAAATCCCCAAAAGACTGACAAAAATCCTTTCATGCAGCGAAGCCCAAGCAAGACAAATTCTAGTTGACAGAAGATCAATCTCAACCCCAAACACTCTCAAGGCACTCAGCGAGGCTCAATTAGTAGCGAAAGCCACGCTCGCTCTAGAACAAATGGCCAAAGAAGGAACGTCGGCACCAAAGGACACAACAATACTCTCGGCAAGGAAACTACCTCACGGAGGAATACTCTATGAGCTCAACGCACCGGCATCAGCAGAATGGCTCAACGTTCCAACTAACAGAAGTACTTTCCTCAACCTCTTCGACACTAACACTATCATTAAAAACAGATCATACCACCTAATAATAGAGAATGTTCCAATCTCCTTCGACCTGGACTCAAAGGCAACTGTAGCGGAAATAGAAATCAAGGGCGGATTACAAACAGACTCGATCTTAAAGATACGATACATCAAACCAGTAGCGAGAAGGAGCCCAACTCAAAGAACAGCACACGTCGCACTCACTCTCAACTCCAAAGTAGCGGCCAATCAGATCATTAGATTCGGATTATCCATCGAGGGAAAGAAAGTATATGGTAGAAAATTACTAACAGAACCTACAAGATGTTTAAAGTGTCACACCTTCAACGGAGGACACATCGCTATGGACTGCCCCAACGACAATGACACATGTGGAACATGCGGAGCGGAACATCGCACGGCAACCTGCAAGGTCGACGACCCAGCATTCTACCACTGCGCCAACTGCAAAGAGGACGGCCATGCATCATGGAGCAGAGAATGTCCGGCCTTCATTGAAAAATGGAACACACAAAAGGCAAGAAATGACGAAGCCCGGTATACTTACTTCCCAACAGATGACCCGCTAACATGGGAGACAATTGAAGGCCAAGCAGAAGATACGAACAACCAGCAACACAACCAACACGACACCACGCCTCAAGAACATATGCAAGGATGGAAAACAGTCCACCAGAATCGACGACCACAGAAAGAAGATAGATACAGAACTAACTCTAACCGCATCCCCCTAGGCACCCAAACAAGATTAACGGAAGCATGGACACACTCTCACGCACAAGAAGAACAAAACACAAGAAATAATGAAACACCTCCACCAGCACCACCGGAAAACCAACATCAAACCACTCCCCCGCGATGGGAACTATCGCCCAACCGTCAAGCAGCGTACTTTAGCGAACAAGAACCCGCAAACTGGAACTAATGTCGGAAACAACCAATGAACCCCACGCCAGGACCGACCTCAGAATATGGCAACAGAATCTCCGCAAATCGCTAAATGCATGGGAACATATGCTTAGAAACCTCGACCCCAATAAATACGACATTGCGTGCATCCAAGAGCCGTACCTCAATCCAGTAAACCTCGCCAACGCCTCGAACCTCAGCAGATTCTGGGACGTGGTATATCCATTGAATCATCATGCAAACCTCACTCGCTCCCAAACTCTCATCCTAGTCAACAAACAAATTTCAAAAAACAATTGGCATATAATCCATGTAAACTCGCCAAACGTCATGGCTATCGAACTAATAAGCCTCCACGGAAAGGTGCGCATATATAATGTATACAATCAATGTGAAAACGACAGCACACTCCATTTTATGGAAAGACACATGCGCACTGAAAATAATGTAAGACGCAACCGGGAAAGTCTCGCTCAAGGCGAAAACCAACCGAACGAACATATGATATGGCTCGGTGACTTCAACCGTCACCATCCCATGTGGGAATTAGCCAATAACACACACTTATTTACTGCAGCCAATTTAGACGCTGCAGGAACTCTAATTAACCTCTTAGCCCTGTACAACATGTCGCAGATACTTCCACCGGGGGTAGCAACCCTCGAAGCCTCAAACACGAAGAACCTTACTCGACCGGACAACGTCTTTTGCTCGGAAGGCTTGGAACAAGTATTTACGCAATGCGAGGTTATGTACCACCTCCGCCCAGTAATAACTGATCATTTCCCCATAATTAGCTTATTAGACCTCAGTCCAGAACGTATCAACACCAACCCGCGCTTGAACTATCGTGCAGCAGACTGGGACCTATTCAACGAAGCTCTGGAACGAAGACTCGCAACACACCCCCCAGCTGAGCTCACATCTGTAGTCGAGTTCAACACAGTATTCACAAGACTCACACAAATCATAACAGATACCGTCAAAGAGCACGTCCCAAGGGTCAAACCATCTCCCTACTCGAAGAGGTGGTGGTCGAAAGACCTAGACCAAGAAAGAAAATCAACGCACAAACTCGGAAGAGAATCGAGACGCCGCTTAGCCCAACGCAACCATCCGATACATGAAGAATACCGAATAGCGCGCAACCGATTCTCCGAATCCATCAAGAAAGCTAAAGAAGATCACTGGAAGGTTTGGTTAGAATCACTGACATCAACAGACATGTGGAACTTCCACCGATACGCTGCCAGCAACCCCGCAGACCAAGTCCAAACCCGCATCAAGACACTCAAGGACCCGAGAAACGAACAGCAAGACAACACCACGCAAGATAACACCCGCAAAAGCAAACTCCTGTATCAGACCTTCTTCCGTCAGCCCCCCGAAGATGACCATGTAGACCCAAATTTCGTCTACGAAGCTCCCATTTGCGAATTCAGACCAATCACTAACCAGCAAATTCACAGAGCAATAGCCCGCCTCTCACCACACAAAGCCCCGGGCCTGAATGAAATCAGCAACATAGTCTACATGAAAAGCGCACATCTGATAGTCCCATACCTCGGCCCGCTATTCAGAGCAACCTTCACCCTCGAAGTATACCCAGAACAATGGAAGAAGTCCTCAACAATAGTACTACGAAAACCAGGAAGGCCAGATTACAGCCCCCCGAAAGCCTACAGACCGATAACGCTCCTCGATACGATGGCTAAGATTCTTTCTTCATGCGTAGCGGATGACCTGACGTACATTGCAGAACAACACAACCTACTCCCCGCGACACACTTTGGAGGCCGCCCGGGCAGATCAACGACAGACTCATTGCACGTACTAACAAAATTCATCACAGACGCCTGGGCATCCAAAAACTGCTTCGTATCGGTGCTCTTCCTCAATGTCAAAGCCGCATTCCCGAGCGTAGTAGCACGAAGACTCCTTCACGACCTCAAGAAAGCCAGGATCCCGGCAGAGTACATCGAATGGTACAGTAGAAGGCTAGCAAACAGAACGACAACACTCTGCTTCGACGACTTCGTATCAGCCCCATTCGACGTACAAGACGGAGTAGATCAAGGATGCCCATTATCACCCCTCGCCTTTATCTTTTACAATTCTGACGTACTGAATGTTGCAGACAAACGACCGAGCAAAGGAGAACTTAGTCTGGAATTTCTAGACGACGTGGCAATCACAGCAAAGGCCGAAACATACGAAGAAGCCAATGCAAAACTGGTGAACATGATGACCAAGCCGGGAGGAGCACTCGCATGGAGCGAGGAACACAACGCCGAGTTTGAGCTTGACAAAACAGCACTAATATGCCTATCGCGAAAGAGAATCCCAAACCCGACGGAACCCAGGAAAACAATCCCCATACCATGCCCAGCCATGATGATAAGCGGTCATGTCATTCAACCGTCAAGCTCACACAAGTTTCTAGGTGTTATAATCGACCAAGAATTGCGCTTCAAGGAACACGCCGACTATGCCCTCGCTAAGGGAACCAAGTACACGTTAGCATGCAACAGGATGATAAGACCAACGAAAGGACTTAGAGGAAGATGGATGCGCAGACTATATCAAGGGGTGATCGTTCCAAAGATGCTATATGCAGCTGACATCTGGTGTGCAGGGATATTATCAAAGAGCAAGGGGAACAAGGCAGGAGGAAGAGGATCTCGTGGCTTCGCCTTGAAAATGGCCAGAGTACAAAGAATGGCAGCCCTACTCATCACAGGCGTGATGCGCTCAACTCCAACTGATCTACTTGACGTCCACGCTAACATCAAACCCTTCCAACAGACTCTCTGCCAGATATGCCACAGAGCACTGCTCAGACTAGTAACTCTGCACGAGAACCATCATGCAAGACGTGAATTCAAGAAAGAGAAACACCACCCATCCCCCATTCACAAACTCATCAGCGAGTTCAAACTAAACCCTTCGACGATAGAAACCATTCAACCCGTACGGCACTATACGAAATGGATCCCGGACGTAGAAGTCCACATCGCAGAATCAAAAGCAGCGGCTTACCTTGAAGACGCACTGGCAGTAGAAGAACTGCAGGCATACTCAGACGGCTCAGCCATAGAGGGAGGGGTAGGAGCAGCGGCGTTGCTAATGGGGGAAGAAGGGAAGGTGAAGGAGAGGAGACTCTACCTAGGAGGAATAGAAGAACATACGGTGTATGAAGGAGAGATAGTGGGCATGCTGCTCGCAGTGCAGCTGTTGAAAGAAGAAGTGAGAGGAAGGAGAACCGTCCCAACCATGTCACTGGGAGTGGACAACCAGGCGGCGGTACGCGCAACAATGGCATTCCAATCTAAACCGGGACATTACCTCATGGATATGTTTCATGACGAACTGCGCGAACTACTCACAGACAACGAGAACGGGAATCGCAAATTGGTGGTCAGATGGACAGCGGGACACATCGGAATTGAAGGCAACGAAGAGGCAGACGAAGAGGCAAAAAGAGCTGCGAAAGGAGAATCATCAGACGGACACCTGCTACCCCACTCCCTCCGCAAAGCAGACAACTCACCAGTAACCCTCCCAAGAAGCAAGTCAGCAATCAAGCAATCATTCGACAAGAGTATCACAGTCGAAGCGGCTTCAATAATGCGCCTATCCCCTCGCTATGCAAGATTCAAGGAAATAGACCCACACACACCGTCAAACACCTTCTTGCGAATCGCAGACCACCTCCCAAGAAGGCACTCATCTCTCCTAATTCAACTCCAAACTGGCCATGTCCCCCTGAACAAGCACTTACACCGCATAGCACAAAGTCCATCTCCACGTTGCTCGTCCTGCCAAGAGAGAGAAGAAACAGTTCATCACTTCCTTCTCGTATGCCCAACGTACGTGACTCACCGAAGAAAGCTAAAAGCAGAACTGGGAACCCGGGCCCAGCAATTAAAACACTTACTCAACGACGAGAAGTGCATAGGATCACTGTTCAAATATATAGCTCGCACCAAACGCTTCGTCAGTACATTCGGGGACGTCACCCCCCCAGAAAAGGAAAACAACTGCAACGGACGAAGAACATAGAAGGCTAACAAGCCACCAAAAACACCCCGCATACCTTCAGACGGTATCCAATGTTCTCGCCTCACAGCCTGGACCAATATTAGAGTCACATACAGATGTTTTATTAGCACATACTACGATAGATTACTATACTGTACGTACTGTCCACCATAGGGCTCCGCCCCACCGGACAATAAAATGGATCACAAAAAAAAAAAAAAAAAACAACCTCTTGACATTCATCTTCATCACACACAATCCTGGCCGCATCAAGATTTTTATTTTTTTCGCACTTCTATTATGATATTATCTCGAGCCTACTAGTATATACTTTGTTATGTTTTTTGTCTGTTTGTGCTGCTTGTATCGCTTTGCAGATATTTGTAAAGCCAAATGCTTGTCGGCTTGTGCTGTTTGTGACGCTTGTGTAGATATTTTTAATGCCAAATGCTTGTCGGCTTGTGTGTTTGTGACGCTTGTGTAGATCTGTATCCGTTTGTTATTGTTGTGACACTTTGTCACGAAATCAGTAGTTTGCTGATGTATGATGAAGACTGTGTGTAGCGCTACATTTGTGTACTATATGTTGTAACGCGTCCAGGTACTCAATAGAACTTCTTTATGATTGTTACATCAGCATGTCAGATCCGATCTAAGATCTCCGATCGAATGAAATAGAACGCGAACATACGGAAACAGGAACGGAACAGACTCGGAACCTGAATGTATAGCGCAAGGGAGGACTGGTAGGGACGACTATGATCTATAGTAAGATGATACATCACACCACCTGATGTATTATGGTTGAAAATGTATCACGGATTTACCATAACTATGGGGAGTGATCTATCATTACCACAGGGACAGGTGCACTGCCACGAGTTTGGATGAGGACAGCTCGGAGTTCGTGAGTGAATCCGCAGAGAACTCCTTTGGGTCCGACAGTTAAAGTACTAAGTTATGATTTTCCTACCAAGCTCATACTACTCTTGTGCAATAGACGCTGTGAGCGGAGAATGCTGTACTTTCGAGTTCGAGAAATCTCTTCATTGCTAGGACCTTTTCCATGTAGAATCTCTGCCATTACAAGAAGGTAATTGTATTATGGGGCAACGCACCTCTCAGTCCCCGTTTGAAGTAACTTGGCTGTGATATATCCATCGTAGATATCTAGAATGTTTAGTAATCAAATCATGAGGGCGCGTGCAACATTAATATTACTGAGCAATGAATCAGTCATCGGTGCGTGTTTGAGCAAGAGCTTAACAGAACATCTTCAACGCCTGGGTAAAGCAGAACCTGACCTGTACCCGTACTTATGCCGTACGAGATTTGTCCGGGTACTTGCTGGAACGACGAGTTCTGGTTCAGCAAGAATGTGTTATTCCAGCGAATCATGTTCAAAACATACAGGTTAAATTGAATTTTTACGCAACTCCTTCGCCTTCTGTTCTCCTGGCAGATACCTCCAGTAATTGGGAACGGGAATATACCTCCATGTCGCTCGATTCAACGAAGATTTCCCCTTCACTGGCTCCTCCCCTCCATTGAACACGACTGAGTTCTGCGTGGTTGAGCAACCATGCCAGATCGACATGATATGTTACAGTGAATGACTTGATGCTTAGCATTGCGCGACAGACGGAGATGGCTGTAGTTGTAATTGCTATTCTGGGAAATATATTTGTCTTGTGAGCTTCCGTGAACACCATTTCGTTTAGTAAAACTTGCCCTCCTATCAAAGGTGGATAATATATCTGACAAAGATTTTGAGTGGGGATTTGTCATACAGCTAAGGCCATAAAACTTACAGATATGTCCTTTGGTTCAGTCATAGAAAGACAGATAATTTCGTACAGTAGCGATCTTATGATTTAGTTTCAAATTCTGCTGGGGAACAATCAATATATACTCACCGGCCGCAAAGGTATACATAAATATCCCTCTAAGAAAATCGTTAGCTTTGTGATAGAAACTGCAACCGATAACTGAGCTTACTCTTTGACGAATCGGTGCATAATGCCACGTTGTTGCAATGCTTTTGGGCTGATGCGAAAGCGATACATCGTCAATAAGAGCATGACCGTATGACGACCAGGGCTGGCAGGTAGATGGTAAACGTAGATAGAGGGCCCTGCGTGAAGATCTCGGCGATCGACGATGCACACAGGGCTCTCTTGATGGCATCAAACTCCACGCTGGTAACTATGACAGCTCCTACCACGCAAATGATGAAAACAGTGACCGCCAGCCATCTAATGAAGCAACTATGGAGGAATAGATGCCACACTCGTAATGTCACAACAGCTGCGCACTCCAGTCAATTCATTTGGATCGACGGATACGTCAAATACGAACCTTGACAAAATACAGCGATTATCAAAGTAAGAAAGTAATCTGCAATGATGGACAGGTTTCCTCTTTTTCAAAATGAGCTGGTCTGCAAGGCTTTCACAATGTACAATAGCTCACTCCTGGAAAGCTACAAGTAAGACGCCAAACAATGATACACCCAACTTGAGAAGTACTCACCAGAGGTGCAAGTTTTGACCTGTCCTAGTGTTAGTGCTATATGTCAAGTATTCACTGAAACCGTGACAAGGACATGGTGTTTACTAGAACAGACCATAAAAAGAAAAACTAGCCAATGATGTTAACTAATGCGGTTTTGATTGCATGGAGTCAAAACACACCAAGCCCGTATCAGAGCCAAGTATCGGATCTGTCAAACTAAAGATTACTAATCGAAGGCAATAGATACAATTGATGGCATTATGCTGAGATATAGTGTTCGTGCCGCTGACCATGAACCAGACCAGAAGTAAGTTATCTAGAACAGACGACCGCAGCGAATCAGTGTTATATAAACATCGATTGTGGAAGCGAACATACCTCTTGTTCTAACGTGATAGCATGGTCGTACACTACAAGGGCGAAGGATACTAGAATTATTTCCGTAGAGGCAACGTTTGCCGACTGTATGGACATGGTTAATCACAGATGGGCGCGCTGACGCCAAGAACTGAAAGCACACTTTGATGACTTGTCGCATCAAGGAATACGGACTTTATTATATGCCCTCAGGCTGTGACGCGTGATCAACGGGAGGCTAATATGTTTACCCCTGTTCAAAAAGGAGAGAAAAGGGATAACGTGATATCTTGCATCAAAGTTTATTCGAAGTGTGCTGTGTTCTTTGCTTTGTTGGGAAGCTTCCGTTCATCAACTGAAACAAAACACACGAAAAAGATTCCCTAAAACATCAACGGCAGCTATCTATGTATCAAAAGAAAGACTCTCGCCTTGCTAAGATGTCACCCCCGAACTACTCCTCTCATTCGATCTCGATACATCGTTGACAGAGACATTACAAGAAACAATTCCATTGCTACGTCGTATTCTTCTGTCAGCTATGCAGACAGTGCGAGCTGAGAAAAATCATCAGCCATGAGCGCTTGAGCTGTTGAGACCGTAAGTATATGATCGTAACTAGTACCTCCAGCACGACCGGCACCTATCATTCGGTTCAGTCATAGAAAGACCGATAACTTCGTACAGTAGTGATCCTGTAATTTAGTTTTAGATTCTGTTGGAGAAGAATCGAAATGTATTCACCAGTCGCAAATGTATACATAATTATCCCTCTAAGAAAAACGTCAGCTTTCGTAGTAGGAACTGTAGCCGATGACTGGACCTACTCTTTCACTAATCGGTGTATAATGCCCTGTTGCTGCAACACTTTTGGGCTGACGCGAAAGCGGTACATCGTCAGTAAGAGCATGACCGTATGGACGACCAGGGATGGCAGGTACATGGCAAACACAAATGGAGGGCTCTGAGTCAGGATCTCATCAACTCAACTGGCGGTGCATACATGGCACTCTTAATGGCATTAAACTCAACGCCGCCCATTATTACAGTTCCTGCCCCGCAAATAAGGAAAACAGTGACCGCCAGCCATCTAATGAGGCAACTCCGGAAGAATAGATGCCACACTCGCAGTGTCATGACATCTGTGCATATCAGTCAATTCATTTGGACCGACGGATGCTCCAAAGACAAACATTGACAGAGTATCAAGACCATGAATGAAAGGACATAGCCCGTAATGAAGAACAGGTTTGTTCTGTTTCAAAATAAGCTGATCTGTAAGGCATTCATGATGTATGATAATAGCTCACCCCTGGAAAGCTATAAGTAAGATCCCAAACAATGATACGCGTAACTTGAAGAGTACCCACCACAGAACTGAGGGTCTTGACCCGTCCTGCCATTCCTATGTGTCTATCATTTACCAGAACCATACCAAGTAATGTTTACTATAACGAACCGCACAGAGAAAGGCTAAGCAATGTTGTTAGCCGATGGGTTTTTGATTGCATGTAGTCAAGACGCACCAGGCTTGTATCAGAGCCAAGTATCGTATCTGTCGAATCTAAGATTCCTGATTGAAGGTAAGAAATAATCAATGGCATTACACTGAGATATAGTGCTATTGACGCTGACCATGAACCAGACCAGAAGAAAGTTATCTAAAACAAACGACAGCGGTGGATCAGTGTTAGGCTATATAGTCATCGATTGTGGAATCAAATATACCTCTTGATTCAAAGTGATAGCATGGTCAGACACTATGAGGGCAAAAGATGTCAGAACCAATCTAGTAGAGGCAAAGTACGCCGACTGTGCGTGTGTGGACATAGCAAATCACGAAAGAAACTGTAGGTACCCGGAACTCAAAGCACTCTCTGGTCAGTGACATCGAGGAAGGTGGACTATGTTATATACCATAAATTCACTCATGCTGTAGCATGATGAGCAGGAGGCGAAGCCCATCATGGACTGGAATGGCCTGCGTCTCCATTTGATATCATCGTCTATTTGAAGTCTTCAGGCTGTGCTGGGAAGCGTCCGGTCGTCACTATGTAGATGCTTATCAACTAAAACAAAGCACATAAAAAAAATTCCCTAAATAATTGATGGTAGCGACTTTCTGTCAGAAAAAGGGTACCCACTGATTTGGACTTTCGCTTTGCCCTCAACAGGTATGGGAGCTCTTCCATGAACTAGGTAGCGTCCTTTGAATATAAACCTTGTCGGATCACTTGGTAATCGTCCTTGGGAGTCCAGGCTGCATAGGCAAGGAGAATATTAGCAAGCAAGCAGTAAGTGTATGATACTTACAGTCATCGTAGCCCTCCGTAGTATTGAATTTCACAATGTCGACATCACAGAGTGTGCAGGGGTGGAAATCATAACTGTGCCCTGCAGTTCCATTCCACTTGTGCGATGCTGGCATGTCGCAGTCGAGAATTTCATGGTCTGCAAAGGTGTTAAGAGTTTTAGATATCTGGCACCAGTGGATTAACGTACCAGTCAAGATTTATTTTTCATACGAGTCCGGAAGGCAGTGAGAGAAAGCGTTGTTGGAGGTTATGAATATCATTGTCCAAGACAGGAAATTGTCAGTTGTCGTAATATACACGTTTCAAAAACGCAATACATAACTTTGATATAATTATTGCATGAGAATAATAGCAGCCATTATTTTGCCTCAAAGTCCGGTGCAATAGTGATTCTGTGGGTGCGTTCAGCGAGGTCCGTAACGTGTCACATGTCACACGTTTATCAACCATCCGTGACGTGTCCATAACTTGTCCAAATCCATCACACATCCCTCACTGACGTGCACCTTGCAGAGATACTTCTTTTTTACTGGTTAAATTACTCCATAAATCTATCAAGTTAACAAATACAATGGCAAGGGCAAGAGGACATCGTTTTATTACGAATCAGGTAAGTAATACTGTTTTTGTGTAACTACCAGCGGTTTATCTCTAAATAAACACAGGGTCGCACAAGAACGCGCAAATATATAGACATTTCCAAAGTACCTTTGCCGTTATTCGCTGTATCCCGTGCAACAAGAAGCGGGGTCAACAAAAATCGCCCACAGGAACAGTTGGGGAAGCTATCGGTTGACATAAAGAAGGAGGAAGATGAACTTGAAGAACAAATAGTAAGTCGCTCGAGTTTCAGAACAGACAACGCTAACACAACGAAGAATTTTGATAGACAAGATCGAGCCTCGACTCCAATGAAAGAGGAGTCGCAGGAGCTCGAAAACATGTCCATGTTTGATCTCATGGAGCGTCTTGCTCGTCGTTAGGTAGTTATTTACGTCTCTCATACATGTAAACGTTGAATTACAAACATGTCTGGACGTATAACTAATACATTCAGGCTGTAATTCTTTCATAACCATCATCTGTCCATCACGCATATTCTCTCGGTCTGTCACATACTCTGTCCATCTTATGTCCCTCACCCCATTACACTACTAAAATTGTGCGGAAGAATATTATGTTACGGTACGCAAATTATATGTCATACACTATATAATCACCCAGATTATCGATATTTTCGATACCTTTGATCACATAATACTCACACCAAGCGCGAAATAGTCAATCAAGTAGGTGTATCATTATGAATGTACTGACATGACTACCACATCACCATCATGTGTCTTTTTAAATTTCGCATGTACAATGACTTTAATTTTAAGGAGTGCCTTGTTACTATTGACTACAATTGATTTGTGACGGACGTCTAGGATTCGTATATGAGACCAAAGGAGGAACATTTATAAGTTTCGGTGCGCACTCTGCCATAGATATATAACATAAAAACATTCTTATCTGTCCCTAGTTGCTATAGATGGGTATCGTGAAATGCCAGTAAGGCCGGCAGTCAAACTATAGGTGTGGGCCATTAGGTACTAACCGGAGTTTGAAACCTAACCTAACGCGGGCTGGGACGGACCACTCAGCGCAAAGCATTCGCCTTCAACATTCAGTTCCTCTTACGAGCGTCTCATTATACTTCTTTCCCAGGACGTCACACGGATTGTATTCGCATGAAGCCGAGTATATATGCATGGATCTGATATTGCACGTTTGAATCCAATATTATTCAGACGTTTATCGAGCTCAATGTTCCATTCTCTCCCAGATTGTTTTAATCCATATAGGGTCTTCTTAAGTCGGCAAACTCGACCAGTGCCATCATTATACCCCTCCGGCTGCTCCATGTACACTTCTTCCTTCAGTGTACCGTTTAGGTACGCGCCCTTTACATCCATCTGCTAAATTTCCCAATCGAGAATTACAGCTGTTGACATAACGGACCGTATTGTCTCTAAACGGACAACTGGGGAGAAAGTGTCATTATAGTCCATGCCAGGTATTTGTGAGTATCCTTTTGCTACTAATCGTGCCTTATACTTAATGATTTCGCCCTCTTTGTTAGTCTTTTTTTACCAAGACCCACTTGTTCCCTATGATCTTTCGATCTTCGGGAGGATCTACAAGTTACCAGGTGCCCATTTCGTTTAATTGAGTAAGTTCTGCGTTTATGGCTCCTTTCCACTTATCCAAATCTGCTGATTTACGTGCATCTTTCAGCGTATGTGGTTCTGTAGGATCGAAGCCTCCGTTTTCAACAATGGCTGCCATTATGATATCGGCTTCGGTCTGGGTTAGTTCAGTCTCCTCATATCCGCTTTCGCGATCGAGGTAAGCCCATTCCTGTACCGGATCATTTAACTTGCGGTAGTCTTGTCTAATTACCTTTCTTTTAGTTCTTCTAGGCAGTTCGGTTTCTGGAGGACGCATCAATTTTCATTCTGAGGAAGTAGAGCTTTTGCTCTTTTCCTTTTCAATCATCGGTACGTCTTCTTCTTCTATGCGCTCATTCTCTTTTGTGAGTGGTTTTATAGGTGTACGCATGTCAGCTCCCCCTGATGGCTGCGTGTCTGTACTCCCTATCTCCCCTCGCGCTGCACATCATGCGCTTGTTGGGGAGATTCGTTTCGTAGGAATCGATAGTTCCTGCTAATTCAGACTTGACGCAATCGAGCGTCATAATATCTCACAGCCTTTGGTCCATCTTCGTATCCTACGAAGATATGTTTTGTTGACTTTGGCTTCATTTTAGACGGTTTTGCTCCTTCCTGTAATATATATACAGGTGTGCCAAACTCGTTTAGGTGAGATATGTCCGGCTTTTTACCACTCCAAAGTTGCTCAGGGGTCGCACATTCTAGTGCTCGCGTCGGCGCACGATTTTTTAGATAGGCAGCATGTGCTACTGCCTCTGCCCATAAGAATTCAGGTAAGTTTTTGGCTATTATCATCGCACGAGCTAATTCGGTCAAAGTTCGATTGAATCTTTCTGCAACACCATTTTGTTCCGGAGAATATGGTGCTGTCGTTTGGATTTCAATCCCTCTATCTTTGCACCAGGTAAGTAACTCGTTATTGATGTACTCTTTGCCATTATCAACGCGAACTTTTTTAGGTCTATTCTCCCAGTGTCTTTCTAGGTAGGTAAGGTGTTGTCTCATCTTTGTGGTAGCTTCACTCTTATGTTTCAGGAATACGACGCTGACTCTTCGAGAGCAGTCGTCGATAAATGAAATATAATATTTGGCTCCACCGATTGATTCTACCCTCGCCGGTCCCCAAAGGTCACTGTGAGTCAATTTCCCAGGTTCTTTGGATCGTTCATCAATACTGTCAGGGAACGGTTTGCATACCTGCTTGGCTTGTATACAAGCTTCGCAGTCAACAATGGGTGAGTCTAGATTAACTTCTAACCCGTCGACTAAATTTTCCTGACATAGACGTTTTAGACCACTACACGCGATATGTCCATACCTTCGATGCCACGTCATCCAATCAGTTTTCAGTCTCTCTTGCGCAGTTTGTACTCGGGTCTTCGGATACATCTGAGCCCGTGTATCTAGCTTATAGAGACCATTGGCCATTTTGCCTTTTGTTATGGTTCGTCCTCCTTTTTCGAATAAGGTGACTTTACCATTCCCCATATGCGCACTTCCACCTTCATTGTCCAATTTTGTGATGGATATGAGGTTATTGGAAGCATTTGGGACATATAGAACATTCCGAAATTTAGCTTTGATTTGCTGACGGCCGATTATACTAACAAGTTCTATTGTGCCTTTTCCGAGAGCATTTAGGGATTCATTCCCTATTCTTGTCACTCGCACATCGGCGGTATCGGAGTTTTGCTTTGAGAGAGATTGAAATCAAAATGTAATTGGAAGATTAGGCATTTTCACTTCGAATTTTAACACTGGAACAAAAACACATTTCGGCAGACGGCGAAATGACAAAGCAAAATAACCATGCTGACCCAAATTTTATGTTCGATCTGAACTTGAAGTGTTCTATTATAATAAATGACAAACAAATATAAAATTTTATATCAGACATAAATTATACAGTTTTGAGCGCGGAGAAAATGTTCGTCAAAATATCATCTAAAAATGGGCATTTTCCAATTTCGACACAATCAAATTTCTGAGTAAGACAAAATACAGTAGTAAAACGTATAGTTTTAACACGGGAAAAATGATGAGGGCGCTCGTTGGGCGTTCATCGGGCGTTCACCGGGCAATCATTGGGCGCTCGTATTGGGTATAAAATATTGTGAAGTACAGGGAGTCTGGCGAGTATGGGGTGCAGAGTATAGTACAGATGTCTATCGGAATCTACGTTGCTCCACAAGGCATATCTGATCGAACCGCAGACTAATACTGGTCCTAGCGGTAGCACCACGAGAATTGCCATCTAGGATGAGACACTGTTGGTTTTTTTTGCGTGGTGGAGCTGGACTTAGATCGCCAGCGGGAATGTGGTAGTGCTGAAGCGCGGCTCCGGCACTGTTGGATGTGCAAAATACCGCGACGTAGCCATCAGGTGCGGGTCCATTGTTACCACAGAACGGGTCAGGACAAGCTGTCGACACAAAGTGATTGTGCAGCCTGCCTCCCATGAAACTTGGTGAAACTTTAAACACCACATGATACTCAGTTAACTTCAACGCAAACTCTTTGTTCATCAACCAAGATAACGGGCCTGTATTGAAATAAGCCAAACGTTAAGAAGTCTACATTAGAGACTCACTGCCTTTTCGGAGCTTCTCCATTCTGTCTGCAATCGCGTCCTCGACATCCTCTGCATTGTTAGCAACCCAAGGGTTGTATGTCTTGACGCCATCTGTTGAATCAATATTGTTATGGCTGGACCAGTCAGACCACTCGCTGGAGCCGAGTTCGGGTGGGACTACAGGGTCAGGTGGAGGGGTCTTGCTTCATTGCGGCATTATGTACAATTTCCTCTGCATGTCGCAGAAAGAAATCATATCCGATCCTTCGAGTATTGAACCATTCAACCTCATTCCATACCTTTAACAGTTGTGAATAAAAGCAATAAGAAAATATGCACTGTGATCACCTAGTAGCAACCTCCTCGTGTTTGATTGTGATACGCGCTTGCCCGGGTAAAGAAATGGAGCATTCATCGTGAGCGAGCTGGTATAGCGTCGCCCTGTAACCCTTCCGAGGACCTTTAATGATGAAAACCTCTTTCCCAATGATATTGCGAAACGAGTCCGGGTTCACGTTGGATACTTTCATGACGAATCCAATAGGAACTTTAACCTATCATAACTCAGAGGCGCTTGAGTCGAGGAGAGTAGTACTTACAAGTGAGCGATTACTCTCAGATATCAGGGTCAAGCACGCATTTAAAAAATCCACGCTTTGCACAACCCCTTTCGTCTGGAACTCTGGCCCACGGGCGACAGTCACAACGTCTCTGGGCTTAACGTCATAACCTCTTTCCTTGGTAAAGAGGAGAGTCTTGAAGGGTCGAATGTGTTGTACACGTGCTGCGGGGACTTCGATAAGCTGATCCTTGATAACCACGATCCCGCATTTCCCCACGTACTCTCCCGCACACACTTCTATCTCGTCACCGATTTGAAGAGATTTAGGCTTGGGGAAAGGGTCGTAATCTGGCTGCGTTGGCAGCCGGGATTGAAGCACGTGAGTTAAAGGACGATGATCTAAGAAGTACTTCGATACTTCCACCTATGCAATGTCAGACAGGCTTACAGTGTGTTCTATTTACTCATACCTCTTCATTGGTGGCCTCTTGACACACGTGAAACAAGTCCTCGGACTTTTTGATGATGTAGCCTTCCAAACCTGTGTATACGCCCGCTACGATTCGGACCATGTCGGCGACCCAAAAGACACGCTCAATGTCCTGGAGCCGAAATTCCAGTTCTTGTTGATGTCCATCGAGGGTGAATTCCAAGCGTGCGGAACCAAGCGCATGGTCTGTCGAGACAACCGTACCGATTTCTGAACGGACTTCTCCTGTCATAGACCTGGCCGAATCACCTACGCGCAAGAATTGCACTGAAAAGGCCGCTAAAGCTTTCTTGAAGAAAGGCACATCCCATCCGGATTCCAGATGTAGTCGAATGTCATTAGCGTGAGGGGAGGCGACCAGCTCCAGGCTGTCGCGGCGAAAGTTCTTTAGTAAAAGCCCCATGTAGTACCGCTCTCCTTTGTACAAGCATCCTACAACTTTATTATCCTGAACTATGTCGGATACTGTCTTGTCATTCGGCAGGGAAGCTCGGTTGAGCAGCGCCACAGATCTTGGAGGCATATTGTAGGGGAAGTCGCGTGGGGGAATCAATACTGCGACAAAGTCATTCGCTTGTTCGGAGTCGAAGACATAGCTGATGTCGCCCTTATACTTCCCTTGTGTGATTTTCACCCACCCAGGGTTGGGAAGGGTGGAGCGTGAATGTTCGACTGCTGCTTGTTCTTCCTCCAAGATACGAACATAGTCTTTCACGGAGGATGAGAGTAAGTTGAGCGATGTCGCGATCGTCCTAGGGCTGTCCGAGATAGCGTAAAGCTGGCTTGGTATCCAAGGTGATGTGTCACCGCAAATCCATTCCTCCTAAGATGATCAGCGACACGTTGCATAGCAGATCCTACGATGCATTCAGTGACATGCTAGGTCGTTAAAATACACACTCACTATGGACATGAAGAAGGTACATCTTGCTTTGAACAACGCCGGAGGACGAGGTTGCTCTACGACATGTGCTTGGCGCGTTCTCTTCGTACCTGTTGAAGATATGATCGATCGCTACGGCTAACCTATCCTTGGCCGACAGAGGTCCTGGTAAGCGTATAATGTTCGAAGACCGCACAGAAGGATCATCGTCACTCTCCACCTGGGAGTTTTCCTCTTCTTCCCCTTCCTCCTCCTCATCATCTTCGGATGCTTCATCGTCGATAAAGGGATTTTTTGGCTACATTTATTATTTAGCATAGAAGTCACGACAAAATGAATATATGTCTTACTCTTCGGACGCGTGCGCTTTTGAAGCGACCAGCTGCCTTTGGTGCAGATGTGAATGTGGAAGAACCTTTCTGCGAGGTCACAATATTAGATGAACCAGAGGCGCCCTGGTGTACATGCCTAGCCTTCAAGGCGAGAAGATTTGCCAAGGCGAGGTTGTTATCACCGTCGCCGGAGAATAACGCATCACGAGCATCCTTCCAATCGTCAGTGTTGTGTTGATCGCCCAAGTACAAAGAAAAGGCCGCCTCCATCTGAGGGTAGGTCATGCTGGTGGTGAGGTACTGTTGCAGAATGCGCCATGCGCTGTGATCTGCCAGCGGTGATGGCACTCTTGTACCTGTGTTATCCGCATAAGAGAAAATAGACGACATGATGCGACAACTCACCTTCATGATTCCTGACACGTTTTGGGGTAGGTTCATCATGAGACTCGGATGCCGTGCGTTTGGACATTCTGGACATCGATTAATTGAACATATGTAGATCTGTTGCGACGGAAAAGCTTACATAGTGCACTCTCAATTCTATATGTTCAATATTCTAAAGACTATGATATCTATGATTTATCTATCAACATATCGGAGTAGTGGTGACGGAAAGAAGAGATATTAACGTGAAGGATCCGTATTTATAGTAAACAACTAATTTGGAAGTGCTTAGCAAATACGGACGACAATGCTTCACATTGTGGAGACGTGGTCGACAATTGGACCTCTGACACTAAGACTTAAGAACAAAAAGCCCCACTCAATCCACAATATACAGTGACATAAATTATGGACGTAACATAGACAGTAGAGTAGAGTAGTTAATAAATTGGAATGAATTCTATCCTATTGCATCACTTGTTAGGTGCCTTGGGCTCGGAAAGGGAATTTTTGTCAATAGGACGCCCTTGATATACAGAATGACTTTGATTTCAAACCCAGCTGGCTGTGGCGCTGAGCAAGACTTCGGGCGGAGATTGAATCTCATAGTCATTCTGTATATCATCCCGCATCCTTCAAATGTTTCACCTTTTTCCAACTTCCGTTCTTCCAGCTGTCAAAGGTGGGACACTAGACTTGACTTTGGACCCAACTCATTCTCTTACTTTCGAAAGTAAATTACTTGACTTCGGTTTGAGTACAACATAATATTACGTTTAGAATAAGCTGAACTTTGATCTCGGAAGTATATGTGTAATGCAACTTGAGAATTGAATCGCTTTGCAATAGTAATCATATGGTTGAGCATATGTTTGCACACATGCGCGCCTTGTAGACGACAAGATTCTACATATGGTGTAGTACTCGCCAATAAAAGATTGTCATTGATGCGAACTGATTCATCACATGAATCACATAGTGCGTACATTGTTTTATTCCAATAGAAGCTCTCTAATTTCCGAGAAGAATCACGGCATGCATACTCTCATCATGCAAGTCCTCATCATGCAACTTCTCACTGCCCAATATGGTGGGCTTCACTTGTCCGGCATATTTCTTATTGTCTACTGGGCTTCACGCCCTCTCAAATCCTTTGCCCCTCTTCTGATCCTCAATGTATTTCTCTACCAAGAGACGAACATCATCTGTTAGGTCCTGTGGTCAATTAAATGTTTTTGAATATTCTTGCCAGGCATTTCCCAGCGGCGCCAATGAGATACGCGATGTATTGTGGGTCCCGAGGACCTGCAGCTTAGTGGGTCAGTTTGTCTTGTGATTGTATGAAAGTGCTGACATATGCTATTAATGCCATTGCGATAGTTAGCTGGGCTATTCCCCGCACAAAGTTTTTCAGCGCTGATTCCAGAGGACAGTCATTTGTTGATTTTGCTACACTGTCCAGTTTGCAACACCAGATGGAGATGGTCGGTTCTGTGTCGTTCATAGACGTTGCCCCAAAGATCAAGCTGTGGTGTGTGCCATCATATGTCTTGCAGTCTGTTAATTAGATCTTTTTTTTTTAAAGATTTCATATAAATAGTGTACTGTCACAGTTTGTACTCGGCCCTTGTCGGCATGTTGCAAGACTTGTTTCAGTGTTCCCTCATTTTTGTCAAAAACATAAATCACTCCTGTGTCACTACCCCCAACTATGAGGGTAGCCTTCCCCCCAAAAACAACTTGCTTCGGGAATGTCTTGACTGGGTTGGTATTATAGGTATGAATACATACTGCATCCTCCAAGCGATGTAAACTGAATCCATTCATGACATTGTCCATCAGGAACAATGTTTGAGCTGCGTCGACTGAAGCATACCCGCTGTAGTGATATGGTAAGTGATTGTCGACTACTGATATAAAATATGACTTACATCAATGGCCCAGCACTGTTTGTGGTGATGACGATGCCATCTGTACCTCTGAGTGTATGTCTAGAATGGTATATTAGATTGATAGTGATTGGGTAGGTACGAACACCTACATCTCACCGTCATACATGCCGAAGACTAATATGTTTCTACTTGCAGTGCAGTTGAAATTCACGGTGCGTGGGATGGTAGTAGCGAGTTCAACGCTGAAAATCGGTATTAACAGTCCTCTGAAGTCAAACCCCCATACTTGAACGCGTCTGTCTCACGTCCCACTCGCAATTCGAGTGTCGTCCCCGGTATGGTCATATGCGAGACACATGATCTCCTTACCCATTCTGACCCTTCTTGACACTTTTGCGTCAAAGTCTTGTAAACCTTCCCCCTGCTGCTGCCAAATCCCTATGAAACCCAGTCCGGTGCCATAACATAATGTTTCGCGCGTTGCCTCATGGCGGGTAATCCAACATGCACAAGTCACCGGGTCGGCCGGATTTCGAACGGCTGGAGTTTGAGGTGGGGTTGGGAGCTGCACTCGCCTTTTGAGGTCCCAGATCCTCATTCCATCACAGCCTGGGACTTGGTGAGTTAAGTTGTATTTCGTCATGCATATCAAACTAACCCCCGCTTGCTAACATATTTCCATTGCGAGAGACCGCTAAGCAATTGATGGCGTTCTTGTGCCCGACAAGGCGTCCTTCGAGGCGATAGTCATTGGAATGATTGGTGGGAATTAAAAACATTGGGAGCATCAGTAAGTCTATCTTTGATGTCTTGAAGGACTTTAAAACTGACTGTCGCAATAGGGACCATAACAACTGAACGAAAATCGATAACGACATCCTGCCTCACAACGTTATCCTGGTGGGCATCCGATCTACAACCGACTAAACTACTCATATTAAAAATGCCTCTTGGGTTCTGGTTGTATCAGGTCAGTCATGCCCTCGTCCTCCGTGCCTGTCGCTCCTTTTTATGAGCCTGAAGGCCCTCCCCAGTCCCTTCCATTATTGACGTATCATACAGAAATGTTTTGTCCGACAACATCATTCATCTCGATATCTTGGCAAGAAGAGATGTTATTCTTGCCTCATAAACTCAAACTCACGGGGCTCACTCCAACTCATTCGCATGTGTTCACTGCTACGTCTCGCGTGGCTATGCCCATCCCTTCTAGCTCGCCCCCCAAAGTTGCCAAGGTTGTCTCATTTCCTGCAGAGCAGATCAGTCAGACGTCAACGGGTTCTTCCTTATCATCTCTAGCCTCCCATGAATCCAAAATCCCCAAACCACATGGTGAGGCAGGGCGTCCTAGCCGTAGTGGATACAACTTAGAAAGGGCACTCAAGTGGGATGCCAACCGCTTCAAGGTATTCAAGGTGAGATCGCACTTGAGCAATGAGATCGTCCTTGAAATTAATGACATTAGGAGTGTGTGCACGCTTCAATCGAGAAACATTGTGACACTAGCAAGAGCAAGATATCGCAAACTCCTGCCGCGCTAGACGCGGTTCAGATAGAGGTACATCTAGAATTTCTACATCTGTTTGATACTAACTTCATTCGAGGTGCTCTCTCACTTTTTTGAACTCGATGATTATGATGGCTGTTGGCCAATTGGAGATATGATTCAGATGCAGCTGAAAAACACCTCTGCGAAGGAGCGACAGAGGCATGCAAAATAACAGTATCCAAGTACGTATAAACTACGAAAGTACAATTCAGTTTTTTTTCGTTGATTAAATACGCCCGAACTCCCAATGGAGGTAGTGGTGATGATCGAAGAACGATTTGAATTAGCTGATACGTAGTGATGACTTATTAACGCGTAATATGGCTCAAACACGTTATATTGCCTTATTGTTTTTCTAATAGAGTTGTAACTACAATGTCGTGTTGTAGTCGCATTCGATTATCGCGATAAGGTACTTGACATTAGGTGAGCCTTCTTGAGATAAAATGCGCGCTACTGAATTATTTGAACTGCAAGATGTCTCGCCTGATGTCTTATTTCTTTTCGGATGACAATGATCTGCTCACCCCAGTTGTAGAGTCTCACCCTCTCAACGAGCTTCGTCCAGCAGCAAATATGCATATGTACCCACCTCAGCCTGCTGCCTCGGCTAGTCTAGATTCTCATCCGTCAACAATCTCATCAGTGCCCGCTACATCAGTCGGCGAAGAGTTCACAATGCAATTATTTGATAATCCCTGGGAGTCTGCTCGTAGGAAGAGAAATGACGATGACCAGCGGGTGGGTCATAGATACTTCTTTGCTTTTCTGAGCTAACAGATATTCAGCCTAATAAAATATTTCTCAAAGAAGTCGATCAGTCGTCCAGGCTGCGGGATGATGTGCGCGAGCTGCAGTTCTCCAAGCACGATCTCTTACTCCGAAAGTGGCAAATCCAAGTACACTCCATTATGCATCTCCTGTATTCATACTTAACTAGTTTTTAGATTAATGCCAACTCGCGAGAATCAGATTTACGATCTGTCATCGCACAGTATCAAGCTCACCAGGAACACCTTGAGTGTGGCAAAGCTGACGCCGTCACATTATTGAATGAGAACCATCACAAAGAACTTGCCAAATTCCAGGTAGGGTTCCGCCTCATGATGTTAACATTCTGACTGTCTGGCAGAATCGGATGACGTTGGGTTTGCATGAAGTACAACAAGAGGCGCGCGTAGAACGTGACAAGCTATTAGCTGAGAAAGATGCTTCCTTTCAATACGAGGCTAGGATAGCCAAAGAGAAGTTGTTTGTTGAGAAAGAAGCCGAGTTGGCCTGCCTCTCTTCAGACTACAGTAGCAAGATAGCTTCGTTGGATGTGCGTATTGACATGTTCGTATGGGGAACTCTCCTGATATATATTTACAGAGCCAATTGCAACAAGTAGACATCGCAAGGTTCTCCCCCTCCCCCCCCTCATGGCGCCATCTTGTAGGTAAAAGACCTGTCGCGACAAGCACGAATATTGTTGGATTTTCAATAGTAAATTCATGTCGTTATCGTACTGTTTATTATCTAACACTGCTCATGCCTCAGATTCCTGACACAAATTCATCTTCTGGCAAAGACGAAGACGAGGAACCTCAGACTGGCATCGGGGGTGATCCTGCACCCCCCCTTACTTCACTATTAGCCGATATTCCAATTCAAAATGCCACTGTCGGCATGCTTGTTGAGGCACTCTCAAAAGTTCTTCAAGCTCAGTCGCAGATAACGTGCCTGGGGGCAGCTCGATCGAAACGCAAAGCCCATGAGCCCCCTGTTGAAAATTTCACTGATGCCCAGCGCCAAAATAATAAGGTATGTTATTCCCTGACAGAAGTGACGTTGCTAATGACACGTCAGGCCAATGTTCGGGAGCTATTTCACATGGTGTTCCATTTTGCGAAAGATGACGAGTACATGCTTCACGTTACTGCATCGTGCGAAGTCATATCATCTTTTACACATGGACCGGGTACGGGCCCTGACCCTCTCGATTTGCACTGGGATATAACGACTACACATAACTCCAAGTGGAACAAAAAAGTAATTGATATTCTCTGCTCCCAGTATACTTCCATGTATCAAAAGGACCAGTTGCCCTCAAGATCCTGTCAGTCCATTATATGCGATATCAGAAAAAAATTCAGTCAATGCCGCAATTCCTGGAGAAAAGCCCAGCCTCATATGTTCAGTGACGGCACTCGTGAGACTATGCAAGAAGTAGGAGATCGACTTGTGAATCAGACCAACAAGCGATTGCGGCTCACTAGGGTTCTCACTCGCAGGGCGACGGTCAGTCATCTTTTGTTGTGCCTTGAAGAGTCGAAGACTGATGAGTCACTTCTCAGAAGTTTGAGACTCGCAAGAAGGTTACATCGGCCCTGCTAAGCGACAGGATAGCAACTGGAAAGGACGACCAGGCCGTATGGGCGTATTTGCAATCTCTTGTGGAGACTCTCAGCAAAGATGGCACGAGCTCTGACGAGAGTGAGCATGAAGACGGCGAAGTTCAGGTATTTTGGGTGAAGAAAATTCCATGGAGAGCAAATGTCAGTCATGAGATGCACATCATTGATCAACAGCGGTTGGCAGGTGCCGCAAACTTCACTCCCCGTGGAAGCAAACCTGCAAAGCGTTTTCGCAACGCAAACCGGGAGTCTTCTCGCCCGGCAATTGAATGTCTGCCAAGGGCGTTATACAATCCATCATGGTTGAACGACCAACCTCCTGCGTTCATAGTTTCTAACAAAAAGTTTCAGAGGATGGAAATCATCGTTTCCCGCCAGTGATCATGAAATCTAGTAGTTGTGGTTTGTACGATACTCGCGATGTGCCTTAGCTGGACTTGTGTGACGTATTATACTGATAGACTCCTTGTATCAGCCTCCTTCTATCCCCTTGTACCATGTACTTCTACGCAAATTCATACAATTATTTTACCTCGGCATTGTCTCCAGGGTGCTCACGTTACTAGCTCGATTCAGCAAGTTCATGATTATGACGGGCGGGCGCTGATGTGATCAGCGGAGTTTGATTTTGCAGTCGTTCACTATATTAGGTGCGTCCTTCCATTTACTACACTTCCTTTCTGATTTGTTCCTTATAGATAGTATGTACGTGTTCGACATCCTATTGGATATAAAGTAGCTGAATTATGCGCACTTGTTCGGCATCGTAATCTGCGAGGGGCGGCCCGACATTCTCGTCATGCAGAATTCTCATCATGCTCACTACTACATGCTATACATTTACATTCTCGCATACGTTTTGTACGTAGATATTTGTATGCAGACATCAATTTGTTTAGATGTCTCACTATGTCAGGTATCCTCCTGGCATTCCAGCAAGGGAGCCTACTGTCTGGTGCGTTAGACCGTCACACTGCGTCAAGGTTCATAAACGCACCTCGCTTACAAATTAACAAAGGTTCTGATCTCACGCTTGGAGCCGTTTCGAGGGGAAACAATCCGCGCTTCATGCTGTTCCAAATGTGTTGTGCTACAGGTGGGATAAAATTATCGTTGGTGCGAAGTTTCTAATGAACATAATCAATAGAAGATTACTGTGAAACGAATTCACCCCCGTACGTCTTGACCATTCTCGTTTATTTTGGTGTTCTGTACACCCTTGGAGCGATGCTTGAGTATAATGTTGTCCACTTCCATGCCCAACAATGCACCCTCGAGTGCTGCATAGATGCGCTCGCGTAATAGGTCAGTAGTTGGATGCCCCGCTTTACAATGACGATGGAGATACTTGTTTATCACTCTTTGTAGGCCGCGAACAAGTTCTTCTTTCTTCAAAGACAGGTGCCCGCAACCTGACTGCCGCTGATGTCATTGGCAACGTTGGCCATCGATATCTGCATCTGAAATGCCTTGAACACGCTAAGTCCCGGAGCCTGTCGGCGGGACTATATTGCTAACCTCATTGCCCGCTACAACAGCACTTGGGATTGAAACATCTTGCGCACTTCCCAAGGTCCCGCCTGGTGATTTGGGTTCGTCAATTGACATGGCGGATCCCATCCACATGCGCTGTGTGTTTAGCTGGGAGGGATCAGTTAAGTGGTTGCTTCATTACGAACACATTATCTTCATTTACCATCTCCTGTCCCAGGCGAACATCGTACTCGTTGAAACACATGGCGGACCTCCTCATCAGAGGTGCTGTCATTGTTTCCAGAGCTCCATTGCCTGACTTCTCGATGCGTCGTGAGGGCCGATTGTATGGGTTGAAATGTTTGTTACCGACTGTAGTGGCTTTAGACAGCATAATTGAGTTATGTGATTGAAAACCTCATGTAAGTTATAAATCAAGTCCTACGGTTTGCATTTAGTTGGTCTAGAATATTATCTCGTAGCTCTTCGATTGTCTTCAATTGTATTCCCTTAGTGATGAAATGTTTCTGGTTTATCCCCTCTGCAGGTGAGAAACTCTGGTTTATCCCCTCTGTAATTAAGTGATCTTTCTGCCGGTTATCCCTCTACAGGCGATTAAATCGATTTTAAAACCTACGGACTACAATACAATATGTTCGCTTGCGCGACCAAACAATAAGCTTCGACCAATCGCTTTGAACAACTTGAAGCAAAGTCTTTTTCAATTATTTCAGTTTATTTTGCGATGGGAAACTCAATCAGTCGCATCTCCAATTGAAAATCCGGTTTTTGTGAGGTCCGCTCCGTATATTCATTCCTTCCGTTTGGTAACTTACATATTGTTAGAAACAGTCCCGGGCCTCCTTGTCGATGACCGCTTCCTCTAGCACGGTGAGGCCTTCAAAAGTACATAGGCATCCTCTAACTCCTGTTTTGTAGGACATCAGCACTCTAGCGAAGGCACCCCTGAAGCATAAATTTGAATTTGATGACGACTCGGTATGCCCACGAAAGCGACGCCTCCTGGAATCCTATTCCACAGGCGATATATGCCAGGTTGTTGCTATGGTACATCCCGGTTGCTAACATATGCATCGGTGTTGACAAAGTTATAGCCCAGAACAATAAATCGTCGCAACACTGACTTTACAAGCCCCTCAGGCAAGCGCTTGTACAGGGAAGCGGTACGGAAAAAACATTATATATATTTGGCTTCGCTGATCTCGACCCCAGTCTGATATTTTCTTGAAGCGTAAAGCGGACGCTGTACTAGATCCCTTTTCAGTTAAACACATTAAATCCTATGAGCCTGGTAGCACCCCGGCATTCGTGTGGTCCCTACCCGCTGAAATTCTCATTGCTATCGTCGCTCCTCTAGGAGCGCAAGATCTACGCCGTGTTGCCCAAGTCTGTTCTCTGTTTAGAGAAATCACTGGTCCCCTCTTCTTCGTCAACCGGAGCTTCCCAACTTCACCGCAGGACATGTTTCACATTCATGTAGACTCGTACAATTTTGACGTTTTGCTTACTTGGATACATATGGATAACTTTCGTCCTCCACGTATGATGTTGTGCTGGTTGGATCCTGATGTACGGCCTATGCAGCTCTCTGCATTTGCGTATTTTCTTCAGTCTGTCCCCCACAAATCGATACGATATGTAACGCTTTTCTGGAATTTTGATATTCTTACTTGCCCAGCTCTCCCTCAGATCGTTACAGTCTTCGAGACTATCCGTGCCTCCGGTTGCGAAGATCTGACGTGCATGGGATTCAGCAGTCGCGTTGGCCCATCGTCCGTCGCTGGACTTACCTGTATTCAGGGACATGTGCGGGGAACCACCTCAAAACCTTTGATGCATCATCACAGGCGTTATTTTTCCCCCAGCTCCTTCCCTTCACAATCCAAACCATCCGCTTTTCCCATTTGGAAAAGCTCCGACTCGGTTCCATTAAACTCAGTCCTACACACTGGGACAGACTCCTGCGACACATTGCCATCCCAACTCTTGTCGAACTCCGAGTTGATGCTGATTGCGCACCGTCCACACTTCTTCGTTTCCTGGCCCGTCACCCTGGCGTTTATGATCTGAGTGTCATTCCGTGACCTGGTTGTCTCTGGAGGACCCATCGAGTCACCACTTCTCCGGCGTTATCGATATCTATGCTAGATGGGCCTTTCCTCACCTGCCTTGCACTCTCATTGCAAGCTCATGATGCTTCACCTGATTACCTTACCACCATCTTGCTATGTGTTGGTCATTGCACCAGCGTTGGATATCTCGATCTTTCCCTGCCTCCCCAGAGCCATTCTCATTCGGCAATGATTTACCCAGGTACCCAGTCAGCAATTCACGTCAAACACTTGGCAATCCGCTCTTCAGGCACTGCAGGATTGTGTTCCGCTTCGGCAGGAGATACATTGGTATGTGTTTGTGAAATCACTATTTCAATTCCTCAATACTGATTATGGCTCCAGGCGTTATCTGCTTCGTGGATTGCGGCCTTTCCTCTAGTCAAACACGTCAGCATGCAAGGCTGCTCCAACCTCACTGCTGAGGATCTTGTCCACATTATGCGCAAAATTGCCGCTGCTGATGTCAAACTGTCTGTGAAACTGCATCCCGAAGATTCCTTATAATATACTTGTTACGCGCCCGCCTCACTTTTTGGCTTCTCCAGGTTGAGCCGTAATCACGCTCGGTCTGTCACGGTATCAGCACATGTGAGAAGGGGCTAACTATATTGACCATTTCCCGTCAGGTATTCAGCAATGCTTGACTTGCGGTTCGGTCTTGATGCCGTGGCTTTGATAAAGCTTGTAAGGCTTCATTCTTCTGGTGCTGATCTACGATAATGAATTTATTTCGTCAGTTGAATTTGACTTTGACTTCGGATCAACGAGGATGCCGCAGCGGAGGTACATACTCAAGCATGACTATATACAATCTACTGATTACATTTTTGACACAGGCGATGAGAGTCGTGTCGACCATTCGAAAGTTTTGCTTGTGTGTTGACATCTCGCAGCTAGTGTCAAGGCTGATTCCTGATTTTCATGGGTTCAGGGAGCACTATTGACATCGTGAGTGAACTTTCCTCGGCCACGTGGGGCTTATTTGATACTTTTTGTCAGGTCTTTGAAGTGGAAGAAGAAATGGACAAATAGCATATTGGATACCCGGCATTACGGCGAACTCCCTCCAGCAGGCGCTATGGCTCAACGGCGTCCATCTCGAAAGTCAGACCACCAGACTTCGTCCTACTCGTTCTCCAAGAGTTGCAATCCCAACTACAACCTCCGCCTCGATCACAACCTGAAATTACATCAAACACGCACGGCCGCCGTTACCACAACAGCTCGGACCTCTGTCACACCAGGCGTCCCAGTCATCTGATGCCTCTGTTCTTCGTCAACGTGTCAATTCAAAAATAAGTCGCACCGATATAACGCAAAGCATCAGTCTACTTGCACAAGTCTTCTAACCTTTAATAATGGACAATATTGATGATGACCCAAAGCATCCAGTCCCCCTCAAAAGCTATGGCCCAGCCAGTCGCAGGCTGGCATCAATGCAATCTGTGAGGCTTCCTGATCCGATACCTATCGCTCAGCGCAGACATCCTCGGCCCGTGATTAATACGCACTCCGAA
>JABBWJ010000087.1:0-202244 GCA_016647685.1 Suillus tomentosus | reverse complement strand
ATTTTGATTGCATCTTAGAAATATGTGACAAATATATGAATCAATATGTACTAGCTATGCTGAAACTCATGGTGAGCGCGTCACTAAGAGCAGGACTCCCGAAGATTTGGAAAAAAAATTCGAACACACTGGTGAGTTTCCCATCCTCGTCGTGCACAATCAGCCCGTCCAAGTCACTGATGTCCTCTGGGAGAAGCACCATGAGCTGCAGCATGCAATTAAATACCCAGGGCTTTAAAGTTTCACTTCGGACCAGCATGGTGGGGCCATCAGAAGCAAGAACGTCCACTACAAACGGATTGTCATTATCAATGTGAAAATGGAGTTGAACGAGTAAATATCGAAATGGGAAGAGACACTATGTAAATTTGCAGACTCATCGCCGCTGCGACTCATATCGTCAGACGAGTACTATACTTCGTCTTCGTTTGGTCGAGAGGCAGAAAATATCGGACATGGGAGTGAATACGAGGGAGCTAGAGCCACGTGCATGTCGGTCTGTATACCATAGCCTGATACGGAAGTGCATGTGCGTGGCGAGGATCGCGAGGGTAATGAATTAGAAACAGTACATAGGTATGCAGGATAAAAAACGCACTCTTGGATATGGCTTGATGATATCTACACTGTGGGTCACGGATGATTAATGACTCGGTGATAGAATAATTTGAAGGTTCACGCACATAAAAGACTTGAGCAGCAGCGTGCAAACATGGGATATGGCTTGATGATATCTACACTGTAGGTTACGGATGATTAATGACTCGGTGATAGAATAATTTGAAGGTTCACGCACATGAAAGACTTTGAGCAGCAGCGTGCAAACATCTACCTCCGAGAGAACTTCCGTGATGAGAACCATCGTTGACTCGCGGATAAGCACATAGCAATGTGCCTGAAAACTTGTATGTCCTGACTCACAACCGCATGCGTAGTAGAGCTTCACCACTGGACGGCGTACTAGATATGGCTGTTGTTCAACTACCAGCTCTGTGATATTGCATATGAGCGTGAAGGACGAGACCTAGAAAGCGACAGTTAGCGTGCGTCTGGCACATACTAGTTGTAGATTGCACCCGGCCTCGTCATTACCTGTCGAGACATACACATTCAACAAGATAGATAGCATTGGTTATCAAGAAATAGAATAGGAGTAGCATACATAACGTAGTTTGACTTACAATCAACTTGAGCGACATGGGAACGGCTACAAAGGGGGGAAGGGGGGTACAACTACAAGTAAGAGTATCACATGAGTGACGATATGTCAGAAGAGGTATATGAAGTCGACAGCCAATCATCGAACGAGCCCACGTCGTTTTCAGGCAGACGTGACGCACACGCCATTGAACTTCCGGAAGATACACCTACAGTGACGTTAGTGTCGAAAGAAAGAAGTACAGCTGCATGCCTACCGTCGTCGGTGTGCTCGAACTCAGACATACGGGCTATAGCTTCAGAAAGCATCTCCACCTCGACCTGCGCACGCTGCTTCTTCAGGCCCAGGATATGAATATCGGATTTGAGGACGACCAGACTCTTGCAATCCTTTGTTTTGAAGCCATCGTTATTGCACGAGGGCTTGAATTCTGCCAAGGATGCACTTATGTACGCACGATATGTGGTGTTATCGACCCATGTTTTCAACAAGCGAGGTAGGGAGAGAAATTGATCGTCAGGCTGCAAAGCGTCGCGTTAGAACCCCTCCCCCTCTTAGCATGAATAGCACTCACACCTGTAAGGTATTCGTGGAAATGAACAGCTTCTGGACGTGGAGAACCGAATGGTATTCGGCTTGCGTCAGAATCATCCAGACCATTGCTTTGCAACACAAGAAGCCATGCGTTGCATTTGTCTCGTACATCGCATTTGGGCATGACCTGTATAGGTCGGACATCGTCGAAATTGACCGGGATGGGCGTTGCGTATTGAAAAGGTCGGACATCGTCGAAATTGACCGGGCTGGGCAATACATATGTTATACACGTAACATCACCCACTGTGGGTGGCTTCTTTGGACATTCTGAGAACAAATATTGAGCGACATAAAAATTTGTAAGGTGTTGCTCACCTGGAGAACTTCTACGTTCCAACTCTTCGCACAAGTTAGCAATAGCAGTACTAAACAATGAGATTTCAGTTTGAGCCCGGTGCATCCGGTCCTCCAACCAACATCTCCCTTGCGAACAGGATATGATACAACAGTCATGTTCTCGCTCGAGCTGCATTGCCACCTCCCTGAGGCTCACGTCAAGGAGAGCTATGAGATCGTGGGAGTCAATCCATCCAAACAGCACGGAAGCTGTGACAAAGAGGGACTCTGGAAGCTGGAAGTAAAGTTAGAATACTACAATAATCATATGGCCAACGCTCACAGTGTCACGCCCCTGTTTCTGGAGCCAACGTATCATGGCTGTCTCAGTCTGTTCAGTCCCCAGAAAATGAGAGTAGGAAGACGTTTCGAATGTAAAAGGAACGGGGGAATTGGTGTTCACCATGTTGAAGTTAGAGAGTAGTAAGAGAGAGGCTAGAGGGATGTTCTCGCGAGCGTTAGATGCCTACAACCTATTCAGTCGTTTAAGAAGCGATAGTGATCAAACGATACGATGGCGATCAAACGGTACGATGGCGATCAAACGATCAAACTCTAAAAAACGGCAAAGGCACATAATCAGTACGTATCCTGAATGACTAATCGGGAAATACTTCGCAAATATTTGGAATCAGCAGCGCGGGCAATGACTTCACGATCACAAAAATGTTTGTCCGACTGAAAACAAAGTACATTTCAGAACGCTCATTGGAGCAGATGTTACATATACAACACGGATCTATATAGGACTCGTTTTCAACTGTGTGAGGTCGAAGGTCCCCTGGGCCGGCTGATGCGGAACACATCGGTCTCACTGCATATTGCATTCCCGTTAGCCACAGTAATGATAGAAATCATATCATGTCAACTTACGTGAGAGTGCACAAAGCTCTCATTTGAGTCCTGAACGTGGCAATGTCAGGGTCTTGATCTTGCTGGAGGAGCATCACAGCAGTCTCGCGGAGTTCACTGTGCACTTGGCTCACAGGCGGATAGTGTGGCATGGCCTCTGCGGTACCCCAAATGCTCAAGAGCTTTGTAAGAAACGATTGGTAGCACTAGTGTGACGATAAACGCAAGTGAAACATATATAATAGGGAGTACTTACACACGACCCCACCAAAGCCAAAAAATCTACTGGCAAGTGAGCAGCGTGTCTAAAAATTGCTGGCTCCAGATCGGCGAGAGTGAGACGAATACGATTTGTTGTGGTCGTCCTGTATGCGATATGATAAACCATCTCTTTTGCTGCTTGATTAACCAAGAAGACGTAAAACCCATTAATCTGTAGGATACAATCAGAGTATGATAATGAAAGAAAATTTGGAGAACTCACTCGGATTGGGAGCAAATGTGCATGCGGCCGCGTGAACATCTGCAGGAGGTTCAAGATGCTGTGCTTTAGAGTCAAGCCAAAGAAGTTGCCGAGCCCAAAGATGCGAGCGTCGTTCATAGCGTAGCTGATCACCCGACGGTTATCATAGAGAAACTGCGTGATCCACGGACTCGCCTATTTGAAATAAGACAACGAAATGAAAACAGGAGTTACACGTACGAGTGCCAATACTTCGTTGTGTGTCATCGGAAGCTTGCAGTCTTTGCTTAGCACTAGAAAAGATTCAGTCTATATAAAAAGGGATAAAAAGTAAGTCACCCACCCGTTTCCAAATCATGGGAAGCGATGTTTGCACGATCTAAGCACCCAGGCCAGAGACTGCGAATGAGCTCAAGTCTGCGTTCGCCATAATCGGCATTAGTGAGAAGGTGAGGATTGTCGGAGTGACCGCAGGATATAAAGATCCTCATAAAGATACGCAGGTATGCGAGGGACCTGCACCAGTTTGGACAGGCCGCCATGATTCTGTGGAGGCTGTGTTCAGCCTTAACCTTCTTGGCACGGACCTGACGCTCAACTCCTGGTGCTGAGGTCATGGCTGACGACTCGACCCAGGTAGTCTGGAGGACGGACTCTAATTCGTCGATTGCCTCTTCCTCCGGAAGGTGTTGGTACCCGAAAGGAAATTGCGCGAGATGGATGATGGTCAAAGGTAGGTCGACCTGGCCCACACCAACCTACAATATTATAGGATGAGGATAGGATACATTAGATGATTGCAGGCGGAGTCAGACGTACATAGTTATAGACGCCCTGCATCATCTCATCATTGCCTGTCTTACCTTTCAGCCACGGCAAGTTCAAGAACGGCGCAGCGAGCTCTTGCAGCTGCACAGCAAGTCAGTGGGAAGGCGTGGTGCAGTAGAGGTGGAACTTACCGCTAAAACATACACCGGGACCTCGATGCTTGGTAGTAACTCGTATGCCGTACTATGCACCATCGGGGTTTGCAGATATGCGAACAGACACAACTCTTGCTTGAGCTGGGAGCAGGTACTAAGTACATAGCACGTATAAAGATAAAATCCACCTACAAGGTCAAGACCGACAGGCGGACACTGAACCATAACATAGATGAGGATTGCGGTGTAAAGCAAATCGAATAGTACTTACGTAGAGAGGCAAAACAATGGGTTGATGGCCCAGTGCCAAGTACCCTACAAGCTCAACAGTGGCTAAAGGGACACCCTGAAGCAACCAGTGAGTAAAGTTATCCAGCGTTGCAAGATAAGAAAACTTGCAGAGAACGAGAAGAACCCAGAGAGCATGGGGTCGAAATAACAAGCATCGGTGTTCATCGTATTCTCTGAGTGATTACCGAAGGTAGACATTGCGGTGGAATAAAAAAACACATCAGTATGATGCATTTTTAAGGCTTATTGAGAAGGAATACTTGCGCACGGCCCCAGCGGAAGTTTTACACGATCATCTGTATTTTGAGAATGCTGATTGTATATTGCCGTCGAATAGTTCCTGCTGAATTCAGTATGAATTAGGCTGTTAGAGCGACAACATAGGCATACCTTAATTTAGCCGACCTTATTACACTTAGCACTTCAATTGGTCGGCGCGGTGTCATGGAAGTAGTAGGGCTTATTAGGTGTTACATTGGATTAAGTTAGATTGTTGACACGAGGCCCCGAACGAGGACTGGTCATGACAGTGCCATCGAGAAGTCGCCGCCCTTATTACGTGCGCCATTGGGGCGGTACAATACTACCTTGTTCAAGTTGGCTGCGCCAGGGAGTTGGCCTAAGTTCACGCCAACGTAATGTGACTCTTGAGATATTAGTTCTCGTAATCTAATTCTAAGTCACTATCGTACATCTCGTGAAACTCGGATGACAGCGATTCGCTGCTGGAGCCGAACTCTTGCTCAGGGAGCTCGTCCCGATCACAATTGGAATTATCCTCCTCTTCGTCTTCATCGTGACTTTCAACTTCCTCGTCATCTCCTAAATCTTGAACATTATGCTCAAACCCCGCAAGGCATTCATCGTGAGATTCAGCTTGTAAGGTACGGTGGTGCGAGTAAGTATGCCCCACTCCAAGACCGAAGTGGAACCGCATTAGCATATCGCGGTCCACGAACCTAAAATTACGAACTAAATACAAGTCATGCGTGAAGCGGTAGCATTACTCACCGGTTAACATAGTATGCGCACCAATCATCCTTATCTCCTGCGCATGCTGAAAGACCTGATCCATCAGGCCGTCGCCTTTTGCGAGCAAAAGAAGGAATGATATGACAGCCCCTAAGGACGTCGGTCGGATCCAGAAAGTCAAACGAGTGTTCATCGGCCATAGGCGGAAATCGAACACGATCCATGGTTGAGGTGTCCCAGGTAGAAATCCGATCTATGGGCTCGTACCACCGAACCCATAGAAACTCCATTCGAATTGGTGTATAGTCGATCATACCGACTCCAATGAAAATTACATTAGTATGATAAATACCTAGTACCTTGCCATAAATAAATCTGTGACCTCGGGGTCCCATATCGTTTTCGGCACGGAGGACCATAATGTTGCAGTGGGAAGTTCGCGGGTTGATGACGTCTTGGGCTCGACGAACATCGTAAGTGGTATAGTTAAACCTGGCAGTATTGTGATGATACATTCGCTCGTCTTTGATGATGATTGAATTGGTGTTATCTGGCTCTGCAACATTCCTTGACATCGTTATTCGACGTAGTAAGTGAAGCTTGAGTTTCGACATGAAATTCTGCAAGAGCAGGTGTCAAGGATATTTGCGTGGTCATAATGAGACTGACCTTAATAGCAGGATCGCCTTCATGAAGGCGCAAGTAGGATCCTATATGTATAGGATGCTTTTGCGTCAGGCCTATATGGTGATGAACGTCCGGGCTTCTCGCTAACTCCGTGATTTCGATATGAGGGCGATGGACAATCCTGTCACCCATGCGACGAATACGAGTCTGGCGGCGTTCAATCCGAGTCAACTGTCTCACAAAGAACTTGCGATCTGTGCGGCGATAACTGGCCTTAGGGGACCGGTGTTCAAGTTCACCCTGAGTGCTGAATAGTTAGTTATGTTCATACACAAGGAGCAGGGACTGACTGGTTCACTGCTGTACGAGTCGGACGTGCCATACCGCCGAATTGTAGATACATAATCGCCTAGAGCGTGGAATTTATATGTTTGAAAGTTGAAAACCTTCGTGCGCTGCCCATGATTCAGAGCGCCTTGCTTGCCCTTGCGCGCACCATTTTGTTTGGATGCTTGTCTTGCATGGCGTCGCGTGCGAGACTCGACTTCCCGATTAAGTTCGCGGGTGGTGTAAGCGGCGCAAACCTTGGCTTTGAATTCACGGAACTGTTGCCCAACTGCTGAAGTGACGAGGTCCATAATGTCAAGGGTTAGATCGGAATGCATCCGAAGTTTGGCTAGCCCGTGCCAATGCGCCATCGTAAATAGCAGCTTGAGGACGATCGTGTTGTGTGGTTCCGGAAGAAGGCAGTCAAAGACTGGGATAGAACACTGCACATCGCGTCAGATACTGATCTGCACCAACGAAGATGAATTAATACCTGGAGTAAGTCTTCGAAATTGCGAGCCGCCATCCGCTTCATCTCTGAGGAGTTGGCAGAGAATTTTCGAATGGTCGCCTGGCCAAACGTTGGAATTTGTCTGTATCTAGTAGTAGAAATCAGATAAATGAAGCACCGCTATGATGATACACACACCTCCGGTCTAATTCATGGATAAGAGATTTATCATGCGCCAAAATGATGCGCAGCAAGTGAGTAAAAAGGGACTTCCAGACGCCGATCTCGAACTCATGTAAGAGATCGACAACAAGCGCCCGGAAAATATTGAACCCCAAGGGACCAAGGCGATCCGAGAATGCGTTCTAAAAAATGATTAGCCATGGTCTGTTACAAATGATTCCAGCCTCACCGAAGTAGGCACCCATGAATGTGGTTTAAGGATACGTTCAACTGGCGCACTGCCGACCGCTAAGTTCTTGTCGTAAATCAGTTCACGTGCAGTGCCCACGATATTTCGTCTTCTTTCATCATCGCGAGCCAGAGTCTCGCGCTGTCGACGATCTTGAGGCTTACCCATATTCTGAATCCGATGTTTAGGTATCAGACATCGAGGGCACGGACACCCTCCTAAGTTCCGAACTGTCGCTATAAGCACCCTGGAGAAATCATATCAATAGTGTTCAATATCAAATAGGAGTTTGCGTACTTCTCTGGATAGTCCGCAGAGTAAGTGAAAATCCTCGGGTAGAATCTGCGCTTGATGCCATCACAGCAACAAATTACGATACCGTGCTCGTATGCCTCGAGAAACTCGTCGTCCAGTAGAATCTTCCACTGCGCGTGAAAAAATTCTCTGTGGCAGTGAGTTGCGCATTCACTAGTCATGCCCTTCCTGCCTGTGAAGTCTTTGAATGAGTCCGGAAGCTGAGCAGTGCGCTGGTAAGTGTGATGTAAGACGCAAAATGTGAACAAAACGTACCGTCTCGAAGTACGCAACGTGATTACTCAGATTGCACGATGGCTTACAGCGTCGATACTTGGACTCGTTGCCAAAATACATATAGGTAGGCCATAGTTTTGCATTGCCGAACGACGTGAGTTGCGTGGCATCTGACCAAAACATGATGCCAGCTACCACTCGAGGCAAATCACAACCAGGCTCCCTGGGTGACTCCTGCAGCTCTGTGTGAGCTTCGTGAAAAATCGGCGATGTATACAAGTCGCCGTGTATGGCGACTTCTACGTCTAGATGTGGGGGAGTCCAACGCAGCTGATACGGCTCGTAATGAAACAGTTTATCGTCTCGAGGATTTGAGAGCTTCTCCCGCAAAACAGCCACCAGTGAACGGTGATATAGATGTGCAGCTTCATATGTCCGGGGCCCTGGTGTTTGCGTGGTGCGGGAAAAAGGTACTTCAATGGAGACCGGTGTTTTTTTCCATCCTGCGTCTTCGTCCTGCCATTCTGCCTTGTCTCCTTCGTCGTATTCATTCACCCCAAGCGTGGAGTTGATGTTCTTCCAACGCGTGGATATCACATCAGAAGCGCTGAAAGTACTGGCACTCATTATGTCCAATAATTTGGTATAGTCTGCTTGGGACTTCTGAAGTCCCTGGTTCCAGTACCAATCGCCTAGCTGGAAGGAGGAGCGATTAGGATAGGGATGGTATAGGGAATCATTACTTGAAGTAGACGGTTCCTGGGGGGCCTCAGGAATAAATGAGAGGTCGGCCATGGTCATTACTCTTCTGGATCATGGGATGGGGCGTAGCGCAAAAATATTGACGCACTAGCCCAAATATGTTCGCAGGAGTACGGAAAACTGAGCGCGCCGGTAAGCCTGGGCGATCTTCTGGACTGACAATACGTCCAACAGATTGCGGAAGTATACCACGGACTTCCGCAGGAACAGTAGGTGGGGGCTGAGGGAGCACATCCCTGAATCTCTGTGGTAGTCGTCGGTTCTGACGTCTGGGTCTCCGCTGTGCCAGACTCATGTCCTCTTCATCAAAATTCCCTCCTTCGAAGTCACGATGATGGACGTCCACGGAATCCTGCGATGGGTTGTGTGGAGACACAGGATCTTCAAGCCGTGAAGGCAACGGTGACGCGGAGGCGTCATCAGCGAAATTGGCCCGGCAAGCTGGCAAGACATTGGGTAATGTAATGACCACAGAAGACTCATCAGGAGCGAGCGAAACACGCGGCTTTTTCCTTTGAGTAACAAAATCCTTGAAAGACGACAACGCCGATGACAAACGCTTTTTGGTTTGCGTACACGAACGCTGGTGTTGACTATAGTGATTCTGGGTCGTGAAGGTTCGCTTGCATACACAAGTGTAACCGGACATGAAGTATCGACTAACGCAAGCCTTGTGCTACTGAGGGGGTAAAGAGTCCCGGCAGAGAGTCGAGATGATGGCGCAAATGATTGCTGATCGTTGTAGTATTTGGTAATTAAGGCCAGGAAGGTCGAAGCCTCTGCGACGAAACGGCCAGAAGGGGCAATATAAAACCGCCATTATTGCGGCATGACGTCAGGAACTCGATGGCACTGGGACGACCGCCGAAAGGGTGACCTATAAAGTGTTCAGCCATCATCCCACTAAAATTAAAATGTCCGCACCATCATCTCCAGGCTCATCTTGCTCAATTCTGACGTCCGAATATTTCAAACCCGACCCTAACGTGGTGAAGATGTTGGTGACGATATTGATTGCTCGCCATGGTGTACTGCACTTCCACGGCCAGACAGGAGAACTGGCTACATTTCAATGGTGAGTTGTTCATCAACAGAAAAGCCGTTAACAAACGTACATCGAAATGATAGGCCAAGCACTCGACACGGATGCAAAGTCCACCCATCACGCTGGGAGGCTTATCGTCAAGCGCATAACTTTCATTATCCCTGTTGCCTGTGCGCTACAGGTGGGAAATATGTCGAGGTAGCTGTGTTTCAGCGAACTCGAGGGATATGCCGAGGGGAGTACGTCGCTGAGTGCGCGACCAGCACGTGCGGCTACTTGTGTGAGCTAGCTTCCAAGCCAAGTTAAACGGTGACTGACCTGTTATTTAGTAAATATTGAGAAATTTTACGGAAGAGCTTGCGTACCAGCTGTATATTATCCTCGAAGAGGTATGTCTAAGATTACGCACTTCCTCAGGTGCTAACATGATCAGGGATTACCAAGGGCCCTCAGCCCTACTGTCACATTCTTTGCCTTCCTATACATGACGTCAACATTATTCAAAGTGAGCAGAGAGCACCTCACAATCGAAGTCGAGTCGCGATTCGGGTGGAGCATCCCCTGGTGATTGATTTCTGACGTCAGGGTCTGTAGTCGTCATCTGTATTATATTTGAAATATTGCGCTGAGTGCGCACACTGTCACCACACCTTTAACATACATCATACTATCAGGTATAGTAAGTATGTAGTTCAGAATCATTACTACTACTAGTTCAAAATCATTACTACTCAATACAAGTGTGAACATCGAAGACGGGAAAAGAGAACATGGGCGGACCAAGTAGGGTTTATATACGGACTGGCTATAGAAATCGAACTCCGCCGGCTGTACCCGAAGTCGTTCAAATTGGATGACTTACACAATAACAGCCTCCGGCGCTGAGCGCCAAACTTGGCATAATTATAATATTTGGTCCTTGAGTTTTTTCCGACGCATATTTCCATTAGTTACTCACAAGTCGTAAGAAGAGGATGTCGATAATACTGAACAGATCAGTTTATGATATGCGCAACCCTCCTAGTAATTTATCTACAAGCCGATGTGTAGACCTTTCTGAAATAGTATCTAACGTCACTTTGCCGCCCCGAAACACTTAGTGCAGATGGCGACTCTTGTTGGTGTCCAAAGCCTTCATTGTAAGAAAACAAGGAGGACTCCCATACTAATTAGTTAATGGTTAGATACTTGAGCTACGACTTGCAGTAGTCTCAAGCTTTACGCGTATGTGTACAAAATTTTGAGGTGCATGATGATAACCTGAGCTAGTAACGATACGCATGTCATGGCTGGTCATTTACTCGGTCGTGACTGACTTGGCCCTGCAGGACGAAGTGAGCGTTGAACACCAAAGTACGACTCAAAAACTCACAAGTGACGCGGGAAGTCGACGTCAAACCCATTCTTGATGGTCAAGTGGTAACTCAACAGCTGCAGGGGAATAATGTTAAAAGACCTTGCAAGCAGTCCATAGTGCGAGGAACGATCATCGAAGTTCACGCGTCTACGCATCGTGTTAGCGACGGATTCGGGCGTAAATCTCTTTCTGCATGAAGTGATCAAACTGACCCTTCATGATCTCGGCGATTTCAATCTCGGGCGTCTCGATGTTGCGAATGGCAGGTGTCTCGGCCTTACCAGACTCATCCCGGCGCAGATGGTGAATGGCCAATTGACCCTCAGCGATGTGAGCGATGTCATCATCTTCCAAGTAGAGCACGCGCTTGGTGTGCTGCACAATGGCGGAAGCGTCAGAGGCGATGAAGAATTCGATGGGTTGGGGCATGCCGTCCTCCGACATGAAGCTGTGGGACCAATGGCGAGAAACCTTGGGTAACGATGGAGGCGCCAATCGAGAAGTGGGGGAAGTGGGAACATCAACTAGAAGAGCACTTAGCGAAGATTAGATTGAGGGACGAGATAACTCACGGCTTTCGGCTTCCGCTCCGGCAAACTCAACATCCAAGAAGTCGACTGAGTTTCTCCTCAGTCTTAACACCAATCAGGAGGGGCGTCAGGTCAGGTGCTGAAGCTCAAGTCGAACTGGACCTCGGTCTCTCAAACCTTCGCAATGGAATATCGCTCGAAGACAATGAGTTGAGTTGTCTGACAGCCGATTTATTGTCAGTTCTATGTTTTCTGCGACAAACCATCAGAAATTTCAGTGACGGCAGTGTACTGCCCCAATCAATTTTAATAAAGAGCTAACAGCGCAGATAGAACGGAACGGAACAAGATCGGGAACTTCTTCTGAGAACGACTCAGACGAGTCTCAACGTGATTAGTAAGGACAACACTGACTCAAGGTGGAAACGATGCGGCGACGGTATGATGAAGGCTGACTCGAGGGTTGAATAGCCTGAGTACATAACGCATGGTACTGAGTAGCATATGTCCTGAGTAATATGTATATGGACGTACAATTGTCCCGGATCATACTCCAAATGATCACATCAGTGCCAAGTGAAAGCTGGTGACAGGGCTGTCGGGAGTAAAAAGTCATTGTTGAGAACTAGAAGAACGAGGTTCAGGGGGACCACTGAACCCACGAATCATCCATGGATGCTCAAGTACCTCGGTCAGCGAGGCACGCATAGCGGGGTTAGTGACAAGCATTCCGAGTCGCCGGGAGAGTACTTAGTGCTTGCACTCTAGAAATTGATCAGTGAGTATCATGCTTCACAGCACAATTCGGACGCACCTGCACTTAACCACGCAGGATACTTGACCAGCCCGCGCTTAATTTTGGCATGCTCTGATCATCGAAAGGCACTTTGCCACATACGAGCACGTAGAGGACAACTCCAAAACTCCATACATCAACCTCTGGTCCAATGTAGACCTTCGCATTGAGGAGCTCGGGAGCCGCAAAGTATAGCGAACCACAAAAGGTCGACAGAGCTGAACAAGGGTCGTAGAGATTAGACAGGCCAAAGTCGATTATCTTGATGTTTCCTGTTTCAGATATGAGGATATTCTCGATTTTGAGATCTGCAACATAAACAATGAGAATATGAGACAATACAGATACAGCAACAACAGACCTCGATGGACCACATTGTTTCGATGGCAGTAATCTAGCGCACTTCCTATCTGACGAGCGAACTTGCGAGCGACACGTTCCCGCAACCGACCGTGACTGATAATATAGTCGAGCATCTGGCCACCGTCCACATATTCGAATACCATGTGATAATGATGTTGATGGACGATCATCTCGCGCATGCCGCAGATGTACGGGTGATGGAGAAGCATAGAGAGAGCAGCTTCACGAAGAGTGCGTGTCTCTTTCGAAGCAACTTTTGAGGCCTGCTTTGCGACTGCTTCTGGAGTTGCATTTGAACCATTTGGCTGTGAAGCCTGCGGATACACTCGAGGGAGGATTTTGACAGCGAACTACGAACAAGAACCAGGGTGTTCGAAGATAATTCATCTTTGATATGAACGCAGCACACACCTTCTCTTCCGTGATATTATGAATAGCCAACTTGACCTTCCCCATGCTACCAGCTCCAAGTGTCTTGGTCAAGGTGTAGCCACCAAGGATGCGGTGTGAGCTTCGAGACCCTGTTTGCTGGTTGAACCTTCTCTGATCTGACGGTGTTTTGAGTCTGTAGTCTGTTGTCTTTCGCGGTCTGAAGAACTTGACATTGGAGTTGTGGTACCAAATGCCTGCGGAGGCATGGAGACTGGGTGGGGCCTGTGAGACGTAGCTTGCGACCTTGGAGAGGGTAAAGGGCGTGGAGTAGTAGTATTATGTGTCGTGGTCGCCGTCGTTCTAGTGCCAAGAATCCCCCAAGTTCCACTCGGGGACACAATCCCAATGGCCAAAGGCCTTTGCTGGCTCTTTGAACTGAACGGTAGCGATGCCAACCTCCGCTACCCCGATACACGCATGAATGCATGTGAGGAAGGAAGAATTAAGATTGCTACAACAAACTCACCTAGTACTCTCAGGCTGTCGAAGCACACAAATAGCACATCAATATTATTTACTCACTCTTTGCAATAATAGATTATCAGAAGCAAGAAAAGTCCTGCTTCCCGCGTCTGCCGCGGGAGGTAAGAATATCAAAATAAACACCGAATGTTACTTCTGACTCTGTTCTTGTACAGACTCGGATAACCATGTCACTGGATGATGATTGAACATGGGCCAAGGGGGTAGGACGACCTATAGAAAAGGTATGAATTGACTAGGTACATGAACGTCTCGCGAAGCAAACTCACCCGGGCCAGAGACAGCGCTACAGTACAGAGTACGAACGTACTACTCATTGTTATCATGAGAGAGCTGAAGGCAAACACAATGACAAAAGAGAGGAACTGCCAGAAGAGATCCAATTGGCTAAACGCAGCAGCAGCGAAGGACACGTACTGTGCTAGTGATGAGTACTACGCGAGCAATGTCATCCGCAGTCTTTTGCCCTTTGAAGTCCTGTATTTTTGTATGGTCAGCTCCAATCCAAAGAACCAAAAAAGTACCCCACTATTCTGCCTTCCACCAGCTCCTGTATGGTCATGACTGTCGTCTAGAAAGCTCAATAATGTTCATGGATGTTACTAGTTAGCAAATTGACACAAGATTCGTGTGAAAATGTTGCTTATCTCGACAGGACCCCCGGGCCATGGACCCGACGGGCCGCACATACTAGTCCTATGTAGATCAGTCTCGCCACATGTGCCAGGCCCGGATCATGCAGGCAAAAATATAACGCTCCCTAAACTCTTTAAATTTTGAAACATACACAGTAAGTTAAAGAATTATATTACCCGCCGGTGGATGTTTAAACTTTACGCAAGCTATATTTTAAAACAAAAGTGCGAGTTGGTGGGTTCGGACATGTTCGAATATGAAATGTTTAGAAACGTACACTATGGTTAGTCTTGAGAGTTATTGACTTGGAAATGTGTGTAGACCGTCTTTTGGTCGCGAATGGGGCGAGGACTAACGCCGATGGCATGACCATTGAAGATGTCAGCACCCCACTGATCGTCATCTGTTACCAAATGTTCGTCAGAGATGTTAGCTGTGAATGAAAGAGCGCACACCTGAAGTGGTCTCATATAACTCTTTCAAAGTAGGAGCTGCAGGTATAGGATTCTAGTGAGTGAAGACGAGCGCACGCAGGGAAGGGAGTTCGAGCTATAAGAGAATTTATTATCTCTGTACATGCCAGTGAGTAGATACCTACTATAAGAGCATCGTAGTAGTAGGTAGTACTAGTGCATACTAGTCCCAAGGTAAATACTAAGGTAAAAGTCGTACTAGGTTCGCATCGAAGGTTGCATGGGTTCTACGAGACAGATCTGGTCGAAGCGAAGAGTTAAAGCAGTACCAATAGTATCCGGATCTGTAAACATCTCCACAGTATTCTTCTTGATGTTACACTTCGCTATAGTCAGGATGGCCCCGCGATGCTCCCCGTCCAAAATAAGGCATTGCTGGTTCTTTTTACGCGGAGGAGCTGGACTGAGGTCATGGGCAGGAATGTGATAGTGTTGGATGGCGGCCCCTGTGCCATTCGACGTGCAAAATGCTGCTACGCAATTCTCAGGTGCGGGTCCATTCGCACCGCAGAATGGGTCTGGACATGCGGTTGATACGAACCGCTTGTGTAACCTCCCCCCCATAAAGCTCGGTGAAACTTTCAACACCACGTGATGCGTAAGGAAAGTTGATGCAAACTCCTTCTTCATCAACCAGGGAAGCGGGCCTATGATAAAATTAGTCAAAATTGTGATGCCTCCGTCAAGGACTCACCGTCGTATTTGACTTGCTCCTGTCTGACCTCATTGTCCTCCGGATTCACAGTCCAAGGGTCAAACGATGACTCCGAAGATGAGGTGGTCGAATCGACGGCCAACAATTGGTTTATCGCCCCCTCAACAGCCTCGGGGTTGGCAGTCCAGGTGCTCAGGGCGCTGGAGGGCGGGTCGCTGGAACATGTGAGAGAACTGGAGGAAGCTATTTTCTCGGGTGGGGGAGTGATACTTCGAGGCGGTGGCTTCAAGTACGATTTCTTTCGCATTTCACAAAACGAAATTAAATCGTGTCTTTCGAGTATTGTACCATTCAATCGCATTCCGTAACTTGACAACGATTAACTATCTTAGCGCAAAAACAAGGGCTTAGCTCACCTAGTGACAACTTCAGAAAGTTTGAGCATTATCCGCTTCTGCCCGGGCAGTGCAACAGAACAATGCTCTCTCCCGATATCGTATAGCGTGGCACGGTAACCCTTATGCTGACCTTGAATGACGAATACTTCTTTGCCGATGACGTTCTTAAAGGTATCAACGGCCGCGTTGCGTGTCTTCACCACGAACCGCATGGGAACGTTAACCTGTTGCCGATTAGATATGTTCGAGTTGAGATGATCTGGACTTACCAATGAACTATCAGTTTGAGATAACAGAGTCAAGCAAGCAGATGGAAAGTCGACGTTTTGCACGACCCCCGTCGTCTGATACTCCGGCCCGCGAGCGACATTCACAAAGTCTCCACGCCCGACGTCATAGCCCTTGTCCTTGGTGTACTTTATTGTCGGGGCGAGGCGGGTCCGCCGAATCCATATTGAAAGGACTTTAATCATCGCCGGTCCTGAACTACCACATATCTTGTCGTCTACCCGCAAGTATACTGATGTTTCTCCTGGAGGAACCCAGGCGATGACCCCGCATTTCCCTGCGTAGTGTCCGCCAAATAGTCTACATAATCCCCGATCTCGATAGATTCGGTTTCGGGGGGGGGCTCAAAAGTTGGCTGCGCTGGCAGCTGGTTTTGCAGCACGTGCTTTAGAGGGCGACGATCCAAGTAGTGTTTCGAAACTTCGATCTATACAAAGCGTTAGATACAGTTAAACATCGTCTGTTCGTACACACCTCTTCCTTAGTTGCCTCTTGACAAATGTGAAATATGTTATCCGACATTTGAACGACGTGACCCTCCAAACCCAAGTATACACCCGCTACAACTCGAACCGAATCGCCGAGCCGAAACACACGCTCCACGTCCCGAAGTCGAAAGTCTAGTGTTCGATGTCGAAGTTCGAATTCAAATTCCAAGGACACAGAACCTAACCATGATTGGCTGAGACAACCTTTCCTATCTCAGAACACATCTCTGCAGAGATGACCCTCGCCTCGTCGCCCACGCGCAGGAACTGCGTAGAAAATGCCAGCTCAGTGCGTTTAACGAAGGGCGTGTCCCATCCAGATTGCAAATGCAGTCGAATGCAGTCGGGATGAGGGGTGGTAACAAGCTCTAGGTCAGAATGGTGAAATTTTTTAAGCAACAGCCCCATATAATATCGTTCTCCTTTGAACGAACATCCTACGACTTTCCCGTCATGAGTTATGTCGGATACTGTACTATTTGCCGGAAGTCGACTTCTGTCTAAAAGTGCAGCAGATTTCTCAAACACGGGATAGGGGAAATCCCGCGGGGAGATTAGGACCGCGACAAAGTCGTCAGACTGCTCAGAATCGTAGACATAACCTATGTCGCCTTTGTACTTGCCACGTTGAACGATTCGCACCCACCCTGGGTTGGGAAGTTTGGGTCGTTCACGTTCGACCGCTTGACGTTCTTCGTCTGAGATACGAAGGTAATCTCGGACAGATTGTTTGTGTGCCGTTGGGAGGAATGACGCGATGGTTTTCGGACTGTCAGATACCACGTATATCTGGCCTGGGATCCAAGCCGAAACGGTAACGGGGAGTCCTTTGCTCCGAAGGTGTGAAGCGATATAGCCAGTCGCAGCTCCTGTGGAGTGCCAATGAGTGACGCAGTGCTATGTGATAAGAAAGACGGACGTACTGTGAACATGCAGCAGATACATCCTGCTTTCAATCGTCCCAGGGCACCAGGCGGCTCTATAAGGGACTTGAAGGCGTCTGTCTGATGACTTTGACGTGTTGACGTGGTTGAAGATATTGTCGACTGCTGCAAAAAAAGTCTGTTTCCCTGACGGTCCTGGCAAACTCGTGACGTTCGGTGACCGAAGAGAGCGACTGCCGTCGTCGTCGTCGTCGTCCTCGTCCTCGCTCGAGCCCTCATCTGCTTCTACGTCGATGAAGGGATTCTTCGGCTACACTGCTTTAGTATGCATTCGCCAAAAACTACATATTTCACTTACTTTGGGTCGTTGACGCGATCGGCGACTTGGATGACTCTTACGAGTGTCTGGAGAGCGCCCAAGCGTCCTCGATGCAGATACTACACCAGAATCTTCCAGTGGGCTCGCCATATTTGATTGGGAAGAGGCCTGAGGTACATGCTTAGCGTACAAGGCCTGAAGATTCGCCAGGGGTGTCGCATTGTCATTTAGGTCGTCAGCAGAGAACAACGCGTCTCGCGCATCCTTCCAGTCGTTTGCACAGTATCTATCGCCAAGGTAAGATATAAATTCCTCTTCCATCTGAGGGTAGGTCATCTCAGTGGTGAGGTACTGGAATAGAATGCGCCATGCGCCTTCATCCTCCAGTGGAGAAGTGCCTGTACCAATGACAATCCATGAGTGACTGATGAATGGCAGCATCGCAGTGTAAGGACTTACTTTCACCTCTAACGCGCTTCGGGGTAGGTTCGTCATCACCGTCAGATGACGCCCCGGGCGACCTGAGTGCGCGTTTTAAATTGGCCCGTGACTCGGACATGATTTGGAGCCTGGCTTGAAATTCATATGATCAATTGTCTATCATAGTGAACGCAAAAATATCACATACATTTCTATGATCTACTCAAAATTTGTTCTCTACGCTAATTTTCGCTATTCCTAATAGATGCAGTAGTGAAGTAGTGATAGCGGAAAGAAAACCTTCAAGCGGTAGTAGGATCAGTATTTATAGTGAATGACTAATTGGGCGCTACTACTAGTCACAAGCGCCATGTGTGGACTCCTGCACAATAATGCAGTTGCTTCCACAGCCCGTGAGAATTCTTTGACAATGGTCCAGCATAAGCTGTGGACCGATAGTAGGCACCGCTGAGACACGATGTCAAGTCTATTCTATTTGCCAGCAAACGTTCAAGCCTCTTCCGAGTCATTGAGGTCGGCGACCCCCGGCGGGCCGGGGCCTGGCTTATCCACATTCGATAATTACTAGTAGCGCGTGATACTCACTTCAGTGAATTGCTATTGAACTTAGGTATTTAACTTCAAATTCACAATGAGGGAGTCGGAAAGAGAAATATCTCATGGGAAGCCACCCTAGATATACTGAATGACTGCATGTTCAAATTCAGCCGGCAATACCCGCTTAGTAATTTTGGCTGAGTTTCAATATAGTCATTCACTATAATTGGTGCATCCTGTCGTATACTTACCTTCTTTCGAACCCTCATATATCTATTTGCTACTAGTACTAATACCACTACTATAAGTATACTGTGCTACGCGTTTCGTGTATGTTAAGTTATGTAGCGACGTGTACCCTTCAACTTTTGAAGTTTCAGTATACTGTAGTGTGTGCTGTGAATAGGGTATAACACAAATGAACGTTACCGGTCCACCCGCGCACGGAACGTGAGGCGAACGGTACGGATGGTGATGTGGGTCTTGGATGGTTCACCCGCACGGGTACGGGTCAGAGGGCTTGCTGAACTCGGGTGTCCGCGAGTACTAGTTAGGTAGTGAGTTTGGCTCGGCCGAATATCATTTGCTGTTTGGGGTACTGTCTAAGGCTGTTTTCTGAACTCCCACCTGCTGTCGTCGCGGAGGTATATGATCAGGTACGACCATCCCTAACAGCGTTGGTTTATGATGCTCATAAACCATATGTCAGGTTAATATTTGTCGTTCTCAAGGCCTATCAAAAAGTCGTTATTGACTTAGTAGTGAGTTCTTCCTGCTATTATGACACTCCCCATGACGGTTCTCAACCTCCACTTTCACCATTTTAGGCCAGGAAATCAAAGACTCAGAAGCCACAGAACAGGCATAGATCTGTGAGGGTACGTATCACTATTTTGTACGTCCGTTAACTGAAGTCCTTGACTCGACGCAGCTCCAATTCTGCCGCTGCACTTCTTAGGTTGCTCCATAATCTGACGATCGCCAGTGTTAATGTGTATGTCCACCGTGATGACGTTTTTTTATATCCCTTACAATATCTGTAGCGCTCGGACGCTATTGTTGGAAAGTCGAACTCCATCAGACAAACCGGCACCAACATCGTTCTTTGCGTCCCATATCACCTCGAACAGTGGGCCGATTCGGAAGAAGCATTAAAGACGCCTCGAAAGGTCGGATATGTTGTACGTTATACCCCAGTATTCATTTAATCTCGAATCTCATGCATGTAACCACACGACTTCGTAGGTGTATGGAATGGTGCTGGAACAGCAATATCGTTCATGCATCTTGTCATTCTCATTGCCTGCACCCGTATCAGAGAACTCCACCCACTGCCAGTATGGGTTGCCATTGATAACCAAGTCTCGAGGAGGAAGAATAGAGACCGGACCACAGTCTGTCGCACCGTAAAGCTGCGCAAGCGGTATTCCAGCAGTGGTAAGAAAGTCTCCTTTCTTTTCTGAGAGAGGGCCGCCTAACAATATTCGCTGGGCTCCTCATGACCTTGATTTATACGAATGTCAATACCATGTAAAAAGGCGCAATCAAAACTGGACGTTAGATCAACGTCTTTACAGCGATCAGACAAACTCCAACCGAGCATTGAGAACCTTCCCGATGTACAGGGCTATGCCACTAACGACCTTTTTGTCAGACACCCAATCCAGAAGCACTTATGGAAAATGTACGTTCTCATTTGAAGTGACTTTGTTACAAACTTGAACCAGCTTCAGCGTTGGTCGAGCGGATGATGTCATCGTTCTATCTTCCGGGGAAAAGACTGTTCCATCGCAGACGGTCAGTGTCCTCATATCATTGATCGACCTGGCACTTACTCAATCATTTTGTATGATCAGTTATAACGTCGTCGAACTCAGCCATGAAGTTGGCGATAACACCTTACCATCACAATGGACGGAGAGCAACTTATCATCCTGGCTGTTATCATGGGCTACGAATGTTAGGACGGATCTAAAACCAACTGTAGATCTATTTGCTCAGGGCTTTGACAGGTATGAGCTTGTTTAATCGGTGGACGTTGTCGCTGAATTGCTCCCCAGCTTGAGTGCCACGTACCTTGGGAATCGTCTCATCAGCGCCCTGAAGAAGTCCTCTAAACCAGGAATCCAAAGGATCTCCTCCCTCATCACCCAAAGCGTTATCTTTGAGAACCCACTATCCAATCACTAGCGCGGACGGGACTCCCGAGTCCTTGCGAGACTCGCACATTCATGGAATCGGGGCTATGATCCAAAAATACTTAGCCGATTTTGTCCAACTTGACTTTGGCTCAGTGGAGAGACCTGCAAAGAAAGCCAGGCTTGATGACGGGTGTGTTGTACTCCTTACTTCTACCGGGACACTGGGATCCTATATGCTTGCTGATCTTCTCGGACGACCAGAGGTCTCGAGAGTCTATGTTCTCAATCGATTCGCCGGCTCCGGGGACATACAGCAGTATGCCTCAGCTCAATGCATTTGAGGAGAGGGTTAAATACGCGACTTCTAACCTCGTCGAGGAAGATCCATTATCTTGAGGGAGACATCTCTCAGGACAGATTGGGTTTGACAGCTCCTACTTACGAACGGGTTTGTTCTCTCTCTTCTGCTCAGCTAGCTCATCTCTGACATGACTCCTGAAGCTCAAATGTCGCGGAGGAAATTAACCGACCCTAGGTTCCAGGGCTTTTCTCGTAACGATACTCCCGATACAGCTACCCCGTTCCTTAGTGGGCTTCATTGCATTACGATATCGATGGCACCTGGATGATCAGCCATCTTCGTTACGATATCGATGGCACTCAGCCAGCGCGCCATTGTTTTCATTACATACTGTTGAACTTTTGACATATAAAGCGGCTCATTTTCCATGATATTGGTAATTACACCTACATAGTTCAACTTATAGTATGAGTACCGACGAAAATAATCCCTCCGGTGATCCTTCACGCAAGCGTTGTGGCTCAGCCCTTCAAATGGGTCCACGTAAAAAGGCGTAGGTGGTCTTACAGACGGTAGCGAACCCCACTGACTTTTGATGATCAGAGTTTCATCGAATCCTCTTGTTCTCCACGGTCGGCATTTTGGTCGAACAGTGTTTGCATTGTGCAACTACCCTGCTCTTCTTACGTCAGGTATACTCCGACTCGAGGAATCACAGGACCTTCTCATAGAGGACTTTCCCGCAGAGTAAGTCCAATCACATCATCGCATATCACCATCACTTACGGTACAGCTAACATTAGTATCCGACGGGAACACAGGGTATTCATGGAATTGCTGGATTCCTATCCTGGCCTCTTAGATCGTCTGACTAGCGGAGAGGAAGAGGACATTATTCACGTAGGAGAAATGGTAAGTTTTGAGTAATAGAAGGTCATCAAACTGACCTTGTAAACAGCTAGGCAAAGGGGTGTCCGGCGCGCGAGGCGATGACACCAAAACCCTCAAATCTGCCGTGATCGAATGGCTTGTCCCCAGAGGACAAGTAGTCATACCTCCTCTTTCCCGAAACATTAAGTCTGACCGGGGATTTAACCATGAAGTTACGGGAGCGTTGCTTTGCCCTGCGGGCCTTGACTGGTCGAATGTAGAGTAAGTCTTTCCATCACGCGATAACCGAAATGTCATTACGCTACCCAGAACCAAAGAGAGTCTCAAGAGCGGTGAAACCGCAGTTCGTGGTGACCAGTGGCCAATATTCTTATATGCAGGTTATGTTTATAATCCTGAAGATCCCTGGAAGGGTTTATTGAGGAGCGATATACTCGTCTACGTGAGTTCAATCTATTTAACATTCTCGCTCATAGTAAAGTCTTCCTTCGTAGGGTTTCAAACATGTGTTTACGTCGCCAAGCTCAGTGGATAAGGAGCCAAAGGCTACGCGCTCCGGCAACGCGTACCTCCATGGCATGAAATCCGTAACCAGAGGATCCTTGGCCTACATTGCCACGCAGGCACGTAGCCAATTTAGTACCGCATTCCTTCCCTGTTGATTGTTATCTCAGGTTCGCTTCTCTTTGAGTTCATCATCCGTATTCTCCCGTACCGACACAGTCACGGATTCGGAAAATTTTTATCATAGCATTCTGGACCTGTTAGAAGATCCTTATGAAAGTGAGGAGGTAGGCGAACTGATGATGTGGTGGACTCGGTTCGTTATGCATCTCATATACCTCAAGTCCCAGGCTAATACCTTGCACAGTCGTGTTTTTCCTAATTCTTCGTCGTCGCAGCGTAGTATCAGCAAAAACAGCGCGCTCTCGAAGATTCGCGAAAAACGTGCTGCCCTTCAATCTACTGTCACAAACTAATTTGTGTCGCCATTTTTTATTGTCCTGTACAGCCTGTATTAATTAATGAATATTGTGTACATATACATAATACAATGATGGCAACAAATCCCTCTCTACATGTGCAATGTTATGTATATGTGACCGAATTATGGGCCTCTTGCCTTCGTGAGACAACTCAGTGGCTCCCTGTCAGTGATGTTAGACTCCGCCATCGGAAACACTACATGTAAGAGTAGTTATGTCTGACAATGTACTGGCATTTTGCTTTGTCGAGATGACTCATTGTAGCACTTGGACTCACTGCTAAAGATGTTAGGTCTGAGACAACAGTGTCTCCCTGTCAGTGATGTTAGACTCCACCATCGGAAACACTACATGTAAGAGTAGTTATGTCTGACAATGTACCAGCATTTTGTTTTGTCGAGGTGACTCATTGTAGCACTTGGACTCACTGCTAAAGATGTTAGGTCTGAGACAACAGTGTCTCCCTGTCAGTGATGTTAGACTCCACCATCGGAAACGCTACATGTAAGAGTGGTTATGTCTGATAATGTACCAGCATTTTGCTTTGTTGAGATGTTAGGTCTCCCTATCAAAAACTACCTATATATTGCTAGATGCATCTTATATAGAAACAACAGTTTGCTGTTGTCTGACAACTCATTGTAGCCCCTGGACTCATTGTTGATAATGGTAGACTTTGCAATCAAAAGCAATCCTGGTAAGAGGAGGTATGTCTGACAATATATCAGCCATATGATTTGACAAGATTGTTCTGTCAATTCATGGTTACACTTAGGCACATTGCCAGTGATGGCAGACTTTGCAATGGGAAGCTGCCAATATATAGCTAGCCATAGTTGGTACATTTGATAATAACAGCATCACTGTGCTAGGTAGATCACAGCTTACTACCATAGGTTTGCCAATATGATGGCTTATGAGGAATCTCACCTATGTAGTCTACCCATCTACTCCTTTGTCAAATTTTCTGCAGTTTCATAAAGCTTTGCTGTGTATCATCAAATATATGATGATGGTAGACCATACAATTGAAAGCTACTTATATATAGCTAGGTACAGCTGATCACACTTGGGCACATTGCTAGTGATGGCAGCCCTTGCAATTGGAAGCTGCCAATATATAGCTAGCCATAGTTGGTACATTTGATAATAACAGCATCACTGTGCTAGGTAGATCACAGCTTACTACCATGGGTCCGCCAATATGACGGCCTACGGGGAATCCCACCTATGTAGTCTACCCATCTACTCCTTTGTCAAGTTTTCTGCAGTTTAATAAAGCTTTGCTATGTATCATCAAATATTTGATGATGGTAGACCTTACAATTGAAAGCTACTTATATATAGCTAGGTACAGCTGATCACACTTGGGCACATTGCCAGTGATGGCAGCTTTTGCAATTGGAAGCTGCCAATATATAGCTAGCCATAGTTGGTACATTTGATAATAACAGCATCACTGTGCTAGGTAGATCACAGCTTACTACCATGGGTCCGCCAATATGACGGCCTACGGGGAATCCCACCTATGTAGTCTACCTATCTACTCCTTTGTCAAGTTTTCTGCAATTTAATAAAGCTTTGCTATGTATCATCAAATATTTGATGATGGTAGACCTTATAATTGAAAGCTACTTATATATAGCTAGGTACAGCTGATCACACTTGGGCACATTGCCAGTGATGGCAGCTTTTGCAATTGGAAGCTGCCAATGTATAGCTAGTCATAGTTGGTACATTTGATAATAACAGTATCAATATGCTAGGTAGATCACAACTTACTATCAGAAGTGTGCCAATATGATGGCCTTGGGAGAATCTGCCTACGTAGTCTACCTATTTATTCCTTTATCAAGTGGTCTGCAATTGTGATAAATATTTTTAACATTATATATCAGATAAAGTTAGGTAAAGCCTTGTTATACTCTGGTCAAATGCCTGATGTACCGCACGGATTTGCCGCTTACAAACATCCCGTAACTTGGGAATCTCTTTACCCACTTGCATGTCCCATTGCCGGGCGGTAAGATCATCAGATCCGCTGATCATTCGCTTGCCTTTCGGAAAGTAGGATATAGAACGAATTTGGTCTTCATGACCTCGTAAGGTCATTGCCGGTGCCAGAAACATTGTGGTGTTTGCGGTGGTGGATTGCGTTAACGTGGACGCCATGACCTGTGTCTTTTCAATCAAGAAAAAAAGAGCCAGGTACGTGCCGGAGATTCCTTGGACACGGTTAAAGAGCGACAGCAAGGTCTACTGTACTTGTACTTCAGGCCCGTTATTGATAATGACTGTGGCCACCTCGAGTACAGTGTACCTGCTGAAGACAATCATCAATTCCATGGCACTGTGTTCATATAAGACTTGATCATACCAAGAGGTTAGTGACCAAGTGACCAATTGAACTCAGGCGCCGATGTCGTCTATGTATATCGCTTGCCACGCCTCTTATGCATGGCACAACAGCTGTGCATTGCAGTGCCCTGGGCGTTTATGAACCTCAAGAAGTCTTCCCCTGCGAAGGCTATGACACGTGGAAAAATTAATGTGACGAACTGGACCACCTCCCATACAATACCCCTCCGCTGTCATACTATCCCTTTACAGATCCGCTGGTGTTTTGCCTTGATCGACGCAAGTGAAGCTGACAAGTGGTCAGTGGCAAGTATAGGAAGACGTTCTTTGAGGCTGAGAGGGGACGAATGGACGAATGCAAGTCCGAGTTATCACGTGGCGTTATGGATCAACAAATAGTCTTTCAGTCCTTCCGCAGTGTTCGTTTACAATATCGATATATTGTTCAGTCTCACTTTAAGTGTATGTATCACAGATAACTTGCAATAATTAGAAGTTCTACCGCAAAAAATGAATGGGGTCGGTACAAGTGGGGTAGGTAACACAGCTAGCCATGGAACAATAGCGCACTATTCATAAAATGCCTGAAAAATAGAGTATCAGCTGAACGGCTCTCGCAATGAGCATGCATACGCACTGGGACTTCTACCCACCATCCCGGTGAGCGATCAAGCTTCAACTCCAAGGATCGCACTTGACTTGGTGTTGGACAGATCGACTCGGATTCTGTATCCCTCCACAACACTAACAATAGCACGTCTCCCAACGACATGCACTCTGATGGGATATTCTTCGAGTCTCCAACCACCTTTCCGAACGCCAAAGTACAAAGGTGAAGACCGAGATATACCTTGAGAAATGTAAGGGAATTCATGGCGATGTAGGCATTGTTGTCTGGTAAAGTTTTGCCTGGCCGAACATGGTGGAAAGCAATGGTCCCCATGTTCCAAAGTTCCCTTTTGATAATTGGAAACCCAAACAGCCGACGATTGCCGCATGGAGGCCGGGGAGGCCTTAGGAGAACGTACTGAGATACGTCTGAGCTGTATTTGGAGGGCACCCATTGCACCGCGGTAGACGTTTTTTGTGAGTCAGACTCTGAGATCTTTCAAAAAAGTGAGTAGTAGTACGCGTACAACAGATGAAAGTTAACGAGGCACCCACCTGAAGTTTTTTAAGGCTTTTTTCCAGTTGGCTTGCAGTCGAGGTCATTTTTGTCGAAGAGGCGTTGAACAAACTGTACTATAATATATAATACTTTGGCATACACCCACGCCACTGATCAATGTGGACAGTGGACACTGTATGCTATTGTTTCGAAGGCCGCACTGATTATGCTAAATGGAGTAAGAATATCATGAGCGAGCGTAAGCGCTGTTACAGTAACATGGGCAACGCCGAAAAATGTGGCGTCGGACGGAGTACTACTTTATTCATTCACTGGTATACGATCTACAATTTCACATTGCACACTTCACAGCTGTCTTAGGAGGTCCTAGACCTATGGTGAACTTTCATCCTCTCCGTATGATAAGTTCACGTCCATCAATGTCGTTGGCTGTTTCAATCATCCTAGCGCCACCTACTAGGTACATCACAGACGATGTCTATTTTATCTTCTTCCCTCTATGGACTCTGCGAAGCACGGTGGCTTCTCATGGGCGCAAGTTATTTATTTAACCGGAAGTGAAAAAACTGTAACTTCGGATAACATATCTGAAGATCTGGCACTGATATCTGTCAATTTGGCTGGCAGAAGGTCCGTTGCTCATGGCAAGGTGAGTCATAGTAAGGGGAGCCATACGAATGCAACTGATTCACTCGTTGGAGAAATCACTGTGGGCGAGGTGAGTTGCATCGAAGCTGATGCTTGATGGAAGTGATGTAGATTTGACTGTATTGCCACAGCTTGCAGTCGGCTCCGCATGCAGAACGAAACGATCAAGGTTGCGATTATACTCGACAGTGAAGAGATCACCGCGGGGCAAGGATGGGCGACGCCGAGATCCCTCAGTGATGCGTGATTATAGTCGCAGTCTCTACTGTCACGAGTGGGATCGTGCGTCGAACAGAACAACGAGGCTGCGATTGTGCTTGATGGGGTAAGAACCATGGTGAGTGGGTGTTGTTTGGCCGTGTCGAAAAGTTTGATGCCAGTGATGAAAAACGAGTCAGTGATAACGGTTACCGCAAACCGTGAGTACGGCTTATACTTATCTCCATCAATGTTTTAACCTTCCAAACATTTATTGTGGCCTTTAAAATGTCTAAATCATTATATCATCGTCATCAAACTCACGAGCGCAGCCCATATATACCATTCTAGCGATTCTCCAGGACCCACTGAGCCTTGTCATGTCAAATAGTCAACCCCGAGGTCCAACTGCACAGTCGTCTCCACCTCATCGACATTTCACAACCCCATCTACCTACTCTCAAGTATTTACGAATCACAATGCTTTGTCTACACTACGCCAACCATCCCCGAGTGCCCAGACTTTCACATCGCCGGTAAGTGAATGTAATGACTCGAGTCCTCATTACTGCTCACTATTATAATATCAGCTATCTGTAGGAGGAGGGACCACTGGTGTTACTCTACCGAGTTCCCATTCAATGGTCATCCGGAATCCCCGTGATTTCTCTCTCGCGTTGTCTATCCAGGCTGCTCAAGCCGATAGAAGAGAATGCCCCTGGTACGGGGTGTGGTCCAAAGTCTTGGAAAGATATATATTTCATAATGCGGATACACCCCAAACAGCGTGTACCTGCGTTCCGCAGTATTCCCTTGTTGTATCCTATGATTCAGGTCGCTCGCCGCAGAGTGATAGCTCCGGTTGGTCTGACATAGTCATGGGCAACCCTTCACCAGATCGGCATTCAATGACTCCAGGAAGCCCCCTTCCTGGACCACCCTCAGTGTCATACAACCATACCCCAGATTTCAGTCCTGATTCACAGGCGATTTTTGGAGGACCATTGCCTCCCCTGACACCTAGCCCTTTACACTCGGGCTCGTTGCGTCATATACCGTACCCTGAAAGTCCTATTGCACAGCGTGTCACTCGTTTGCAAGCTCGTCATGCGGAAAATGCTTTCAACTTTCCAGTCAGCACCCGTCCACTACCTCAATCCTCATCGCCATATCAAATTCCATTAGGTGGTATTCCCCCAACAACTCCACCCAGACAAACTACTGGCTTGTCGGATGCATCTTTCAAAATTCCGGACTTTGTGCAAATACTCGAGCATGCACAACAGCCCTTCCCGGTTGTTCCCGATCATGTAATCCGCCGGGTTATTATGATAGTTGAAATCAAAGCGCCACGTCCTGGCGATAGATTCCAGTGGGAGTCAATCTGGGAGGAGCAAGTGCAGGAGCAGGCTCTTCATGCATTTGAGGCCGATCGTACCCTCAAATACTTGGGAGTCATCATAGCTGCTGGTCGTCGTTGGGTGTATGGCACTGTGGACCGTGGCAATCTAGTTCCTCGGACAATGTCAGAGAGGCGCGATCCAACTTGGCGCGGCACTGGACCGCAAGTACCATCGTCTGATGACTCCGTGGTAGAGGAGAGGAAAGTCCATCGTGTTACTTCCTCGTTAAACGTCCTCGACTTTCTCCCCAAAGCAGAGAATGGCACCTTGTATCAATTTGATCTCCTGGACGCCAGGGGAGAGTCCCTCAGAGCCTTTCAAGAAATTGTAAATGACCTCCGCTGTAAAAATAGCGATATTTGGATCTAAGGCATCTTGATGGTGTAGACAGATGGGATTGCGAGGTAGAATAAAGATGTAATGATGTGGTATACAACAACGTTAGATAGAATGTTACATCTACAAATCTTATGGTCATCTTTGGTGAAAATGAGTATGTAAGTTGACCGACGTATTCTCTAAGCCTCCATCCAGCTTTCCGAACGCCATAGTACAAACGCGAAGACCGATATATGCCCTAAGGAAGGTAAGGGAATTCATGACGATGAAGAAGTGGTCGTCTGGTAAAGTTCTGTCTGGCCAAATTTGCTTGAAAGCAAAGGTCCCCACGTCCCAAAGTTCGCTCTTGATAAGAGCAAAACCAAACAGCTGATGGTTGCCACATGCAGCCTGGGGAGGCCTTACAAGAACGCACTGAGATGCGTCTGAGCTGTAGTATCTAGCGGGCACTCATTGCACCGTGGTAGATGTTTCTTGTGAGTCAGACTCTGAGATCTTTGGACAAAATGAATGGCAGTACGTGCCAAATTAATTGAAGATGAAGTCACTCACCTGAAGTCCTCTTAGACTTTGTTCCAGTTGGCTTGTAGTAGAGTTCATTTTCGAGCTCTGCATTGTTCAGTGAATAAAATAAACGCGACTGAACTATGGGATACGCCATCGATGCGGAATTTCGACGCGGTTCGTGACACGTTCGACTTGCTTCAATTGGGATAAGAAATAGAACAGAGATAACAAGCTAAACGACACGCCTCTAACCAGCGGACGTTTCGGGGGTGGGTCCCTTGAGTATATTGGACAAGCAGCGACATGGTCCTTATAATACTAATTTCCATCTGTAGCAAGTGTTTTGCAGCCGAACTTGAAGAGTACCGTAACTCAATTTTGTCGTCTGCCTTTGTCATCTATAATGTGATAAACAATCAAATTCAGTCAAATTCGTTTACCCAGTGGCGCATCCTAGTTCAGATGATCAGTCACGCTAGACAGACCAGGGGTATAAGGAACCCTTACTTGCTTCTAAAAAGCAAGGAAACTCAGCGAAGACACACGACATTTCTTATCAGAAAGGCATTTGGCTCAATGGAGGTTGACATGATGGAGTGATTGGTTCTACCGCAGAAAATAGATGAATTGGTACAAATGGGTAGGGTGTCATGGATCGATAGCGGAATATTCATAAGTTAACAAAACTGCAAGAATGTCAGCTCAAGGGCTCTCGAGATGAATATGCATACGCACTGGGATTTCTACCCACCATCCCGGTGGGCGCTCAAGCTTCATCTTCAGGTAATGCACTTGATCTTGCGTTGGACAGGTAGCCTCACGTTCCGTATCCATCCACAATACTAACAACAGCACCTCTCCCGATGTCACACACTCCGATGGGATATCCTTCGAATCTCCAACCACCTTTCCACCTGCCAAAGTGCACATGCAAAGACCAAGATATACCTCGAGAAATGTGAGGGAATTTATGGCGATGTAGGCACTGTTGTCTGATAAATTTTTGCCTGGCCGAACATGGTGGAAAGCAATGGCCCCCAGGTTATAAAGTTCCTTCCTGGTGATAGGAAAACCAAACAGCCAACAATTGCCGCATGGAGCCCGGGGAGGCTTTACGAGAACGTACTGAGATACGTCTGAGCTGTATTTAGAGGGCACCCATTGCACTACAGTAGACGTTTCTTGTGAATCGGATTCTGAGATCTTTGGACAAAATGAGTGGCAGTACGCGCCAAATTGATTGAAGATGAAGTCACTCACCTGAAGTCCTCTTAGACTTTGTTCCAGCTGGTTTGTAGTAGAGGTCATTTTCGAGCTCTGCATGGTTCGGCGAATAAAATAGACTTGACTGAGCTATGGAATACGCCACTGATGCGGAATTTGGACGGGCTCGTTGACAGGTTCAACTTGCTTCGATGGGGATAAGAAATCGAACGGAGTAAACAAACTATGTTATACATACTAATGCCTCTACCCAGCGGACGTTTCGAGGGTGGGGTCTCGTCCTAACCTTGAGTAAGTACATTGGACAAGCAGCGACATGGTCCTTATAATACTAATTTCCATCTGTAGCAAGTGTTTTGCAGCCGAACTTGAAGAGTACCGTAACTCAATTTTGTCGTCTGCCTTTGTCATCTATCTATCGGAGTTCTTTCACGAACCCTTACAAACTCTGGTCAACAAACTGACGGTAGTAACTTTGCCACATATTACATCTCCGAGTTGCTCACCTAAATCTCAACTCTTCGATCATCTTGTGGGCGCCCGCCTGGTCCATTGTGACTTGGCATAATGAGTAGGATCGTCATCTGATGATCCATTGATTGTTCTATTACTTCAGGCGCAGCACGGCTGCCGTGTGCTATATTATATCGCTGACTGCAGCTGTCTGCGCGAGGGTTGGACCTGTCTGAACAGCACGTCAGTACGCCGAGAACAGCCCGAGCGCGTCGACGAGCCTCGAGGAACGTACAAGTGGTCCTGTAAATAATAGTGATAAGCAATTAAATCTGTTTACCCGGTGGCGCATTTAGTTCAGGAACGGGTAGAAGGAAGATTTCTTATCGAAAAGACATTTAGCTCGATGGCCGTTGATGCGATGCAGTAATTAGTTCTATCGCAGAAAATAAAGGAATTGGTACAGATGAGGTACTTAGGCGACACAACCAGCCATGGAACAATGACGGGATTTTCATCAAAATTGCTAGAAATGCAAGGATATCAGCTCAACGGCTCTCGAAATAAATAAGCGTACGCACTGGGACTTCCACCCACCATCCTGGTGGGCGCTTAAGCTTCGTCTCCAGGGAATGCACTTGACTTTGCGTTGGACAGGCAGCCTCACGTTCCGTATCCCTCCACAATACTAACAACAGCACCTCTCCCGATGTCACACACTCCGATGGGATATTCTCCAAATCTTCAACCACCTTTCCATATGCCATGGTACAAACGTCAAGTCCAAGATATACCTGGAGGAATGTAAGGGAATTCATGGCGATGTAGGCATTGTTGTCTGGTAAAGTTTTGTCCGGCCAAATTTGCCTGAAAGCAATGGTCCCCATGTTCCAAAGTTCCTTCTTGACAATAGGAAATCCAAACAGCCAACGATTGCCGCAAGGGGCCCAGGGAGGCTTTACAAGGACGTACTGAGATACGTCTGAGCTGTATTCAGAACGCACCCATTGCACCGCGGTAGACGTTTTTTGTGAGTCAGACTCTGATATCTTTGAACAAAATGAGTGGCAGTACGCGCCAAATTGATCGGATGAAGCAGTCACTCACCTGAAGTCTTCCCAGATTTTGTTCCATTTGACTTGCAGCGGAAGACATTTTCGAGAAGTGTTAGCGAGAGCGAACTTGGCTGCAGTAAGTAATACACCGCCAACTGTGGACGCCAATCATGTCTTGATTGTTTTGAATTCGCAATTATGCTGGATGGAGTAAGTGAGCGTCGGTCCCAGGGACGACAGTCATTTCTTCTCTGTTGTGATTATCATGCCAATCGGCGACATCGAAATTTGCAAATTGGAGTCTGGAGTCTGGACGCCGCTGTGACGAGTGTGACCGTTATGCGTTCAACTACTAAACCACACAGCGCAGCGGATGGGATGCAACCTAAGACACGACATGAAAGGTAGGCATGTCCTAACTTTCCTTGAATCAATTTGGCCGTTAGTAAGGATTACCTGACATGCTCAAGTACTACTGCCTTTGCAAACTACAGTGATACTCCCGACTTTCAAAAGTCTTCACTCCCATATTCTCCCCTGCGGGCTAGGCATTCAACCGGTCTTCCATCAAAGTTACGAACATCGGCAAGTCCCTAGTGTATTCGAGCTCCACCATATGTGTACGATTTTTCCCATCTTCCAACTGTCGACTGATTTATCAGTGGTTTCTCACAGGAAGAGCATCACAGCATTCTTCTTACAAGCAACAGCACGATTCTTTGCTTGTCGTTATGTGGCGAGCTGTCATTTCTTCCCGTGTTATAGAGCTTTTGACTCGGTTATTTTGTAACACAAATAAGATGAAATCTTCTTCCTTGTTCGCCCGAAGTAAGATCGTCATCGGATAATCCATTGATTATTCTATTACTCCAGGCGTAGCACGGCTGCCGTGTTATATTATATTGCTAACTGCAACCGTCTCCTCGAGGGTTGAACCTGTCTGAACAACACGTCGGTGCACCGAGAACAGCCTGAGCGCGTCGACGAGCCTCGAGGTAAAAGTGGACCTGTAAATGATGTGTGATAAGCAATCAAATCTGTTTACCCGGTGGCGCATCTTGGTTCAGGAACAGGCCAGGGGTAGAAGGAACCCCTACTAGGAAACTCGGCGAAAATACTCAGCATTTCTTACCGAAAAGGCATTTGGCTCGATGGCCGTTGACGTGATGAAGTGATTGGTTCTACCGCAAAAGATAGATGAATTGGTAGAAATGGGGCACTTAGGTGACACAGCCAGTCATGGAACAATGGCGGAATATTTTTTTCATCAAAATTGCTAATGCAAGGATGTCAACCGAACAGCTCTCGAAATGAACGCGTATACGCACCGGAACTTCCACCCACCACCCCGGTGAGCGCTTGAGCTTCATCTCCAGGGAATACACTTGACTTGGCGTTGGACAGGTCGCCTCAGGTTCTGTATCCCTCCACAATACTAACAACCGCACCTTTCCCGGCGACCACATACACTCCGCTGGGATATTCTTCGAGTTTCCAACCACCTTTCCATGTGCCATAGAACAGACGCGAAGACTGAGATATACCTTGACAAATGTAAGGGAATTCATGGCGATGAAGGCATTGTTGTCTGGTAAAGTTTCTTCTGGCTGAATTTGTTTGAAAGCAATGGTCCCCATGTCCCAAAGTTCCTCCTTGACAAGAGGGAACCCAAACAGCCAACGATTACCGCATGGAGCCCGGGGAGGCCTTACGAGAACGTACTGAGTTACGTCTGGAGTGTATTTAGAGGGCACCCATTCCACCGCGGTAGATGCTTCTTGGGAGTCAGACTCTGAGACCTTTGAACAAAATGAGTGGCAGTACGCGCCAAATTGATATGAGTTGAAGAGGTGACTCACCTGAAGTCTTCCTAGACTTTGTTCCAATTGGCTTTCAGTGGAGGACATTTTCGAGAAGTGTTAGCGAGAACAAACTTCGATGTAGTAATAGGTGAGTCCGAAAACACCACTAGCTGCCGTGGACGCCAATCATGCATGTGTTGATTGTTTTGCCAATTGTGCTCGATGGAGTAAGCGGACGTCGGTCTAGGGAAAACAGTCTTTTCTTCTCGGTTGTGATAATAATATCATCCCATGAGCGACTCGGAGTCTGGAGATCTGGAGTCTGGACGTCGCTGTGACTAGTATTAGTGTGACCGTGACGGGTTTAACTAAATCGTCTCGTAAGAGGTTGTCTACCGTTTACTGGGCGACTCCAAGCTCTCGATAAGTCAGGCCTTAGGTTTCCAAAAAAGAAAATGGGTGGTAGCCCAACTGCTGCCCATGCGGAATACAATACAAGTCATCTAGTGACAACCTTCCAGCCAGCAATCCGAACTGATACTGCCGACTTTCAAATGTCACGGTTCACCACTCTCCTCAGGCTATTCTCCCCTCAGTGGAGTGACACTTCGCCGTTCTGTGCTGGAGGCTACGATAGTAACACCACGGATTGTGGACAGACGCTTTTGGGACGGGGCATGTTGTTTGACTGAGCCCAAGAAACGTTGCTTCAGCAGCTCCTGCGTCAAGAATATCGACATTTAGCCTTGCGGCCTTTGGTCGTATTATCTTGCTTCTTGGAACTCACCCAATGCGCACGTATTATTTGTCTCTGGTGTCTACTATGGGGCTTCGCCCCAATTGCAACGGACAATAAACAACGTTTGTTCCTACTCACTGTCAGAGGCGTGTTCGCCTTTGCAAGTAGCTTGTGCCTAGACTCGTACTGACAGACTTAGTAAACACATTTATTCTAATCGACACGGGAGTCTTCGTATCTATCGAATGCACTATCAATATACATGCTTAATCTGCCGTCCTTGAATCTATCCAAATCAGCTATCAATGCCTTATCAAATTACACTACCAAGGTCCAATCGCCCGCATTACAAAAATGGCACATTCTTCATCTCCCCCGTAGCAAGAAAATCCTCATCAAACGCCTCCTCAGCAGCCTCCTCCTCATTCTCTCCACCCTCCACTTCCCCGTCATACCCATACCCCTCCTCCTCTTCATCCCTACCATCCTCCCCAAACTGTCCATCATCCAACGACCCAGGCATACTCGTCATACTTGTGCTCCTCGGACGCCGTTTCCGCACACTCCCATCTTCCACATCTGCATCCTCTTCATCAGAATCCAGGAACGTAGACGATGACGACCGCGAGTCGATGCCGCTGGATGAAGACGACTGCGCCAGCGCTGCCAGTCTACCGCTGAGACGCTCGAGAGAGGACATCTGCCGCAGATGTGTACTGCGCAGACCCATCGTTCGACTCGGCGTGCCCTCGCGCGCTAACACAGGCGGTGGAAGTGAAAACTGCGTCATGTCCCTCGATTGTCTCCGCCCTACGAGGCTGAAGTTGCGTAACCGTGCAAGTGTACTCTGGTTAGACGTATCTGATCGCGCGCTCAGGGCGGGGGAGGGAGGTGTGAGGTCAGGAAGGGCAAATTCCTGGACTGGCATTTTCCAATAATTAAAATCCGTGAACTCCACTGCCCATTGCCGATTTATCGGAGGGAACATCTGATCAACAATGTCAGTCATATGTATATACCTAAGAAGAGATAAATGAGTGCGCCGAATACATGAGCACAACAAATTACGCACGATGACTTGTACCCTGCGAGCTCGAGGAGCTCCATCTTGACCTCACCAGAGGAATCTATAGTGAATATCCTCGCACTCGGAACGTTCACGCTGCGATATGACAGCGCATCCGTTATCCGGTTTCCAAACCCGGCATAGAACGGCGTGCGCGAGCTCTCACCGAAAAGACGCTGAATATCCCTCAAGCATGCCATTTTGAATACTTCAGGCTTCCGCATGATCACCTCGCTAGTGCACATCAGCATCTTCCCTCCCCGGATGAGTCAATCATCTTACCGATGCAGCGACGCCATCAATCGGTCGGGGCTCATGATGACAGGGCCTTCAGGAAGTTGATAGTCGTCCTGCTTGATACCTTTCAGGTAATCGCGCGTAGAATCTGCCTGTCCGATAGCTCGTGAGGTAAGGTACATGATCTTGTACCCGTTGCGCCTGATATCGGTGTATAACTTTGCAACACCGGAATGAGTCCAGTCGCGGCCAATCATAGCGAATACATGACCTAGCCCATCAGACCTGCGGAAAGCTAGGTTGGACGAAGACACAAACAAGGGGGAGAAACCTACTTGGTGATTGTACCATCTATGTCAGACACGACGACAAGATCAGTCGAGTCCCACACAAATATTCGCGCCGTACATGCGGGAACAGTAGAATTAGAAAGGGAAAATGTGATGGTATTGGCACCAGGCTTAAGGTCGAGGGATTTCTGGAGAAAACATCATATATTTAAAAGCTGCACGGAATGTTGAAGACCCACCAGTTGATCAGAGGTCAACCGCAGCGTCTTAGCATACCTCTTCCGTGTTCTCGTAATCTTTGCCTCCAACGCCTTACTCAAGGGCTCCATGATGCCAGGAGCGGGTGTGGCAGGAGGGGCAGACACAGATTGAGGAAATGTCATATGACGAGCCACAATAGGAGCATGTTTTGGCAGTGGCTGGAAAATCATCATGAGTCGCTATCTTTCTGAGTGTCACGAAACTCACAGATTCCATTGGAGAGGTATTCGACACCCTTAAAGGAGGCCGATCAGCCTCTGTTATATCCCGGCTTCGAATCCACCATCTAACCCAACTGCTCGACGTTGGTTTCCGGTGCGCTTCCGGCGGTTCAGAATCCGCACGCTTCATCTCTCGTTCATCCCCACTCGATACCGGTTCCCGTTCATCGGCACTGCTCACTATTTCTTCCTCCCTCTGTTCTACACGCTGGTCTCGTACTTCTGTGATGTCCGGCGGGGGCTCAGACATCGCCCTCGATGGTTCCTTCGGCGCATTCTCAACCCACAACCTCAAAGCATCCATCAACGGACTCCCATCTTCCCTCGTGATATACTGCCCGCCCGCCCACCTAATCACCAATCCCTCGTCCTCTACCACTCTCGTCCTCACCTCCCCGATCACCACCTCCTCAGAGACAAGCTGCATATAGTCGATTCTCCCTGCCTCGAATAGACGCACGACTTCTACTTCATCACTCCCATGGAAGATCCCGCGTTTTGTTGTAGGTACAAGTGAGAGAGCAAATGACAGCGCCTGGCCCTCGATGTGAACGAGGAACGTACGTGAATCAGATGGGTGTGTGGTAAGAACACCACCTGAACCAAATCCGTACTCAGGGAGTGGAAGTGGTGAATGATCACATCTGATTTCATCTTCAGAAGTATGTGCTTCGTCCTGAGGTGGTAGAGACGAGCGGATGGTATGTGGACTGCCTTCAAGCTCAAGCGGGACACTCCTACTACGCGTCAAAAACTCTTCAGCATCAAAATCGGCTGGCGCGTGTTCATCCGTAGCGGGTGTTTTACCCATGCGCAATAAATGGGTAGACGGGAAATGTGTCGCCATAGGTGAGGGCTGGGGGAACGCGCCCCATTCCCAGGAATACTGAGGAAGCGAGATATCATCTTGGGGTTCTGAAACAGTGCGGCAGGCAAGAAACGTAGTTGCGGGAAACGATGGAGAGTGTTTGCTCAGAGGGGAAGCGACTGGAGGAATGGCTGATGGGAAGGGGATCGCGGTTGGGGTCGGAGATGGTGGATCTGTAGCTCATTAGCTCGGTATATAACGAGTTACATAAAACTCACGAGATATACGTGAGGAAGACGCGTCGCGTGCTTGAGCAGAATGATATCCATCCATATCAAGTGCGACATCTGCAACGCCTTGAGAATCATATCAAATATTGTGTGTAGGACGCACGCACCAGCCTTGTATTGAACTTCTGGACCGGACACGTCGGTTGGTTGTGCTACAGGATCCTCTGGTGGAGGGGTATGAGGAACGCTCCTCGAGCCGAGCTTCGGTTGCGCGCCTGCATGGATTGGAATTGGATGTTTCAACACAGACGAAGCGTTCAAATCGAGAAACTCGGGTTCCTGCATCTGTAAACTCAGATCTGACGGCTCTTCCCCACCCGCTTTAGCTCCAGATGTCTCATGTTCAAAGTCACCCTGAAGTTCGCCTGGTTCTGGGGTTGGGGAGAGCAGAGGACTTGTGACAAGGTCTTCTGGGATATCTTCTTCTGTCTCAAACACGAAGAATGCTTCCCCTGCGTCTCCTATTTTCATGTTGAACGGGATGAGCGAGCCATTTATTGATACGTTGACCTATTCACAGCCATTCATGATCCATTGAACACCTTTACAAAAAGAGCAGACAATGCGCACCTTCTTGTCAGCAGGTCTGAGTACCTGAAGCTTACCGAAACGGACGTGGAATGGAGAGCAGGCGTAAACATCGCCGTCTTGTGAACCGGAGCTAGCAGATAGAGTGGGCGATGGTGGACGCCGAATAACGATGACATCGATGGCTCCAGTCAGGGTCGATGGGTTGATATCTTTGTAGTACTGGTATGGAGCACTGATTGCGCTCACAGCGCCACGAATGTAGTTCATCGCGTTCGCGATGTCGTGTCAGTTGTTACAGGTAGTTCGAGTTCGTTGCTGGGGTCCACGCGGCGTGGATTATTAGGATATTGAGGAGATCGTAGGATGGACTATATGAAAGCTAATAGTACGTGGTTCATGGTTTGCGCGATGAAACAAGCTTGTAGATTGAAGTTCCGTTGAACAAAAGGAGGCAGGCTGTACGTATGTAATCATCAACGTTCATGACTATTAGTAACGTCAAGCGCTGATGGCGCTGATGATCCGTACTAAGATTCATAACAATATACAAAATCACAGGCAAGCTCTTGCAAGGCCAGCTAGACAAATATGACATCCTCTGTCCGTCACGCCGACAAACGTTTTCTCATGTATTTTTGGTCGTGATCAATTTCCATAGCACTTGTGCATAACAATAATAATAGCGGCTCATAAAGCTAGGTATACTAAAATACGCGATTGACGTCAAAACTAGTCATATACCGTCAATCACATCGTCAGAATCAAACGAAGGCTGGCTGATTTGATAGCTTTCTTCATCGCTGATAGTGGACGGGGGCTTTATTTGACCTGGCAGGCCAGCCGCACGCCATGCGGCAAAACCACCCACTATATCAGTCGCATTGAGCAACCCAAGTTCGTGAAGGGATGCCGCAGCCAAAGAGCTGGTGTACCCCTCCTGACAATATATGATTATCTTTAAATCATAGCGATCTGCGATTGCAAGTCGTGCTTCGCAACGAGGATCAAAACGCCATTCCAGAACGTTTCGCTCGATGATGAGGGATCCGTGAATCCCGCCTTCACGAGCACGTTGGGAAGCTGGGCGAATATCTACCAGAAAGACCGGCATTGGGTATGTGGGGTCGTGAAGGGCTTCATAGGCTTGTCGTGGCGTCATTCTCTCGAGCTTTGATCGTGCATCAGATAGAAGTTGATCAATGCTGCGAGATCCGGGAGGAGGAAGAAGAGGATCGATGGGAGTGCGTACAGACTTGGATAATACGTCCCATAAGGCAGCGTCATCATAAGATGAGCCAATATGCCTTACAGAGGCAGCAAGGAGAGTACCCGTGTTTTGAACTGCATCGACACGTCCCAAAAATTTAGAGGATGCGAGGAGTACAGCACGCTGAACATCATCTTCATCTGACCCACAGATAACGAGCGCATTTGAAGTGCGTGCGCGGTCCCGGGTATCACGACTTGTCGGGGATGAACCAGTTGTGGCTATAGCGAAGAGATATCGGGAGGAAGGTAGTCGTGCACGGATATGGGAAGTGATAAGTCGAAGAAAGCGACCATCGTCTTTCTTCGAGAAGGTGAAGTGGACACCTATGCGGACACCATCGACGGTGCGTGCTTTTGTGATCATACGGAGTGCGAGGCTCTGGGCAACTTCTTCACGGACATCTGCAAGTGTGCGTGAAATTGTTGGGAAAGTACTAATAGCAGAAGATTGGATAAGTGTGCGCTCGACAACGACATCGGTGGATGGTTCAGACGATGGCATCGGGACATCTACTTGCTGCTAAATGATCTGCTCAAAATTATTCGTCAGTGGTGTGCAATGGTCTGCATGTGCCGCTTCGTCTCTGCTGGTGTCGAAAGCAAAGTGAAGGTTGCAACGAACAAGGTTACCAGCCTCGACCATACCCATACTAGTAGCAGTTCGGGCCGAACTTCCTGATCCGGATGTACACATGTCATTTATCCACTTCCACGACTGTGAACCAAGCAGCGAGAAGACACAATAATAGAAGCAAAGGTGCAATGTACACAACTGTCAGGTGAGCAGGACCGCGTCAAAATAGCCACGCCCTCGGAGTTTTCCTCCTTACCATCAGTAGCGGCGACCTGCTTGGTAACATCGATGAACTGACGATTAGCAGATGTTCGAATCACTATCGACGTTAGGCCTTGACCATCCTTGAACTCACTGCCGCCTCGAATATGTCTTGACTTCTTGCCAGTTTGGCTCCCGGAGACGTGACGACCATGTCGATGCACCGTCAATTCGGTAGCCGAGCTCATGACTCTAACATCAGTGATGTCAGAGAGTCCCAAATACGTCAACTCCATATTTTACTTTCCAGATGGCGGCCAGCATGTCATCAGCAAATCCAACGCAAAAAAGCACTGCATAGAAGCGAGAAAGGAGACCGAAGAAGTGCATGCAGTGCACGTGGCAGTATCGAGAGACAATCGATGGGTCATCAATGCATCACTACTGGAGAGGATCTCGATTCCGGCGAGCTCAAGGAAGTTGAGAAGAACACTGTGGAACAAGATCCGAAACAATCACTGCCTACATCAATATCTTCACTGGCAACAAGCTACCATAGCGAGCGAGTCATTGGATTTTATAGAGTTTGGACGATAGCAAACCCATGGCTGGTCCATTTAGAAGTGCTAATATGATTCTTATTCATGCAGTTCAATTCTCGTCAGGCTCGAAGAAGCTCGCAGGAAGGAGAGGAACCTCGGGTGTGGGATGGGACGCTTGACAGGTATCTTGTTGCTATGTAGGTGCAGTGAACCATGGAAGCCCAATTTGGCGCAGGAGGATCATGCATCACTGATGCACCACTGCTCTCTAGCATGGTTGATGCATCACCAAAATCTGCTTCTTAGCCTGGTTTTATGCATCATTATGACAGTATAGCCTGGAACCGGTTGGTGCAAGTGTGTATGGGCAGCTAGTACAGATATTCAGGATATTGATTTAAATATTGTCAGCACGTAGTATGTATAGCAAATCACTTGACAAAATAATACGACGAGAAACTTTGTATGTCTCCTTGAAATCTACTTTGGAACACTAGATAACTTCGATCAATACTTTCAAGAAAGTGAGATTAAATAAAAGGAAATTCCCCTGCTCTTTGGAGGGTACTAGACAACCGTTAACTCCGCCGAGTATCACACACCACTGCCAGTCGATATTTCCACGCGCTCCTGGAAAGCGATTGAGGTCATACCAGTTGCTGCGTCAGAATTAGCCACGAGCTTAGCGTGGTATTCTCGAATACCAAGGATCAGGCGCGGTCCCAGCACAGACATCTGCACGACTACTAAAATTCGAATCAATCCACTAAAAATCTCAGAGGCCAGGGAAATGCCCTATAGAAACAATAAATTGTGGTAGCGTGCATAGGCAGGTGAGAGATTGACATACCGCGAGGTTTGTTAGATAGAAATCATTCATGATTTCGAAGCAAGAAACAGCAACATAGCTACCACGTCGGGCCGTCAGTGGAAAAAAGGAACAACAATCACAATATGAGCTTACCTCGCAAAGTAAACCACGTGAGTTTTTATCAACACCGTAAAACAGTCTCCAATAATCCCTCCTGCCGAATGTTGTCGCAGTTCACGGAAGTGTTTTACCGCAATCCAAACTGCGAGACATAGTGCGAGGACCTCCCATACAGTGCCGATCATCCAAGTCATAGATATAAGAATTGTGATATCTTCCGCATTAGCATAGTAAATATAGCACTGATAAGTGCCAGAGAGAATGAGTTCCTCTGGTAACTATCAATGAGCCCAATGCACGTTTATTTTCATTCACAATTAAACCCACCCCCTGAAGTATCCATCGTTACCATTATGGAGACTACTCCGTTGAAAATGCTGATAGCCAGGAGGGTGACAATGAGATATGTCAGGATCTTTCTAGATCTTTGATACATGGCATGCAACCGAGTGCTGATGATAACTTGCACCATGTTTCAGTCAAATAAATATCACTGAGGTCTCGCAAGTGCAAAGCTTACCCCACAGCATCGTGGATACCACAACAAACATCCAATCCCATACGACGGAGGTAATCCAGCCTGACGAATCCAGTCAGCGACCAGCCTCGGGTAGCACACACTCCAAACAGACTCACATCTGTGGCAGTATAGCATGACAGTCATTAGTGAACAAAGAAGTTAGCAAAGAACTACACCCACTGCTACAAGGCGCCACAGTTAATGGGAGAGGAACAGTAATAGGCATTTGTGCGGAAAACTCACTGTATCTGTCAGCGAGATGGTCGGAACACTCCCTGAATGCCGTTGGTCAGAAGAAGCAAAGACAGCGAGTGTACTAGGGGGACATACCCAAAATAGCCGGGCTGGTTATGAGAGATAGACGATTAGCACAAGACCAATTGTGTAGCCTTCCGAACATACACAGCAGATAAGATCCCAAGGTAACGCACCTAGGATACTTTTGAGTCAGCACAACATAGCATCCACGACAAACAAGCTACATACACCGAGATACATAACTGTCATTAAGGACCATCGTTGTCGCTGGAATCAAGTGCATTTTCATGCGTGTTCCTCTGACACCAGACTCTACTCACCCAGATCAATTCCACCTACAAAGCCGTTCTCAGCGAGATGGCCGCTCCGATCATACCATCGACATACCTCTTGTCCGAATGTAAGTGCTGAACATAATCGTAAGACATCAGCAGTCTTTTAATGTTATGATGCTCACCCCAATCATACATCACTGCAACAAAGGCGGCGACTGCGAAACCACAGCCAAGGTTAGATTGTGTCAGCTTCAACATCCGACTACTCTCCACGAACCTACAAAATAGCTGCCCACACTAGATGTATTGATGGTCGACCACCAAGCGGGATCATCTGAGACGTAAGTCATATTGGTAGAGAAAGGGTGTAGGCGAGAGGCGAACTTTGTGGACGTAAGACGATGGCATTCATGCTAGTTATAGCACCATCCGGCAAGTAGATCGGCGAAACGAGAACGGGAGATGATGACCGTTCCTGCTTTGATTGGTCGAAGTGGATATTTTTGCATGAGGAAATATGAAATAAATCCAGGGGATCGTAGTAGATGTTGGTCGTAAAACATCTGAACGAGCGAAACACTTGAACTCCGCAAAAGATCGAACAACATCAAGAACTGTTCGTGATCTTGTCGCCTTGTTTCCGATGCTATTCTCGAGATGTTTTTGCTACACGTGCATCAGTCCATCAATGAAATTAAATACTATTTCATTTGTTTTGCACATGCTGATCATGGTGCGACCATCGGAAAACCTGTCATTGCCTGGCCAGCACAGGCCCGCGGAACATAACACCTCACTCAACAAATGCACATTTGCGTCAGCATGACGCGCCAATCCAGAAAAGTCAGCCGTCAAAAATAGGGAGATTTGTACGAAGAAAAAAGAAGGGATGCTCACTGTGGACGTAGATTTGCTGTGAACAAGCTGTATGATTTCATTATGTGGCCTTTGTTAGACCTTGAAAAAGTGGGATGTGAACACTGAGAAAGCTGGCGTACCCAGTCGCGTATGGGTGACCCCACTGGACAATAACGAAATCGAAGCTTTTTCATAGAAACTAGGTAGTCACCAAAAAAATAGTCACGTCCAAAAAAAAAAGTCACGCTCTAAAAAAAAGTCACACTCTGAGAAAAAAGTCACACTCCGAAAAAAAGTCACACTCCGAAAAAAGTCACTCCAAAAAAAAGTCTCCTACCAAGAAAAGCGTCCCAGCAAGTTTGTTCGGGCAGTTCATTTCTTTTGTGTTCCTTTCGTTTTGGGCTCTGCTTGGCGGCGTGGTGGCATACAGCTGACGAGGCTCCTGGCTTTGGCCCTTTGCGGGTGGGTCTACGTGAGATCCGGGTGCGCCCACTACTGTCAAGGTAGTAGCAAGATCTATGTGAGATCTGGGTGTGCCCTGTTGCCATTGGGGGTGGAATCAGTGCAGGTGTGTCGCGCCACGTCCACCATGCTAACCAACGTTCAATGCCTTTATTTCGAACGCTGGCGTTATCAGCACCATCTTTCACTCTTTTCGGTCCGTTTTTTTCTACCCATCTACTTTCATTCAATCTGGTATGTGTATTTCACTTGAGACGTCCTTTCCGCTTTGACCATTCTTCAGAGCTTCGCTCCTTTGGTTCTGCCCTGGGGTGCAAGGGCATCACATATGCTTCGGTAAGTGTCTTTCAGTTGTCTCGCATTCTTATCCTATCAATCCTGATCTTTTCCACTCACACAATAGACATCTACGTGTTCAGCTCGGAATCAAAGCTTTCAATGGCGCACATCACGACGAGACCGCTGATCACTTCACCGAGCTGTGCCCTCTCTTGCCTCTTGCAAGCTCTTTGGCACATCGACACCCAAATCACCTACTTCTCCCTCCAACAGCTACCGCAGCTCTCCATCACCTCGACGTCCTTAACTGTGGCAAGCACTGATGCCCTATCATCACAATTTCCTCTTTTCCGACCGCCCTTGTAACTATGCATAATGTCAAGCGTTTCCTTCAAGAATCACTGTGCGTTCTGCTCCACAAACCAAATAGTTCTCATTATTGATGTCTGAATGTGCTGCAGCTGCAGGCAATTTTGGTGCTACGTTAAGCGCGTGCTTGAAAATTCGTCCCATAATGTGTAGCAGGCTTCCCAGTGTACTCACTGTCAAATGTAGGTCTTCCGCGTGCCTCCACGCTGGCTCTTTGTTCGTATTGAGACAGCCGATGAATTCGTTGGCTGGGGAGAATCCACCCTGGAAGGACACACCGAAGCAATTGAGGGCGCTTTCGCTGACCTTGCACAACGATTCCTTGGTTGGGATGCAGATGGTATCGAAGATATCTGGCAGACTGCGTACCGCGCTCGGTTTTATCGTGGTGGACCTGTTTTAATGGTGGGTGTCTCTACCTGCTTCCTTGTTTACCATTCGTCTAAACGTGTATCTCGACCAGTCAGCTCTGTCTGGCCTTGATATTGCGCTCTGGGATATCAAGGGCAAGAAGCTCGGAGTTCCCGTGTGGCAGCTTCTAGGTGGTAAAGTCAGGGACCGTGTTCGCGCGTATGGATGGATTGGTGGCGACCATCCGAGTGCTGTCCGTGAAGCAGCACGTGAGCGCAAAGAGCAAGGATTCACTGCTGTAAAGATGAATGCCACCGGTAGGCTCTGTAGCCTTACGATACACCGAGTCTGAATCGTACACAGAGGCTCTCGCGTGGCTTGACTCCCCCGAGCTCTTAAAAGGGACAGTGGAACGCGTGCGTGAAGTTCGCGCGTTAGGGATGGATGTCGGGGTAGACTTTCATGGACGGGTTCACAAGGGTATGGCTCGCCAGCTCGCCAAGCTTCTTGAGGGCGAGGGTGTCTTGTTCATCGAGGGTGAGAAGCATCCTCACATGTGGTCTGTTCGCACAAGTACTGAATTTGATTCAGAACCCCTTCTGCCTACTCAACCTTCGGAATTTGCGGACCTTGGGCGTCTTGTCTCTACTCCTATTGCTGCTGGGGAGCGGCTCTACTCGCGACATGAATTTCGCCCTTACTTCGAAGGACATGCGCTAGATGTCGCATAACCAGACGTGAGCACTCACCTCTCAGCTGAGCTCCAAAGTCCATTCTCGTGTCGTATTTTTGCCTATCTCCTTATGTTTCAACCAGCTGACAATACGAATAAGGTATCCCATTGCGGTGGAATATCGGAGTTGGCACGTATCGCATCTATGGCAGAAACGTACGACGTCGCACTTGCCCCGCACTGCCCGCTAGGACCGATTGCTTTGGCCGCATGTATTGCTGTAGGCGTATCGAAGCTCAATTGTGGGTCTTTGGCATGTGGTCTACCCCTTATAGAACTGGCACTCATTATGGTTCCGGGCGTCTAGATTTTATTCAAGAAATGAGCTGGCAGGTGAGTTTCTCGCTCCAATATCTCTCAACACGTAGCACTTAGAAGACTGGCTGGATGTAGATGCATTACAACAGTGATGATGCAGACCTCTTCACATATCTCGCAGATCCGAGTGTGTTTGCTGTGAAGGATGGGTATATCACAACTCCCAGCGGTGAGTACTAGTCTTGCCCGGGCCCTGTTTGGTCCATTCTATTTTTGGAGAGATCTGCGCGAACGGTTACCCATACCATACACTTTACTACCTCTTCCTCAGAAATGACTATGTCGACGGTCTTCTTTTCATCCGCACGCGTTGTGACTCCAACAATCTAATCTTAATGCTCTCGGCTAAACGCCTGACATGACATTTGCATAGGACCTGGTTTGGGCATCGTTATCAACGAGGAGCTTGTGCGTACCCGTGCCAAGGAACATAGTCGGGCTGGTGTTGAGGCGTGGCGTAACCCGATATGGAGGGGAGAGGATGGAAGCATTAGGGAGTGGTAAAATTTAATTCCACTACTTAGCCGCGAGAAAACATCAGGAAATCGCAACTTGTACAGTTTATTCAACAGGCATAGATAACAATCTTCAACTATGCAGTGCTAGGAAAATACATTCAGATGTCACATATATACATGCATGCTCGCCTGTACCTTATTGCGCACTAAGCCAGAACTTCCCGCAGTACATCCACGATCTTCTCCACTTCCTCAACGGTGTTATAGTGGACAAAGGAAATGCGGATGACTCCGTCATTTATGTCCAACTTTGGGCGTAGATTATCAATAAGATAATACGCACCGAAGTAGCCGCATTGAATTGAAATCTGTGCAACACCGATAATAGAATACAATCACTGAGTGAGATCATTTGAAAGACTTACCCCTCCCTTTTTGTTGAATGCTTCCACGATATTCTTACTCTTGATCGCGTTCTGTCCGACGACAACAAAGGAGACATTAGAAGTCCTTGAGAAATTGATCTCACTTTCCCCGATGATGCGAACGCCTCTGTCAACTTGTTTTGCGTCTGTCAGAAAGCGGAGCAAGGGCGTCAAAATTTCCTGCTCGTGTTTTGCAATCGCGTTGAAAGATGCTGTAAGATCATCTTCTGGAGTCAACGGCTTCAGATATGGCACGATTGCCAATGCACCATACACGAGCTCTTGGCCTGGACCGTCTGGTTGAAACTTACGGGGCTTGTCAGCCACCTCTAGAAAATCGTGGACAATGGAAGTGAAAGATGTTTGCAGAGCTGCTGGCCGCACATAAGCAACGGCATTGTGAGCCCCGAACACCTACAAATAGTGTCAGTGTCAGACATCAAATCGAAGTCGCGGATACTGAAACCTTGTATACAGAAATTACGCAGTAATCGACATCCCACTTTTGTACGTCCATTCTTTTATGTGATGCGTATGCACAAGATGTGAGTTGATCGTCGGGGTGAGATTTGGTTCATGTCGCGTGGTAGAAGTGATTCGTTGCAGGGAAATTGCGTGGTCCGATAATGATGCAACGCATGGGCATTTGGGAACATCGACGAACCATATGGGTTGAGCTGAAGATATAAAGTTCAGTAGAACACGATGAGGACGCGATGCATCGATGAGGCCTTGAGGGCCGATGGAACGGAAAGTAGACGGGACCTGTTGCCCAGTGCTTCCTTCTCCTATCATTCAATTTGAATCAGTCACGGTGTGATCGATTGATCGCTCCAAGCCTGACACAGGCACACTTTTGGACGTACAACAACAACATGTAAATTAGTATATTCTGAACGCACTCAAAGTCATCGTGCACAAAATGCAGCATATATCTCTCGATAGAGCCCTAATAGCAGTAAGTAGTGAATCTTGGTCCGTGTACATTGATGGGACGCGGCCAGACCCAGAGCACCAAGCGTCGAGTACGCAGGCCAAAAGACGAGAACACGCACAGACTGAGTCAAGGACGGAAACATGCCTTTGAGCGATGGGAGTATGGTTGTTCGCATTAGTATTGATATCTTGCATGAGTAGCTCTTCGTCAGTAGATAAGTCTGAGTCATCTATCCATGCTGCATTGCGGTGGTGGCAATAGTCTGCAAGAAGCATACTCGTGCAGGAACGTGTCACATGATTATACCACGTGACTGACACGTCGCGTTCATACATTCAACATTGTTTAGCGTGTCATAACTGTGAGCTAATGCATATGATTACTCACCGGCACCATCTATGCCATTGTTTTCCTTCCTCACTTCCCTCTCAAGTGGCCCAGGATTGGATGTCTCAAGCCGCCAGGCGATAGCTCTGGGCTGGTCACCACTCGAGAGACCCTTGCCTAGGGAACTTTCTTTTACAAAAGTATCACTTGATTAATTTTGCGCCAAACAATGGCTTCTAAAAGAATTTGAAAGCCCCTGGAAAGGAGAAGGTGAGGGACCAGTTGGGTGCGCGCTACGATTTATCATCATCATCCCTCAGAACCTCATGGTGCCTCATGCACATGGTCCATACAGTAGCCGCTGATTGCTTCAAAATTATGTAAGTCAGTCTTCTCTTTAACTTTCTCCCCCACTGCATCACTCATCCCCATTTTGCTCCCCCCTCTTTTTCGTTCTCTCCTTCATGTCGTTATTTTTATTGTCACTCTGATACTGACCGATAATTTGTTGTACAATGGCCTCAGGTTCTTGCCGACAGTGTATGCAAGACTGCACTGCCTTCGTTCCATCTGTTGAAGGCGACGAATCGGTATGTTTTAACCTTGATGCGTCTGAGGTCATTACTCAAACACCTTTCAGTCTCCTTGCCTATGTGACCATCCAGCTCACTTTCATCAAACCTCTCAAAATAGACGGGTCCTTCCCAGTCGTGCAGGCCTACCTGCACGGCAATGCTTTGCATTTAGGACCGATGGTGCTCCTGTATGTGTTTTTGAACTAACGATTGAACATTCTCACATCGACACAAACTATAGGTCACCGATTTTTATCAAGAATGTCAATGTGGAGGTCGATACAATCAACACCTCCCTCTCCCCTCTGTGTAAGTATCTTCGGTTATGACGATACTTGAATATATGCTAACTGGCCCAGCATCCATAGTCGAACTACACCGTCAAGTAATGCTCGAAACTCTGCTTCCATCAACATCACGCCTGCAGCAGTGCTGTCTTCTGACATATGTAACCGTGGAGCGCCAATCTCTACCAGACCCCCTGCTCCTGAACCCTCCCCATCTTTACGGTCTGCTCCCCTCCCTCCTATGCCCATGTATCAAATGCCTTCTGTCACCCCGTATAATCGTGTAACTCCGCACTGCATGCCTTCTTCTGGTATTCCCCTTCCTGCTCCTCCTATTCACATCTTGAATGGTGGTAGCCGAAACCGTGGCAACCGCAATCGAACCTTTGCATCACGCAAGCCTTACGAAATAACAGGCCAAGCACGCCGTATCAATAAAACATATAAATTATCCGTTGAACTTGTAATGTATCCTTATGATGTACATCCTCGCATTTACATCCTGCCTATAACCTCTGACATGTCTCTTCCAGTTTATCCCTCCACCAACGCATGTTCAAGATGGACTTAGTGTATTTGACGAGTCGGCTGACATCAACATCTCCTGCCCAGACTGACTTCCATGCGGTGAAGCCTTTGCTGCCCAGCTCCGATTTTTTTCCCAGTATCACTGTACTCGTCGCATCGAACTCCACGTCTCAACCCCCAACGAACTAGTGATCGATCAGATCTACCAACATCAGGCAATTGACCTGAGAATAACATAGCATTATAAAGCTTTGTCTAGCATAAAATTGATATAATATCCATCATAATTGCACTCAGCTTTGCAAAGCTTTAAATGGTTAGACTACGCTGGGGAAAACCACCAAAGACACAATTATGATACATATTGCAAATATCTGCCATCTTTGACAAAGTTTTATAATGCCAGACAACTTCAGATAAAATTGACAAGAAATTATTAAAAAGTTTCAATCTTTATACTCATTTTATCATTTTATAAATAAAATCAAATTTTGATTGGTATTAGGGTATATACATGTAATACTCATACAGGAGAGTAGAGAGAGATAATACAACAACAAAAGAGGGAGATATCAGTTACTGACTCAAGGAAAAAGAGTGATACCACAAGGAAAGGCCAAGGAGGACCAGGGAGGGACCAGGGAGGACCAGGGAGGACCAGGGAGGGAGGGACCAGGAGGGACCAGGAGGGGCCAGGGAGGACCAGGGAGGGACCAGGAGAGGCCAGGGCCAAGGAGGAACCAGAGAGGAGCCAGGGAGGACCAGGGAGGAGGATGAACTACCATAGAAGGCCAAAGGTACCACCATGAGAGGATAAAAAGGGAGGGAACTTTGGATGTTGGCTTAAAGAGCCAGAAGTGAGTGTGGTGAAACAAGAGAAGACAAGTGTCGAAGTTGGTGAAAACTTTCAAACTCAGACTTACATAAGCATTTGTCATGTGACATGGCTAGTGCAATATCTTGCAAGTGTTGATAGTGGTGATCAATTGATAGAGAATTGTTGATACAATTGTAAGACTTGACATATCTGCATCACAATGTTGATTTTCTGTCAATGAATTGTAAGACTTGATATTTCAAACATCAGAATGTGGGTTTTCTTGCAATCAATTGTAAGACTTGATATATCTACATCAGATTGTCAGTTTTCTTGCAACCCTTGTTCATTCAATAGCTATTTGTTATGCTTGTATCAAGCTTTATCTTTGTATATAATCTTATATAATTCAGTGGATTTTTGATATCATTTTACCAATTATATCTGGTCATATCAAGTTTGGGTTGATTTCCTGATGAAGGTGTTTACACCATGATGAACCATGGATCCCTCCAATTCCCTACATACTCGGATATGAACTTTGACCTGGATGTTGGCGAGGAGAACCGGGATATTCGCATCCAGTACGCACGTCTTCCCTTCCGATTGCTTGTGCCTGGTAACCGCAGCAAATATGGTCGAGCTCTCAATGTGGATTGTGAAGATTCCTGGCATCACTACTTGTTCTCATCATTGAGTAAGCTTGCCAAGTGCATGGATCATCCTTCAGGCTTTGGGACAGGAATATTATTATTATGTATGTCAGCAATCACCTGCAGCGGTTTGATCTCTTACATTTCTACAGGCCCCAAGGAAGGTGCAATTATTGGCCCCATCTCACCTGGAAGTACCGAGAAGCACTCATGCTTTGTGGACCGCATCCATCACTTTCTCGACGGTGGTGATGCAGGTGCTACCATACCATGCCGACTTCTGTGCCCACATGTTCCCAGTCATACTTCCAGGGTACGTATCGCCACCCTCATTCCAGAAATCACGCTGATATAGGTAATGACCGTCAGCCCCGATCTTCAACCCATCACTCATTCATTGATGTAAGTCAATCGTAGTATATCACTTGACAACTGATTTCAATGTATTTTATCAGGCTATCGCAGACTCATCCAAGTTTCTTTTATATGAAGCATACGGCTGCCGTCATTTAAATTCCCCTTTGCAGTTATTTCCTCTCCTGTCATTTGACATACTTGGAGATGCAGATTTTGAGAATGATATGGCTACCCTGTTGCCAAACCTAAGGGAACATGTGGAGCGTTATTTCAAGGGAGTCGGGCACCCTGATGACCCTCTCTTTACCAACCTCGTCAGTTCAACTCAGCTAGCTACTGATAACCAGGATGTATGCTATCGTGCTCGTCGCTTTGTGAAGCTAATAAGCGGCATCACCCTTCTGCCTCCTGGGCTCAAAGACTTCACTGTACGTACGATTGATCATATAAAGTCATTGACCGTTGCTAAGTCCTAACTCTTCATAGATTGCTATACACCAAGACATTTCCGTTTCAGCAACATTCAATGGTCATTATGATGTGCGCTACCAGTCCACAATTGTATCAAACATTCTCTGATATAATCATAGATCCACAAAGACTTCCTGCCGCCTATGTTTCATGCCTGCACGTACCAAATGGACCTATGGGCCAACAATGCACTTCGCTCATTTTTACGCTCCCCTCTTCCCCGAGACAATAATATAGTAACACCCTTTGATGCCTGCCTTCATGCTGCCCTCATTGACGCCGGTGAGGATAGTTTTAATGCATGAATAGTTCCATTGCAATTCTACATACTAGCTTCCATCGTCTCTAGCCGCTTCAACTCACTATTAATATCAGTAGTAGTGTGCATGCATCATCGCCTGTGCCATGCTGAATTGCGCAAGCCCACTAGCTCAGTTTTTGCTCTTTATCTAGACCGAGCTTGACGACAATGTGTCGGCTGTTTGGGACTGTCTCTTTGCACAATGCATCTTATCCTTCCAACCTTTCTTCCAAGTTTGTTCTCAGAAGTGGCGTCGCAGCTGGGGAGTATTGTCTCGCTCATATCAATAATCTATCTTCGTTCGCCATCTGGGTCGTCTAGGTGAACTTCCTTAGCGTTTCAGAGGTTTCGGAGCTCATAGCGTTCACCTCCAAACTATGTTGATGCAGACAAGTGACTCAAACAGCCGAGCTAATACCCTTCTCAACTTCTCACTCAACTGGGTTCCTCAGACTCCACACTAATCGACCTACGTCAACTTCTTGCTTTACGCTCCTGAAAGGACAGGCGTATCTCCGAAGATCAACACCCTCGACTGTAGGTCTTCTTAAAAATATTATCCAGCAGCAGTGATTCTACCTTCCGTCAAGGATCAATCACGCCTCCGTGCTTTGCTCTTTTATGACACCCACGTTATTTGACGACTCCATATATCCGCGCCTCTGTTATCCTCTCCGACCCTCTTCGTTTTCTTCTGCGATCAATCAGAAGTCCATCAACCTCGTCTCTTGACCGATTTCTTACTTGAAAAGTGCACACCGGACTCGAGAAAAAGAGATTTGATCTCATCGGTGCATTCAACCACGCGTAAGTCATGATAAAAATCGAGAAGAGGCTGCCATTCTGAAGAGTACTCAGACATTGTTGCCATCCCAGAGAACCTCTCAAAGCTTCGCTCGTCATTCAACCTTAATATGGCATAGCTTTGGCTTGGTGAACTATATTTGACCTATCTCAAGTCGTTTGATGGTCACGAAATGTGCATCATCGACTCCGACAATAGCAAGGCGGTTCAAATGGATGGATAGAGCGATCAGCTCACAATACGCAGTCCTGTGAATTTCGTCACGATGCAACGGGAACGTGTTGTAGCTTTTGTCGTTCATAATACATCGGGGATGTCATTATCTAAGACGTTGGAGCACCACCCGTGTGGCTTAGTCTGCGAGCACTCTCGTTCTTGAGGCAATATTCTTTCACTTGCGACGTTTTCAGTGCTCTTCTGCATACATGTTCCAGCCATGCATATGACTAGTATATCTTACTCGTATTTTTGTAGGCAAAACTACGATACTGAAATGTAAATAATGTGTCCTATACCCATCGAAAGATATCATGACAAACTTGTAATGCAGTAACCCATAGTGCATGCCGCTGCTCCATAGTATCTATTGACAGATCTTGGATGTAAGTGTTTAGATACTCTAGCTGCTGAGCTGTAAGTGGACAGTCGGGCTCCTCTACCTCTACAACATTATGTTGTTCTGGCCAGTGCGCAACAAACGGATTGTGTGCCAGATGGTCAGGAGGGTTTTCACTGGCATGATGGCTATGAAGGTGATGATCTTCAAAAGCCTCCCAATCAATACCGTATTCTTCAATCTCCTCGGGAGCCAAGTCATCTGCGGCTGGTTGAAAATCTTGTAGAACATTTCCATTAGCATCGACTCCTCGCCCTCCTCCGCTGATGACACTAAAAAAATGTAAGGCATGAGGACTATCATTACGCTGTCCAGGCAGTGTCATTGTGTGAGAATTCCAAGCATTTGCCCACTGCAAGGCTTCGGTATTGATGACATCGAGAAACAGATAGTGAAGAAGCCAGATGTGAGAGTAGAGTTCGGGATTTAGGGCATCGTAGACCTCGAGATTTTGGAAAAAGGTTTTCCATTTGGAACCAACTGCGCTGGTCCAATCAACCCAAAGGCGTTCAATCCGAATGTTATGGACACTGCTATTTGAGTGCGTAAGTATATGAAAAGCAGTTATTGCCAATAAAATAGTTACTGTCCCCATATATATGAACCACGGTTGTAGCCTCGCATTTCTTCCATATGCCGTGCCACCATAACATTCTCACCTCCATGGTCACCTCGTACACGTTGTGGGAGGCCATGCTTTTGGATGAGTGATTGAAAAAGGTCAAAGACTGTCTCAGCTCGATTGTTGTTGCTAACGCGGATGCCTGTGATAAAACGGGAAAACCCATCGATGAAGGCGTGGGTCACCATTTTGTAGCGTATAAGGCCTATGGAGCTCATTTGTGAGGACTTGGACAATGCCTGCTTAAGATAGAATCATTACCATGCTGGCCATCGTGGTGCTGCAAAGAGTTAAAACCTGCGACACAATAGACTCGCCTCTGAATTCGGCGAAGTCCAAAGGCTGCTACCGGCGGGCCATTCACACGGGCATAGGACTCTTGAATCCGCCGACGAGGAAGGTGTTGCCCTAAATAGTGGAGGTGTCCGTCGATCATTCGGCGACCAAACGATGGAAATGCAGTCAGAATATCCAACATGATCCCATCTAGTTCTTCATCAGTCAGTGTTGACTGTGATCCGGTAGATGATGTATGGATGCGGAAGACATGCCCGTCTTCGTCTGTGAGTGTGACAAACACTGGATCACCTGGCTCTACTATCTGTTGCTCCAGGGCGCGCCGTCGAATTGTTCTAGCAGACACATTGAAGACCTGTGCGAGCCGAGTTGGCCCTGCAAGCTGGTAAGCAGTTGCAAGAACATCAGTGTCAATTTCGATGCGAGGACGGCCTCGTCCACCAGTATGAACGCTTCTCGTATGAGCTACTGGCGGTGCATCAGGCTCATCGGTAGATGACGTCTTGGCAATCTCCAAGTCAGCAACCATCTCATGGATGCCAGAAAGCATGATATGGCGGTCATCTGGTGCGATAATTGTTGCGTGCTGGTCCTGATAAGTCGCATATATGTTAATTGAGAAAAGGACTCACATATTGAATGTGTCGCTCGAGGTTCATGCACATAGCAATTTGCTCATCTAACCGAGCAACGTCTCCTACTTGTGTGTTGAGTGCTCTCCGAACATCATTCTTAAGATGCTCGAAAGCCAGAGAAATAGTTCCCAAGGGGAGTGGAGGTTCTGCGTCCATAGGTAGGGTGGTAGCGTTCAAGTCAGCGAGCGCCCGAGATTATTGGAATATAGTTGATTGCTTCAGAAATTCAGGTACTACATAACACCGTCGTATCTTACACATGGAGATTCTCATCTTTTATCATGCCAATCAGGAGGAGAAGCGCCTGGGGAGAGAACATATGCTCTTTGACCAAAAACGTCCTGATATGATGATTAGAATCACAGCGCACAACATTACAAAGATGGTGCTCACATATTTCCCGTGGATGTGGGCTTGCGAGATCTAGAGTAGCATCATGATAACGCATTACAGATGAATCTCATCACTAAAGTTGAGATTACTCACGAGTTCGATGAGCTGACTGCGCACCATATCCTCAACGAGGTTGACAGCCTCTAGATTTGTATCTCGGGTTTCGCCCAAGACAGACATCTACTAAGCATCATAAGTTCCTGCCAAGCCCATTGAACATGTGCATAATAGCAATGACGTACCGTCTGATATATTTCTTGTATGCACTTGTAGTCACGACTGGTGCCATCTGAGGGTCGCCGCCGAAGAGTCTTGTGGAATCATAGTTTAGGGTTCAGAGTGCAGGCGACTGCATTCCGAACCCTAGTGTATGGTCTGCAGCTTGTTCGCAGAGTTGAGATTTCTTTGTCCGAACGTTTTTGAACTGAAATTGTTCAGTTTGTAAGCATCATGACAGTGCCGCGCAACCACACTGTGACGTACCTTGCGAAAACCAAACTATGGCACGGACAAGAGCCGGGCCCTGAGCTTAGTATAGCGCTTTTAGAGGATTGGGAAGGTTCGTGTAGGCGCGCAGGGATGTGCTAGAGGGCCGCGATGGAATGCGAGAGTACAGACTATGGTTGGATGGTAGATTGAGTAGTGCTAGAGGCCGCACGCATCATGATTTTGTTCGGATTACTTCAAGTTGAACGTCAGTTGTTTCTAATATTATTACTAGCTCAAAACTGTGGGAAATAGTAGCAGACTTGTTTGTATAGCCGATCATGGGGATTTCTCTCATGTACACCTTGGAATGTCACTCATTATCAGACGACGAGCCTGAGCTGGCAGATGAACATCATGAACTGCAGCCTGTCGAAGATCCCGTCAAAGCGGCTCGTGCGCTCTACAACTTTGAAGGAAAGGCTGAATTCAGGGAACTGACCATCGAGGCTGGAGATAAACTGAACGTTTTGAAGGAGGAGGCTGGAGATGGCTGGAGTTTGATGAGAGTGAGCTCTGGTGAGATAGGACTTTTGACTCAGACATATTACACAGTGAGTACTGATCATACTGATCGCTCGATGTTCGTGAGCTTATCTGGCTTATGCTGTCCGTGAAGTGCACGACTAGTTTTCTTTCTGCACCGTTAGCCGTTCATGGGAGAAATGAGCCACCTATCAGCACGATCACTCCACAAGCATCTTTCCAGCATCAGTCAAAGCCACTTTCTATTGTCCCTCAAGATACCGGTGAATGGACGAACCCTCTCCCAAGTTTCAGGCAAAGCCTTCTTAGAGGCAAGACTCTGAATCGGTTCTCCGGGTTCATGACAAGCGGTGCAGAAGAGTGGGTTCTCGAAGGCTACGTCGATCCAGTCATTCCAAGTTCATCCTCTTCACACCAGCGGATCTCTACGGAAGACTCCATCAATGATGATAATACTAGGCTCAGCAGACTTGGGCTGGGGAAGCAGACGCTGGCCCTGCATGGCAATCTAAAGTTCCAAAGTTTCGGATCTTGGCTCACTCACCTTCAAAGTGCACGTCGGGCCTTTCAGGAACATATACCATGTATAGCGTTACTTCACTGTTTTCCTCGGCTACAGATGAATCATATGATCCATACATCCCACCGATCTCTCCTACCCGCATAACAGTTCAATGGCGGTTCTCTCACTTCATCGTGTTACACACTTCAACTAGACGTCTTCCTGGTATTGCGCTCCCACCACTATTCTTCGCACACGTTTTTCATCCCACATTCAACGTAGATGTGAACGTAATTGATCGCTTCAGTCGTCACACCCTTGCAGTGAGCAAGAGTACGCAGAGCTTGAGTTTTTGGTTGCATTTGTGAAGTGAGACTAGGTGAGTACGGGCGTCAGTTGTGCCAAATTATCATCATGACGTGCTTTCCAGAGATGTCGAAAGCCTAATGATTGTTGTTGTACTCATTATTGTCCTTGATTACGTCGACACCTTTGTCTTCTACTCCCCTGGGGATTAACAAAGATCCGTGGGACACCCCTCAACAGAGAAATGGGCTCTTGAACGAAGAAGGAGCTTGGTGTTGGCGTGAAGGCTGTCAAGGTGCTCACGAATTTCCGGAGTTCATGACTAACTGAGACATGACTCGAAGATTGTCTGAAGCTCACAAAAGCAATGCAGAAAACATCTGATGGTCTGCAGATTGTTGCAGACCTGTATGACGATCATGTCTGTGTCATGTTCCTTATGCAAGACTTGTACTAACCACAGATGAAGGCCCGGCGTACCCAGCTTGCAACTCACGACGCCTTCAAGAGCGTTGCTCATCCATACCAATTGTATGAGGTATCTTGGATTGTTCAATCACCGTTTTTGCCCTGAGTGTGATCGTTCCAGGGAATTGTGCCAATCTACTGTTTCACGATATAAAGATGCTCTCAGATTGGGAAAGGTCGGAACGTTCACAATTTTTGTGGAAGATAATGGCTTGATGCATTTGTTCAGTCAAACGATGAGATGGCCGCACGCTGCGAAACTGTCTTGAACATTACGATGGCTGAGATGGACACATACCACGACCAGAAAGTGGAAAACTTTAGCACAATAACGAGGGAGTATCTTGATGGAGAGATACACTTTTACAAACAGGTCCTGCACAAGCTGAAGGCAGCCCGGCGCACCTTCAACGCTCTGCGTACTTGTTTGCATATGCAACCTTTCCGCTTAGGACATAGTTTTGATTAATTTGTGACGCTTGTTCTATATTACATTTGGTTTACATATGTACTGTAACATTGAATATTCAGACATTTCGAGGCTTGTAATCGTGCTGGCATTTGCTCAGGAAGACGCTCGTCCGAGTTGCTTAGTAAGTATTTGTTTTAACATATGACGAGTTACAGTAGCATAGCTAACTTAGGCCTAGGTCTCAAAGGCAGCAGGTTCTGCACCGTCGGTGCATTTTCTTTTTCTTGAGAGTGATCTTTTTCAAGTGTGACTTTTTTTTTTCAAGTGTGACTTTTTTTTTAAAGTGTGACTTTTTTCGTATAGTACAGCTTTTTCTCTCTCATTTCTCAGTTTTTCCAGCGCAAAGTACAGTTCTTATTTTTGTCCAAAGGGGTCCCTCATAGTCGCGGACCGTTCGAATGTCAAACTAGTGGTATAGCTGGTTTATGGTGCATGATGCTAATTTACTAAAGCGGACATGGGCATTTGCACTGCGTGTTGTCCAAAAATTCCGACGGCTTAGAGATGGCTGAGAATCTGGAGGTACCTAAGGTTTCAGCCACGTCGAAGCCATCAGATATTACACATCGGGGTTATCAATATTTAGGATAGGTTTACATGTTGTACGAAATGTAAAGAAAATATTTGGAGTTTGAACTGACATAAAGATGGGCATATAACTTCAAATTTAGTCAGTGTTATATGCGAAATCCAAAATATGAAATATCCGCCGCCATTTTTTCACCGACTGTATGTCAACACAAATCAGAAATATAGTCAGCTTCTCAGCGTCTGCTTGAATTTTAAATTTAATGATCACAAAAAACTTCGGACAAAACTTGAAGTCTAATCTGTGGCTATATGCTTGACAATATTTCAAGTTTCGTCCAACAATTAGATCACCTCAGGCAGCAGTTCTTGGTGCCAATAAGGGGTCTTTTAGACTCGGTTTTTATGTTATGTATCAGTAAACTACTTTGCACTGTGCAGCGCTGTACAGCGCTGTCATCAGGAAATCAACCCGGAATTGATATGACCAGGTAGAGCTGACAAATACAACCCATTATGATACATCTAGATTTGGAATTAAATACTATTATGTTTGTACAACATGTATAGGAAAGAATATATGACTTTGCCTGGGGCATGTCATTGTGATGTGCGCATTGCAAGTATGCATCACATATATTAGAGAATATATGGCTTTGCCTGGAGCATGTCATTGTGATGTGTGCATTGCAAGGACACATCACATATATGAGAGAATATATGGCTTTGCCTGGGACATGTCATTGTGATGTGCACATTGCGAGGATGCATCACATATATTAGAGAATATATGGCTTTGCCTGGAGCATGTCATTGTGATGTGTGCATTGCGAAGATACATCACATATATTAGAGAATATATGGCTTTGCCTGGAGCATGTCATTGTGATGTGTGCATTGCAAGGATGCATCACATATATTAGAGAATATACAGCTTTGCCTGGAGCATATCATTTTGATATGCATCTTGTAAATATGCAACAAAAATATGAAAGAACATCTAGCTATGCTGGGGGCATCTCATTTTGATATGAATCTTACAAATATGCAACAAATATATGGAAGAATACATGACTATGTCGGGGGCACCTCATTTTGATATGTGCCTTACAAATATGCAACAAATATATGAAAGAATATATAGCTATGCCAAAGAATGTCATTTTGATATACATCTTATAAGTAGATATCAAGGTGACAAGTGATCTATCATACACTATAATTGGCTGGTTGGTGATCAATCTTATTTGTGACTTTGTTTCATGTTATCAAGTAGTTGTATGTACTTGCAAAAATAAGAATTGTGACATTGACTTGACAATGCATTATAATGTGATGTCAGGTGCCATCAAAATTGGCAAGGAGATCATTTTCATATATGATATGTTCTGTTTCTTGAAGAATATAGGGACATGTCATCTTGACATGCATCTTACAATGGAGCAACAACCATATGAAAGAATATTTGACTTTTTCGTTTCCATGACTCATTACCAGGGACAGATTCTTTCTGCTCCAAGCTCTACACCTCAAATTATCTCTTCGCAAGGCAGAAGTGAAGAAAGACTAGCGAGCAGCTCATGGTGCATTCAATATGTTTAGTAGTGGAGCCACAATAGCGGGAAATGATGCAGAGAGATAGGACGTGAAGTCAAATTCGACGGGGCAGCGGAAAAATTCTGCAAGCCACCTGAGGCCTTGCTGCCTTAAATAACGCAAAACTCTGGAATTGGATACTTCTCCAGATTCACTCTCCTCCTCGTTTGCTTCATCTTCCACCTGCCCATCTGCATCGACTGCCGTCACATTCGACAAATGATTCTGAGCATTAGCAACTATATCAAGTGTGGTCCCGAGTAAAGCCGGCCAATATGTGGTTAATCTCGACCCAAGGTTCTTCAGCACATCACCCAACAAAGTCAGGTAACCAGACTGCTGCTTTAATGGGATGTCTGAGGAAATAGGGTGCAGTGAGAAGAGGTTGTCCTGGCGAGCATGGCTGTCCGCTTGCATGGGTTTCAACATCAGATCCACTAGAAAATAGAGCTCCTCATCTGTGCATCCTGCGAGTGCTGTCAGCACGGCAGCTCGACGATCACTGCCTCTAGAGCGACCCTTCTTTTCCAACATAAGGCCATATAACAGACGGACGATGATGTCCACTACTTGAGGCCGGTGTTTGATCTCTATCGATGACATATGCAAAGACGTCAACTCGTCTCTCCATTTTGTTTCGTCGAGTAGTAAGCCTAACTTCGCCTGGTGATGCTGGAGGTGGGGCAACTTGTACGCGAGCAGACAGGATAAGGATACCTTTTGCAGTTCCCGATCGGGATGGGATAGGAGGGAGAGGTACAGTTCTCGTAGTGTATCTGTGGAGTGCAGAGCCTTGGGATTGCTAAACTTGCTGAACAGCGTCAACCATGCCTGAAGCTTATATTTCGGCAATCATGATAGAGCATCCGGACTTGCAATTGAAATGGAGTATGTCACCAACTCGTGATTATGTTTTCCACCAAAGATGTACATTGTCCGAGAGTGAGGAGGATCTGAGCTTCGAACGTGACAGGATCAAACCGATCAGACGATTTTTGTTCCTATGTCACATCGTTAATAGGACACTAGTTGAAGTGCTAACTAGAAGACCTACCAAAACGATGATTTTGTGGTGGTGAAATGTATCTAGCCAGCTTACAGCAGCACCCCCAACTCGATGTGCGGTGGGGTCCCTCCAAGATCGTTCTTCTTCCCAGGGATCCATGACATTCTGATCATCCTTGGTCAGCCAGTCAGGAATTTGATTGGCTCCCTGGGGTTGTTGTAGCTCCGAGAATATGATATTCCAGACGACATCGCCAAACTTCTGGGCTAAAAAAGAGAGAGCTTGTGACGCTGGGGACCATATCGGTCATAAGTTGACCTTCAGTTGAGCTAATATGACATCAGCGAAGTGCCTGCATAAATGGGATGGTATATGTACAAACAAGCCACCGAATACAGATATCAGCGGAAAGTGAACCATCATCTCTCACGACCTGGTATAATCTGCCTATTCAAAGAATGCGCTCGCGCACGCCATGCATGTCAAGGGACACTTCGTCACCCTGCAGACGGTGCCTCAGTGCTTCGTGTTCTGCAGGAGAAGATTTGACCATCTTCGATGTCAATAATGCCAAGACATTTGAACGCAATGTTCGAGAAGGGGAAAGTAGCCGTGATTGCAGATGGGAATATAATTGGGCGATTGGAAGAGACTGAGATGAAGAAGGGCTATTTTGTGTCAGCAAGAACAAACCAGAATGAGGTCACGGAATTACCATGCTTTGAGAAGTGCAACTAGACCTATCAATACTTCATCAGACCATGACCAATGCTCCACAATCTCTGCCGTCCAGGCCGATGGATCCACTTGCGTTTCCCAGGAAGCTGATTTGCATCGAGACAAAGCTTGCATGCATGTTCCGATCACCCAGGCCGCATTGGCATATGATGCTTGCCAATTTGCCTCAGGTGAGATGGCGACATATCTGGGGATTGTAATTATTATTATTGCTTGAGCGAGCAGGACTTTTGATTTCTGTTATGTGGGCATGCTCTGTGGTATCGGCTGTCCATTGCAGAGAAACTCCAGTGTTCCTTATGCTTGGAACTATGGACCACCCTTGGCTGTAAGATTAGACCTAGTATTTGGCAACTACCAATTTTCCCATAGACACCATCCTTGGCAACTGCCAGTTCACTTTTTTGACCTATTGCATGGGACTTTGCCAGGACCCTATTTGGGTGGGTGTTTTGGCTTTCACAGCCGCATTTTTGGGGGTTTTCAAACTCAGCTATGTTTTCAGTCACAAATGTGTTTTTCACATTTGTCAGATGTTTTGATATGTTTTACTCCGCAATTTTGGCCTCCCCACATTATTCCCACACTCCGCATTTTTCGCATTTTTGGCCACCTACTGTGGGAATTACCCCACAACACCCAAAACATCACCCAATATGGTACACCCCACAATTTAATTATTCCCACACCCTCCCCACATCATTGCAGCTTCACCACCACACCACAATAGCTCCCCCTTGATATATAAGTAGTAGTTTAGTATATATATGTATAATATAATATAATAGACTGCTTTTTTTATTTGTTTGTGTGACTGCTCCTCCTCCAGGGGCAATTCAACATAGGGCAGGGTACAAAACACTTTCGCACTTTTGCCCCTTTGGTGGGGAAGTGTTCTATGATATTCAGAACATGTTTATGAGCATATATGAGTAGATTCCCATCTTTATTTGACCCCCTGAAGTGTCCTACATCAATAGATATAGCACATATGCAAGAAAATACAGAATATGTTCCCATTTAATTATTTCTAGGTGAACAGACTTGCAAAAATGATTCCCAGCATCTATTCAACAATAGGAACAATGTATCAGGAGCACAGGACCATAGGACAATACCCTGTTGCATGGTGTGGCCCCCCTCCCCTGGTGGTTTATCCCCTGTGAAAATTTTTCCTGTAGGACCGGACCTCAATTGAGGTAGGGGGTCTATTTCTATGTATATTTGGAGTAGATCTATCATATAGCTGGCCCAGGACACACATAGGATCTAGCTACAGGAACAAAAACATAGAAAATCACATTTTTGACATTTTTGATGTTTTTCAGTATCTTACTCTTGCATATATAATCCAGTCTGTTCATATATCATTATAATAGCATATTTACTTGCTTTGTGTGATAAGGAACAGCCCTACATAGGGCGCAAATTTGAGATCTGGTGTACAGAGGGTATTTCTACTGATAAGAAACCTACATAGTAATCAAGCCTGTGATAAGTGATCTGAGACCTGGAATACCTCTCATATATGTCCCTAATGATGAATCTGAAGTTTTAGAAAGATCCATGAAGGATTGACTGAATGACAAGTAAAATGACATATGTGTGAAAAGTGACAATTGAGATATTTTTACACAAAGTCACATATATATATGGTACATGTCAAATATTTCATTTAAAATATGTAGAATACATAGTAGACTACTAGAGGAACCTATACTACATACTGCCCTGGGGTTGGAGGGTGGTAGAAGGGATGTGGTGTATATTTGAGTTGATCCAGCATTAAAGTCCTACCACTGCCCAACTGACCATTTTCGATGTTTTGGGTCTTTGAACTTTCCCACACTCAATTTCTTATCTGTTTCACTTCCTCAACACTCAATTCTTGTTGGATTGTTTTGTACATCTAGGTATATGATAGTGAATGTATTCTAAATCTACTCCAGGTGTCTGATTATTAAATTTCGATGTTTTGACAAGATAGGATCCTTATCAGTAGAAATACCCTCTGTACACCAGATCTCAAATTTGCGCCCTATGTAGGGCTGTTCCTTATCACACAAAGCAAGTAAATATGCTATTATAATGATATATGAACAGACTGGATTATATATGCAAGAGTAAGATACTGAAAAACATCAAAAATGTCAAAAATGTGATTTTCTATGTTTTTGTTCCTGTAGCTAGATCCTATGTGTGTCCTGGGCCAGCTATATGATAGATCTACTCCAAATATACATAAAAATAGACCCCCTACCTCAATTGAGGTCCGGTCCTACAGGAAAAATTTTCACAGGGGATAAACCACCAGGGGAGGGGGGCCACACCATGCAACAGGGTATTGTCCTATGGTCCTGTGCTCCTGATACATTGTTCCTATTGTTGAATAGATGCTGGGAATCATTTTTGCAAGTCTGTTCACCTAGAAATAATTAAATGGGAACATATTCTGTATTTTCTTGCATATGTGCTATATCTATTGATGTAGGACACTTCAGGGGGTCAAATAAAGATGGGAATCTACTCATATATGCTCATAAACATGTTCTGAATATCATAGAACACTTCCCCACCAAAGGGGCAAAAGTGCGAAAGTGTTTTGTACCCTGCCCTATGTTGAATTGCCCCTGGAGGAGGAGCAGTCACACAAACAAATAAAAAAAGCAGTCTATTATATTATATTATACATATATATACTAAACTACTACTTATATATCAAGGGGGAGCTATTGTGGTGTGGTGGTGAAGCTGCAATGATGTGGGGAGGGTGTGGGAATAATTAAATTGTGGGGTGTACCATATTGGGTGATGTTTTGGGTGTTGTGGGGTAATTCCCACAGTAGGTGGCCAAAAATGCGAAAAATGCGGAGTGTGGGAATAATGTGGGGAGGCCAAAATTGCGGAGTAAAACATATCAAAACATCTGACAAATGTGGAAAACACATTTGTGACTGAAAACATAGCTGAGTTTGAAAACCCCCAAAAATGCGGCTGTGAAAGCCAAAACACCCACCCAAATAGGGTCCTGGCAAAGTCCCATGCAATAGGTCAAAAAAGTGAACTGGCAGTTGCCAAGGATGGTGTCTATGGGAAAATTGGTAGTTGCCATATATACTAGGTCAAATTCTACAACTAAGGCTGCTATGGACTGCATAAGCTCAAGCTTCGGTATGTACCAGTTCTCGATAACTCCGCCACGCTGACCACGACGAAATCCACCCTCTATAATAGCATCTTTGTTAGCGTGAAAATGATCAAGTGCAGTGGAAATTCGGGCAAGTAGGATGTCGTCAATTACGGGTGACTGTACGAGATATCGAAAGTCCATCAGAGCTCGTACAGCAGTCATCACTGCGCTAGGAATTGCATCCGCACTGACTGCAACAATCGAGCGTTGAATGTCACGTTGAGTACGTCCTGTAACCTGTTTGAGTTTTGAAATCCCGCCATGAAAATGACAGAACCTAGTGACAGCCTGCAACACAGAGAACCGAAAGTCAATCTCTGTATCACCTACTGCGCAAATAAGCCACTTTGCGTCGTGGTCATAGAACTCGCAATGAATGAGGTGAAGAAATTCGGGAGTGAGAAAATGTGATGGATCACTGAGGACCCAATCCATCCAGAATGGTGCGTTTACGCCTTCAAACGAAACTTCTGTGCTTCGCGAAAAAATATCTCGATGTCGTTGAGATCAGCTTTACTCCACGCAATGTCCAGCTGGGAGAGTGTAGTTGCTCATGTGCGAGGCTCATGATGGAAAGGGTCTCCAAACTGTTTGTACATGGCCATAGTGACTGGGGAGGTTTTCCCGCCAACAGCAGCCAGCATCATGGCCTCCGGGGTATCGACAATGTAGCTCACGAGTGGTGTAAAACAGTAGCGACTGTGTCCAACAGGGTCCGATAGCATGACTCCTTCGCGAGCAGCCAGCTTGAGTGGACGGAGAACAATATCTAAGCATTTGTGAATGAGGTGATCCTCAAGTATGCCTCACATGTGTTTTTTTCTTGTAGATGAATTTTGGGACGGGAAGTAGAGCGGTAAGCACAAAGGCATTCAAAGATGACTTGAGTCGTGTGGACATGCCTATGTTGGCAAGACTAATCAGGAGGGGGTGTGCAACTCTGTCACCCATCATGGTTAATATATTCGTCTTGTCAGACAATAAGATGGTCCCCAGGAGTGTTGCACCTCTTGGTAGGGCTGACTGTCCGAAAATCGATAAGTACGACGACTCGCACAGATGAAACTATACGTACCTGCATATTCCATGCATCATCACTAGTCATCCACTCTGAATATACATGGCACAGCCGCTGTGCAGTGCTATACACCCTGCAAGGCATAAAGTCTAGATGATCGTGAAAGGCAGGGTGGTTGAGAAGGCCTGAAATACAATCTAAGGGATCATGCCAATACAAGACAATGGGCGATTTCGTGGGATGTGCTGTAGGTACTACTTGAGACATCCAGCACGGGCCACTAGGCAACATTTCCGCTCTGCCACGCAGCTCCTTGGCCGAATGGAACGACAACGGAAGGGTCTTTATCTAAAGAAGACACCTTCAAAAATTGTATGTTATCAAAAAGAATTTATTACTCACCATGTCAAGCGAAAGAAAACTGTCTATCTTCCCCATGCTTAATTCAGAGCGAAGTAGCCATGACCCAACTTCCCAGTCTTTTTGGCCACTGAATGGATAATACGGGTTCATTGCACGGTGTTTGCTGTTCTCATCTGAATTGAATACGTCGAGGAACGTGTAGCCCCTGCCGTATGATTGAGCACAGTCAGGATACGAGTCAATGACTTCTGAGTTACGAGTTGGTGTCCTCTCTTCGTAATCCTGGCGCTCACTACTACTCCCTCCAAACATCTCATCCCAATCTCCAAAACCACCAGTCTCGATGTCGGGAATAGTATGTGGTCCGTCATCCATAGTATTAGTACTCACAGGTTCATCGTCCATATCAGACTCAGAGCGCGAGCATATCAAATCCTGCAGACATGTACTGCAGCCAGAGCGAGGTTGGCTCATGTGCCGAGCAACGGCTACATCATCCTTGAAACCACCTTTCCCGCACGAAGGACACTGGAATGTCATATGTAGTACAATTGACGTGTGAGATTCCGAGGAAGCTGTAAGTAATAACTTGCGGAATCAATAAGCCATATTCTCAAAACACCCATGTCCAACGTACCAATCCACCTAAATATTTCTAGTGACGTACCATCATTGTCAAATATGTGCCAGCAAAACTCCAATAAGTGGCAAGCGAGCCGAACTTTTAGTGAGCCTCCCAGTAGCAGAATCGCTGACTTGTACGACATGGTCAATGCTATTGGGTCAATGGTAAGTGACTGATATCTGACTCTTACTAGGCACTGCTCGTTAATGTGTGTACAGACCATGAATGACGTTGACGACTGTGAAGCCAACCTTATCATGGATCTCGCAAGGGCCTGACACGATATAGTTAATGTGGAGAAAAAACTTGCTGATTGCATCGTGCGAGAGCACGAGGTCATGACCAGTCTTTCAAGATACAAGTCTGTCATTTCCAAGCGGAAGCTTGACAAGGCCGATGTAGGACTAGGCCATATGCGTGTCACATTCAAAAAACACGGTCTTTCACATCAGCCAGCACACGGTTCTCTTGGTAAGTACTCTTATTATGTATACACTACCAACTAACCTCGTCATAGACTCATTCGCATCCTGCCATCAGCTAACGATCCAGTTGGACTGATGCCTCGTCCCTTCTTTCAAATTGTGTCAAATAGTTTGTATTTAGCAGTACTGGTACTAGGCTAGTAGTATAGTAAATATGGACATAAAATTTTGTTCCATCTGTTACGAACTCAGATAGTTCTTCCATAACAACTCCAATAAAGGAGGGTCAAGTGTACGGTATCAAGTGAACAACGACCAGAGGTAGAACTCTGGTGAAGTGATCGAGTAGTGGCTAGTCTCTTTCACAAAGAGCTAGATCAAAGGCACCCTCAGGTCCTAGTCAGGTATCAGGGAGAACTGAGTAGATTCAAGTTAAGGAGAAGTACAAGGGGTAGCTAGGGTTTATATACGTAAAGAAGAGTGCACAGACCAGTCCATGAGGCATTGTAGAAGTACAGGAAAAGGAAGTCAGAGATAAGGAGAGTCCTCATGGTCGACATGAGGTGCGCTAGAAGTAAGACAGGGATCAAGAAGTATAGTACATGTGTAGTCCTGCTGGTGATGATGGGAAAATGATGGGGTCGCTGTAACATTACCCCCTTGTCAACGTCTGAAGTCTCCGACTTCAATCACAATTCTGGTAGAGCTCCGGGTTGAGATCAGCGTCTTTAGCGAATTGACCTTCATGCTCGTCTGCTTCGTTGTCTCTCTTGTTTTCCCATTGCCTAAGTTGATAATGAAAGGCGTGGGTGCCAGGTTTGGCGGTGATGATGTGTTTGCCTTTAAGGTCAGGGCAGTTAGAGGAGAGATGGCGTGGTTCATGCTTGTTACAGACACGGCAGAAGTATTTGGGGCATTTGATCTGGCGATGGCCTTCTTCGTTGCAATAACGGCAAGTGATAGTGGAGTAGTCGACACCGTTGCGATCATGAAATGTTTCTTCTGAGGGAGCGTGGATAGATTGGGAGACGTATTCAGTTTCTTCTTCTTTGACAGAAGGAGTAGGAGTATAGCTGATGGGACGGGAGAGTCCAATGCCGAATGAGATGGTTTCCCTCCTTTTCTGACAGTTGCGGCGGGGGGATCCCAGAGAGCGTACAGCGAGTTGGGAGCGAGGTGGAGTTGGAGGACATGGTAAAGTGAAGATGGGGGTATCATCTTCTGAGGAAGAGGGGGAAGCGGGCACAGTCTGTTCGATGGGTTCTGGAGAAAGACAAATATAATAGGAAGATGAACGCAAATAATCATCCGGTTTAGGGAAATCAGGAAGAGCCATGGCGGACTCGATTCCTTTATCCATTAAGCGGCAGAGGACAAGGTTTTTAACCTTGACTTGCTGGGTGATGACGAGTCTGGCTTCGTCGTCAATCATCATGGAGTTGGTATAGGCGATGGTAAGGTCTGCAGCGCGGAAAGTGGTCATTTGTGCAAGTGCATCAAGGTCATCAGAGAAAAATAATTCGAAAGGGAGGATACAGTATCGGGAAAGAAGAGCAGCTTCAACAAGAGCTTGTCTCTCACAGAGAGCAAGGTCAGAGCGATGGATGTCAAGAGAGGAGGCGGAGGAAGAGGAGGATTTCTTGGAAGAAGGCATATTGCTTGTGCGTGGTCAGATGAGGAGTCTAGCGAGTCTGAGGCGATTTTTATAGGTTTTCAGGATTTCTTGGGCATTGGCAAGTTCCTTTTCGGAAAGCCATGAGTTTTCAGAACTGGGGTACCCTTTCCATGACACGAGGAAGCGGTGTTTTCCTTTTACGTTTCCCTTGTGGGCGAGAACGGCTTCTATTTCGTATTCTTCTTGTCCGTTGATGAGGTCAGGGGGTGGTTCAGGGTAATTGGGTCCGTGGATCTCTGTTTCGTGATAGGAGGATAACTCAGAGGCATGGAAGACAGGGTGTGATTTCCAGGAGGGAGGGAGTCGGATCTTGAATGTAATAGGGGAGAGGACTTCTTCTACTTCGAAGGGGCCATATCGCTTAGGAGCGAGCTTCTTAGAAGGGAGATGTGTAATGAGGTGCGCAGCAGAGAGCCAAACCTTGTCTTTAGGCTTCCAGGGTACGAACTTCTTTCCATATGTCCGATCAGCCATGCGTTGCATTGCAAGGTTGTGGCAGGATAAGGCTTTTTCTCAGATCTTCTGGAGGTGCTTGATTTGTTCTTCTGCTGCAGGGATGGATGATTCTGGGAAGGCGTAGGGAATTCCTCAGGGTTCATAGCCCATCATAAGGAAGAAAGGGGAGGTGTTGCGGGGTTCAGGTTTTCGGTGGTTATGGACGAACTCAGCCATGGGGAGGTGCTTGACCCATTCAGAAGGTGTGGATCGGCAATAGATGCGGAGGTAGGTTTCGAGTTCTTGGTTCAGGCGTTCGGTCTGCCTATCAGTCTGAGGATGGTAAGCGGTGGAGAGGGCGACTTCATAGTCGAGGAGTCTTCCAAGTTCTTTTGCGAGTTTGGAAGCGAATTGGGGACCTCTATCAGAAATAATTTTGTCATAGAGGCCGAAGCGGAGGAAGACTTTCTTGAAAAAGAGTTGAGCGACTCCTTCAGCAGTGATGGTTTTCTTGCATGGACAGAGAATTACCCCCTTTGTAAGGCCATGGTCTACCACGACCATAACAGAATCGTAGCCTCCTGATTCAGGGAGGTCGGTGATCAGGTCGACGGAGATCTGCGAGAATGGGCGAAGCGCTGGAACAGTGCACTCTGGCACCAGCAGGAGGACAGCAGACACGAGGCTAAAACCTCCGAGACGCGAGAACAGCAAAGACCAGAACAGCAAAGGCCCAGGCAAGCACAGGCAATGCCAAGCAAAAGCCTCACAAAGCTATCACACAGCAAAAGCTGGTGGAAAGTGGTGTAGAACCTAACCCTAAGACATGACTATATATGACTATCTAAGACCTCCGACACCTCTGCAGGACCCCTGGCACCCATCACTGCCAAACCCAACTGTTACAGCGCAGTGGAAGGGATAGGAGTCAAGGGGGGAGAGGAGGGGTGCATGTTTGATTTCATTTGCTGGCAAAGGGCGCAACCCTCTACGTATTTTCGGATGAAAGTGCCCATGCCAGGCCACCAATAATCTCGCTTGACGAGTTCTTCGGTCTTAAAGCGTCCAGGGTGACCGGCAGTGGGGTGATCGTGGTGAAGGGATAGGATCCGGTGACGGAGTGAAGGCGGGACATAAGCACGGTTCTTATAGAATAAGGTTCCATCTTCGATCTTCCGATCAGAGAGTGCGGATTTCATAGGGGGTGCGTTCAACCCATCAAGGGCTTGTTGAGCGGCGAGGATAACGGGGTCAGAGAGAGTCAGGGATGCATTTTTCAAAGACTGGGCAAGGTCTGTGTCGAGGATTCGGATAAACAGGGAGTTGGGGAGTAGCATGACATCTGTATTGTCAGAGGCTTCAGTGGAGTGATCAGGGCGGCGAGAGAGGGCATCAGGAGCGGCGAGCTTGCTTCCTGCAACATGGTGGAGTTCTAGGTCAAATTCATTCAGGGTTAATTGCCAACGTGCTTGGTGATGGGTAAGGTTCTGGGCAGATCGGAAGTAGAGGAGGTTCTTGTGATCAGTGAAAACTATCACAGGGTGTGGATTTCCTTCTAGATAATGTCTCCATGCCTTCAGGGCATGGATGATGGCGAGAAGTTCCCAGTCATATACCTGGTAGTTTCGTTCTGTGGGGTTAAAGGATTGAGAAAGGTAGCCACACGGGTGGTATGCTCCATTCTCATCTGTCTGAAGGAGAACAGCTCTGGTGGCGACAAGGGAGGCGTCAGTGGCGAGGGCGAATTGCCGGGAGGGATCAGGGTTTCGGAGGACGGGTTCGGAGAGGAAGCATTTCTTCAGCTTCTTGAAGGATTCAGTGCAGGGTGGTGTCCAGTCGAACTTAGTGTCCTTCTTGGTTAGGTTGATCAGAGGGCGAGCGAGGTCGGAGTAGTGGGAGATGAAATGGCGGTAGAAGTTGCAGAATCCGAGGAACAATCAGACTTCTTTAACTGAGGTGGGGGTCTGCCAATCTTTGATTCCAGAGAGTTTGGCAGGGTCCATAGCCACTTGGCCAGGACAGATGATCATGCCAAGGTAGTCGACTTCTTGGACATCGAATAGGCATTTTTCGGGTTTCAGGAAGAGGGTTTCTTTTCAGATGATTTCTAGGATGCGGCGGGTTCTTTCACAGTGTTCTTCTAAAGATTTTGAGAATATGAGAATGTCATCCATGTAGACGATCATCCATCCTTTGTTGATTTCTTTCTGGAAGGTCTGATTCATGTAAGCTTGGAATGTGGCTGGCGAATTGCACAGCCCAAAGAACATGACCTTTGGTTCGAAGAGTCCAAATGAGGTGGTGAATGCCGCTTTCCAGTGGTCATCAGGGTGGATCAGGATGTTGTTATATCTGGAGCGGACATCCATCTTGGTGAAGTATTTCGCATCACGGAGTTTTGCGATCAAAGGTGGGATCAGGAGGAGGGGATAGGTGTTCTTTATTGTCCATTCATTGATGTATCGATAGTCTTGGCAGGGTCTGAGGGAACCGTCTTTCTTTCCTACAAAGAAGAAGCCGCTTGCTTGAGGCGACTTTGAAGGCTGGATAAAGTCCTTTGAAATGTGCTCATCTAAGAAGGCTTTCACAGCATCAGTTTCTTTCAGGGATAAAGGGTAGGTTTTTGCGGATTTCGGAATGAAGCCTGGTTTAGTCTCGATTCTATGGTCGACACCAGGTCTGGAGGGGGGAAGCTTATTTAAGCCGTCTTTGGCGAAAATATCAGCGAAGTCGTGGAGATACGAGGGGACGAGCTCTTCGAAGGTTTTCTTCTTCTTCTCTTGAGCATCTTTGAGGGCGAATTCTTGAGCTTTGTTACTAGTCTTCAGATATTTGTCTTCTTCGGCTTTCCTCAGAATCCATTGATTCCTGAGAGGGGTGAGGGATGCCATTCGGCGGATCTTGGTAGCAGATGTGCCATCACGAGTGAGAGGAGTGTCGAAAGAGAGGTTTTCATATAGGGTTACCTCAGAACCATCTTAAGCATATCTGATTAGTACCTCATCGTCGTTGAGAGTGTACGTTGCAGGGTCATCTACCCTTTTGGCGAGGAAACAGTCTTTCTCCCAAGGTTTCATAGGGACGTCGTCCCAAACATCCCAGTTAGTATCATATTGGAGAGGAACAACGTGGTCGGGGATTGCTGGGGGAATTTCTTCGAGGCAGTCGTGCCATACTTCTTCCTCTCGGAGTTTGATTCGTTCTATGGTTCTTTTGCCATTTCTTGGCAGGGGTTTCTGGCGAGGGTAGTTGCCGTCTGTCTTGAGTTCTTCTGAGACAGTGGGTTTTGCACTGGTTCCATGGGGTCTTCCGTTTGTGTAGACCATATGCAACCCCCATTTCTTCTGATAGATGTTTTCGAGTCTGATGGATCGGGGGGTAGATGGCAATTGGAGAGTGTCATCAGTCCAATTGATGTCAGGGTTCATGGCATTCAGCCAGGGTTTTCCGAGGAGGATCATGTCTGTGTTGCTCATGTTGAAGACATTGAATTTTCCTATCATAACTCGGTCATCAATCTTGATCGCGAGATGGCAGAAGTGTGTGACTGTGTGCTTGGAGAGTTCTCCATCTGCGGTGTGGATCTTGATTGGTTTCGATAGTTTGTGCGTGGTGATCTTGTGTTTTCTGACAAACATCCAGTGTATGAATGTTGCGACTGCACCGGTGTCAATGACAGCAGTGGTTTCCAGCGATTTGCTTCGATGTTCGGAGGATAAGATGGTGACCGGCACCCTAAATTCTCTGGTCTTTCCTACATTCTTGATGGTACGTACATCGAGACAGGGGAGTTCTAACACTGTGGTAGGCTCCCATTCTAAAAATCCATTCTTTTGGTTTCTAGATCTTCATCGTCAGATAGATCGTCGACCTTGCTTGAGGTCTGTTCATCATCAGGCTCAGCACGCCTTACCGGTCTTTTCCCTTTATCATTCTTTCGGGCATCTCCGGTCTTCTTGGGGTGGAACTCAGGATCGTTGGCATGATGTCCTGGTTTGCGGCATAAGAAGCATAGGCCTTTCTTCATGTATTTGGCTCTAGCTTCAGGGGTGAGGCGGTCCACGTCCATGGCATTAGGATCATGGGATCTGGTGGGAGTGTATCGTGGGGTCGTCTTCTGGTTATTCTGGGAAGGGTGGTGGGATCGGTGGGACATCAGGAGCTGGTAAGCAGACTCCATGTTGACAACCTTCCTGACTAATCCGTCAAAGGTGTCAGGGATATCTCCAGAGTCGCAGATCTTCTGGACGACTTTGGGTTTCAGGCCACGAAGGAAGTAATCTTTCTGGGCGGCGAAGTTCGTGATTCCAGCTTTGCCACAAAGCTGTTTGAAGGTGTTGATGTACTCGTTGACATCTGCGCCCTGTTTAAGGCTGTGCAGTTTGTACAACGCAGTACCTGCAGAGTCGATGGGATCAAATGAGGCGGCGAAGCTATCTAGGAAGCTTGCCCAAGTTCCATAGCCGTAAGGCTCTGTGGTTTCTGGGTTGATTTCCATGGCATGGTCGATGAAACCTTCCATCCATGTGGCTGCTGCGCCTTCCTTGAAGAAGGAGAGGGCGAAGCCGATCTTCTCAGTATCTGTCTCATAGATCTTCTGGTTGATGGTGAGGTATAGGTGGACAGGTCGAATGAACTTGGAGGAGGTGTCTCTTTCTCCGTTGAAATCAGGGGGGGTGCCGATCTTCTTTTCAATTGGTCTAGGCATGTCTTCGTCAGAGTCTGGGTCTTCTTCTTCTTCGTCGTCAGAAGGTTCTTCATCAGGGTCTGGCGGGGGAGCTACGTATCTAGCTCTGTATCTGGGTTGGGGTTCTGGTGCAGGTGCATCAGGAATTTCTTTGTCTCTATCTGTCACAAAGGGTAACGGTTCAGGTGTTCGTTGGGTAGTGATGTCTCCAATGGATATTCTACTTCCTCCAGGGATCGAGGATGGTCCTGGTTGGTTCAGTAGAGATGCAAAGGGGCTAGGTGGTGTCTGGGGTCGGTTCTGTCCAACCGTCAAAGTTGGGGATCTGGGATATGGGTTCAGCCCAAAGGCTTCTTGGGCGGAGTGTCTTTGCTTCCGTTGTCTTCTTAGATAGATGATCTATAGATAAACACCTATAAAAACAAATATCTCCACGGTCAGCGATTCAGACAAATACCAATGGCTGATAACGTGGTCGTTCGTGGGTGGCTGTTTACACTTCCCCAAGCTACGCTCAGACAAAAGCACTTCTGTGAGGTCAGAACCGAAATGCAATCACTCCAATGGTATGGCAGCGATTTAAAGACAAAGAGAAAATCAACCCTACAGTATGGTACTGATGAAAACAAACAGAATGATAAGAGAAACCCTTCCTTCAGTAGCAATGCTTTTCGTAGTAAACTTATTACAGAAAGTCGTGTGAAGTTACAACAATCACCCCCTCAGCACAAACAGGTAGAATCAAAGGTCAGGACTAATCAATGCTCAGTAGAACTCTTAGTTTACTATTGAACCTGCTGCCAAGGAACTCACGATGAGTATTAAACAGAATCAGGAACGGACGTCCTTGGCTTTCAGTACCAAGTCCCCTATTCAACAACTAAAGTCTAGCAGACAAAGAAAACCCTGGCTCAGTATCGCTACTCCGATGAGTGAGGTCAAGTGTTACTATCAACTCCTGAAGTCTTCCCACTAAGCCTCTTGCTTAGATGGACGTAAAGACAACACGAAAATCCCGAAACAAATTCAGCACAATAACACTCGCTGTTGTTCACGATGACCTCTCAGTTAGTTGCTTAACAGCCCTCGTCACTATTACTGACACTGATCACACTTCACACGTAGGTCTATGCTTTTCAAAGTGGGGCCTCTTTTTTTTTTTTTATGAGCAAAAATTGGGGTCTTTATATAGACAAAAGGTGGTGGCTGTGCTACTATTTCACACATTCCTAAAGGGAATGGGCTTATTCAGACTGTACCAGTAACTATTTACATGAGTCGTTTGTATCATGATTGTGTCATTAGTCCTTAGTCATTTCAAGGTACGACTTTGCCATAATTTAATGTTAGGTCATAGGTCACCTGACTGTTAGGATTCATAAAGCTCAGTCTCATGTGATCAAAGATCATGTGATAAGCTGATTATGTTATGCAAAAGAAATATTCAAGATTTTTGTTGGTTGGTGCCTTGTTCTGATGTTACATTGTTACCCGTAGAAATGACGCGAGCTGTGTATTTAGGGTTTTGAGGAAGTTTTCCCAGGGTAACCCATGCGAGAACTATTTTTCACAGTCACCTGACATGCATGGGATTCAGCCTGAGTCATTGTTGAGGATGACTAAGCAAAATTCATCGCAGAATTAAATATACAAAAATATTCAGCCTATCCGAGTTCCGTTGAAAAGATGAAATGAAATATTTGTCTGAGCTGCATTCTGGCTTTAGAGTAGAGGGAAATGGTTTCATAGTGATTTCTAGGGTATTAGGCTCATGGGAGAGCATTAGTCATCCATGCACCGAACCAGTTTGGTGCAGGTCACCGTGAAGTAGACGTGCTGGTCAAAGGTGGGCCCCGCTGGATAGCTGGGGTATCAGGTAACTTGAATCTTTTGTTACGAACTCAGATAGTTCTTCCATAACAACTCCAATAAAGGAGGGTCAAGTGTACGGTATCAAGTGAACAACGACCAGAGGTAGAACTCTGGTGAAGTGATCGAGTAGTGGCTAGTCTCTTTCACAAAGAGCTAGATCAAAGGCACCCTCAGGTCCTAGTCAGGTATCAGGGAGAACTGAGTAGATTCAAGTTAAGGAGAAGTACAAGGGGTAGCTAGGGTTTATATACGTAAAGAAGAGTGCACAGACCAGTCCATGAGGCATTGTAGAAGTACAGGAAAAGGAAGTCAGAGATAAGGAGAGTCCTCATGGTCGACATGAGGTGCGCTAGAAGTAAGACAGGGATCAAGAAGTATAGTACATGTGTAGTCCTGCTGGTGATGATGGGAAAATGATGGGGTCGCTGTAACACCATCTCAACGCTTGAATTGAGTGACTTCTAGTATGAAATGTTTGATCCCACAGAACCAATTCACGTAGGTGAGGAGAAGACAATGGCGAGCGTAGTATACAGACTGTTATTGTAATTGATTGTAAAACAGATGCAATGTCCTAAGGCGACCGGTCTGCTTGTTAAATTTTAATTTTACTAAGTACTTTCAGGTACTACTACTACTAGCGCTCGAGGTAGCTATTTTACTGACAAACACTGTGAGGCTGTACATCCTGTGAGCTCTGTCTCTCTGTGGGTAACTGTTGAAAAAAATTCAATGCCCAGGAGAAATGTGCTGTGAGTGCTGTCCCGCTGTGGGTTACTGTAGGTTACTGTCGAAAAAATTTGATGCCCCGGAGAAATGTGCTGTGAGCACTGTCCCTCTGTGGGTTACTGTGGGAAACTGTCAAAAATGTCGATGTCTGTGGGGAAATTTGTAGTTTACAGATGTGGGAAATTGGGCTGAGAGACCCTTCGTCCTGTGAGGTTCTTGCTAGTTCATCTGGAAAAAGCAATTCAGGTCGTAGCACCACGCCAACACTATGTCATGACTGGGAGACTCAGTAGCCCGGGGTAGACAGTCATGTAACAACTGAGCAACAGTAGACATACCCTTGTGTTCCATAGCTGTAGGTAGTCTAGTCATCGATGCGAAGGGCCATGTATAGCAATGCAACCACACGAACAACAAGCTGTGCGTGACTGCTAGTACAAGTGCTGTATAGTATCAAAAATGTGAAAATTAATGTGAGGGTTAACATAAAACTCGTCAGCGAGCTCAAGAACATCGCCGTTGATCCACGATACATCTACCTTACTCAATCCAAACCTGGGCATCAGGTGTGCTGCTTGCAGACACTGGGGGCAGAGACCTATTTTCACATGAATCAAATATTGAACACAGTGTGATCTTAGACAAACTGAGATCACCATTAATTCTTGCATAAAATTATGATAACAATTAGAATTTTGTCAACATTTGTCCTACTTTATATCAACGTGAGGTGTGTTTCCACATGAAAATTGTGTCCAGCCTGTCTGCACTTTGTGATCAGATATTATATTTGTTCTGTTGTGAGTTTTTGACCTCATTTTGCCTTACAGCTCCATTGTCATCACATTGTTAATGACTTTCAAGCTTTCATTGTAAGTTAATTTTAACAGCAATAACACTGTGTGTATTCTTCTGTCGTTAGAATTAAACTAAGAGAATTGTATCTGTAATTGAAAGCAACATGCTACTTTCATTCTGAACAAATTCTAGGCAAGTTTTCATTTATATCACCTTGTTCTCTTCCTACACTCCCACTTTTCTTTCTCTAATACATCATGAAAAAACCAAATTTTAGTGACAAAACAAAGTTTGATTGAATGTAGAGATAATTTTTACTTTACTCTGTTAAAAAAATCAAGCATAAAACAAAATCAGTTTCCTTTTTGTCACAAAATCAAAATTTGACCAAAGTCGACATTGACAGTCAACAGTCAACAGTCAATCTATGTGTTAGTCAATATTGATTGACCTGTTGACTTGTTGACTGTTGACTGCCAATGTCGACTTTGGTCAAATTTTGATTTTGTGACAAAAAGGAAACTTATTTTGTTTTATGCTTGATTTTCTTAACAGAGTAAAGTACAAATTATCTCTACATTCAATCAAACTTTGTTTTGTCACTACAGTTTATTTCCTGTCTTGCATACCTATTTCAATTTTGAATCCTACAGGTGTGGCGCTACAACCCGAATTGCTTTGTCCAGATGATAACTTCAAAACAAAGCAAGGATGTCTTGTTTATTAGACTACCAACATTTGAGGACAGGGTTTGGACCAGCAATGCCTATGAGGGACCGTATTGGACAAAATAAAATCAAAATGATAAAGTAAACAAATCAACATTATAACTAAAACTCAAATTGATTTCACAAAAGTCATCCACATGGCTTCTCAAAAATCTAAATCATTTCACAAAAGTCGTCCACCTGCTGGCTCAAGTCATCCTATGCTCACTGTTATCAATAGCGAGCTCAAGGCGGGCTCCGCCCTTTGCGCGTCGGGTCACTAGTCACTACTAGTCACAGTATGGCGGGTGCGTGACACTTGTACCAGCATTTGCTTAGTGTTACGAACTCAGATAGTTCTTCCGTAACAGCTCCAATAAAGGAGGGTCAAGTGTACGGTATCAAGTGAACAACGACCAGAGGTAGAACTCTGGCGAAGTGATCGAGTAATGGCTAGTCTCTTCGCAAAGAGCTAGATCAAAGGCACCCTCAGGTCCTAGTCAGGTATCAAGGAGAACTGAGTATATTCAAGTTAAGGAAATGTACAAGGGGTAGATAGGGTTTATATATGTAAGGAAGAGTGCACAGACCAGTCCATGAGGCGTTGTAGAAGTACAGGAAAAGGAAGTCAGAGATAAGGGGAATCCTCATGGTCAACATGAGGCGCGTTAGAAGTAAGATGGGGATCAAGAAGTATAGTACATGTGTAGTCCTGCTGGTGATGATGGGAAAATGATGGGGTCACTGTAACACATACCCGCTTGTGTGACAAACCATGCCTATGTAGCATTTGTTTGATAGTGGCAAGGGATACCTCAATACCCCTCACCTCCCGTAGTGCACTTCGTAGTTCAGATAGATATATGTCAGGAGTGTGTTCGATATGTGAGATGAGGTACTACAACAGTGAGGTATTAGATTCAGAATATCTTTGTGCTTTCACTTACTGTAACGTCCTGTGCTGTAAGTACTAGACGAGGACGACCGCTTTCCAGAGGTTTTCGAACAATGGAGCCTGTGAGTTGTGAGAGCCGAAGAACACAATTGACTGTTCGATGGCTGCATCCCGTCACTTGTGCTATGGCCTTTGATGTCATGCCATGTGTGGACATGGTAACCCACTGCTGTTTCGCAGCATCTGGTATATGTCGACGGTTTCCGTTCATGATGATGATGGCTGGCAGTTGTTATAGTACTAGTACTGAGTCAGACAAAGGTAGCTAGCGCGAGCACCTCTGTTTGGTGTCACAAACAAAAGCGGCCAGATGAATTTTCTCAATTCTGGTCTATCGATATGAAAACAGCTGTAAGCCCTTAAGTCGACTTAGCTGTAACTAATTGAGCCGAGCCGGACCGTAATTTTATAAGCTGTAACCGTTTGTCAACTCAGCTATTTATAGCTCGGGCCGCGGCTAGAACCGGCAACAAGCCGGAGCCGCGGCAACACTATCACAGTGTGATCCTCGAGACGGGGTCCCTTATTTGCTGGCTAAATTCATGCCGTCTGCATCCTAATACATCATCTTTTGCCCCTAATCCACTCAGACATCCACCCACATCCACAAAACGCCCCTTTTCATCTCCACAGACTCCCTTGCTTCTCTTCTTGCACTAACGTGAACCGTCTGTTTGAGCCTCGCAATCCCCCAGACGTACGTCTTCCCAAGTTCATTCGCTGTGAAATACGTGTGAGGTTTGTAATGTAGTGACAGTAATATCATGCACGAGTGCTTAGAAGTTAGGTGGAGCTGGTTGTGATTCCATAATTACAGGCCATGAAAGGACAAGGTTAATCGAATCATTATGAAGGCTCACGCGCAGTGACCTCGCCTCATTTACTTAAGGATGGACGGCCACAATGACAGGACGTCCGGATATAATACCAAGTCAGGCAGTCCAACACTTCCGACCTACAAAGCTGCGGCTGGCCAAGAGTTATGATGATTTATAACGTTACTGATAAGATATCGGGAGTGGCAAGAAATCATCTCCACGAGGAGATTCATACAAGGGGTATCACGGTATACCGTATACATGGTCAAAAAAACACTAGTCGAAACACTCGAAATATCGGGCTGAAAATAAAGGCAAGAGACTCAGAACGGAGGTGAGGATACAAGATATGGGTAGGAAATTGAAGGCTAGAACATAATAAAATTTTCACAATCAGTATCACAAACAAAGCAGTCGGATATACTCGGTGTACCAATTCTTCGCGGAACTAATGCAACTTCTGGTGGTCGCAATACCCGTCATAGGCAGCCTGGGCGTCCCCTAAGAGAGTCATCAGAAGTGTGCTCTCACTCCCGTTGAAACTTCCATCGTTCCAATCGCCGGGTTCAAAATGCATCTTTTCGCCGTCCTGTAGCCTTGACAGAATGATTGATTTCCAACTCCTCCACACTTTGGTGTCGTTTGGGAGGAGATCATCAAGTACCTTTGCTGGATTTGACGGATTCAACGCCAGTAGAACGAAGACCGCCATGGTAGTGCGCGTGCCCAACATATATTTCGTCATCAGCGGGCGCTTGAGGACTACATCCACCAGCAGCCTCCTCTGGATCTCCGATTTGTCGAACGATGACAACCATGAGGTGTATGCAAAGGAGACTGCAAGCGAGGCTAAGAACATGATCTGTCCGAAGAGCGTGGCCTGTGGTATGAGCAGCAGCTGTGCGATGCATTGGGTCGTAAGGATCGACGAGCATATGCCAATGTTTCTGTATTCTGTCTCACTGTCGAAGTTTAGAGAGAATTTCCCACGGGTAATGGAATTGACAGCGCCCTCTTGGCCAAGTAGGACGATGATATTGTTATCCGCGAGGAGTAATCCATCACCTCGCGGCGCTCCTGGGGCTGGGATGGGGTGAGAGAAAGTGAAATTTCCGGATCCGAGGACAAGACATGATAATCCGTTTGCGACGATTCCGAGCAGGATCATACTGAAGGAGTACCAGTCTTCGAAGAGAGCGGACGCAATGCAAGTGCCGATGGATACTGACATAGGGATGAAAGCGAAAACACTGGTGTATTTCGTGAGTTGCTTTGGTGTCGTGGCCGCTTCAGGGGTGTAGTGGAGGTCAACGATTGTGACCCCGACTGGTTGGGTTTTTCTCCCTGGCACATCAATGCCCCGCTCCATCTGGCATTCTTTTGCCATCAAAGAAGCGAGGGGACCAGTTTCGGGGAGAATTGACCCAGACTCTATACCCTTGAACTGTGGGCCCTTCGAACCATCTAACCCGCCCAGCGTAGCAGCGTTTGTGTTGACGCCCGGGAATGAACCATCCCAGAAACGCGAGTTGGCGAGTTGGCTACATTTCTTGGCGATAAGGTATGATCCTGGTGAATTGTACCATCCCAACCATTTTCTCCCTTGGTACACGTGTACGATCGTCATCGCGGAAACAGCTTCATCACCACCGAAAAACCCTGCTACTCCAGAGGCATCGAGAGTGAACTTGGAACCTGAAAGAGGTATACTAGACATTGTTGGCTGGATGAGATTTCTGAATATGTACATGTTAGTATGGGGATGTTCTGGTTTGCTGAGCGGTCGCAAACGAGTGGTTATATGAACACGCACAGGACACAAGTTGAAAGTTGAGAACAGCCTTGTGAGCGATGGGCGCTTGAACCTGGGAGTTCTAGAAGTGCTCTTAAACGGTAGCCTTGTCTAGGCTGTACTACACCTGTCAAATATATCGGAATACTGTAAGATCAACGTTGAAGACGAACATATATACCCTGCAGCCCTACAGGTGGGGCTGTACTGCCAAGTGGCAAGGCGCCACTGAGGCGTATCCTCTATCTAGGGTAATTCCGAATGACGTGATGGCAAGACACGACAGCACATTCCAGTAATACATGAACAACATCAAGGCTTTTCATTTTCTACCCGATCTCACCACTATACATCGCACCTGGCTGTACTAAGCTGTTTCTACTAGGGGTGACGGCTGCGCGCTTCCTAGTACAAGGATGATCGGAGTCTTGCCGCTATCTCAGATTCGAGCATACAGCAAAGTGGATTGAGTTTAAAATGTTCGAATGTGCGCTTGTTAGTGTGGCCAGTGTTGTTGCCATCCGTGGCAAAATATGGCAGTTGGCAATCTGTGGAAGCATGGGGCAGAAGTAGTAACATAATTGTCGGAGGGAAATTCCTCCACGTGCTGTAAAGTAGGAGCAGTGACGGGCAACAAACATCCAACCGGACACTGGTCACGAACTGGTCGAAATACCTCAAAGAACTTGCATAAAACACGACGGACGTCCTGTCATCAGGGAGCTCCTTGAGGCTTGATCCGACACAACACGAGGGCGGGGCGAAGACAACGAGGCTGCAGCCATGACAAATTAAACTTTGAATGCGATGGTGATGTACATACATCATGTTCATTGATTATGTGATTCAGACATTCGGAGAGGCCGAAAGAGCTGACAAATCAAGAACAAACATGGACCGGCTATCCCTGTGTGATCGCGACATAAAAAATTGTTATTCCTGTGTATCCTTTTCGGGTCCTCGGGTTTGTTTTGACATGTACTTACGAGGAGTTCAGTTCTCATTTGTTGTGGATCCTCCAAGCAGGCCCGCGGCGCCCTAGAGCCACCACCAGTGGTGCGAATCGACTCAATCATAAACAGCGTGTCTTAAATTCCATTTCGTTAGTAACCAAAGATGCAAACAGACCCCAAAGACTTTGAGTGAGTATTAGATATGAGGATCAAATGATGAGCTTCAGAGGATTTAGTAGGATTATCATGTAGCACCGTCCAGATACCAGATGTCCATCGCATTGTCACAGCAACTTACTCATTCTGAGATCTGTCTGCCATGGCAAAACCTCAGCTGGCTGCTGTGCCAGTTCTGCCCATAGCACAATCTCAGCTTAGCACTTGAATTTCGAAAGACCAGGACCGTCGTCCTGCACTACCCTCGAGCACCGAGTCATAGGTCTGATGGATTCCATCAGTTGACGCACAATGACAACAATGAGGTATAGCCTCGCCCCCCTTGCGGCTCCCGTATATACATTGATCAGCCAGGCCATTGTAAACACATACCGCATATATAGGATTTATAAACGCTGTTCATCTATCTTTACCGCCTCGCACAGTCAGTATCAAATACTCCGAGGCGTGTTTTCTCTAACTCACGATATACAGGTTGCACCAATTTCATTCCATGAACATTATTTTACTGCAATTGTTCAGTAAGTAACAAAAGGAAAAATGAAAACCTCCTCAGGAAAATGTTGACATCATCAGGTCCTCGAGGCCCGTGTGCCTTGCATAGTGCAACTCAAACCATGTACTGATCCGACATCACGAGCTCGTAGCGCGCGCCGTTGAGTATAAGGGGCTGGTTCTTATGTGACGGCGACTAGTCTGCTGACCCCGCATGAACAAACCCTCGGGGCCCCGCCATGATTGCAGAGTTTCGATGGTTCGTAAAATGCAATTAATGCAGGACGCCAAAAGAAAAACACGGTGAACAAAAATAATGAAAGGATGACCATGTCTCAGCGCACCAGTCAAACACGATTTAAATAGCGACATCAAGAAGTTGCCATCGTTGACTCCAGGAGGCGAAATGCAAGGTATTCCATCCATGTGAATTTTGGTCACGTCGAAGGAGCGAAGTCTTGGTCCTGAGAGTCGAACGCCGTGGTTTAGAAAATGCAATCATATAAGTGGTCTTGGCACAGACCTGTGTGATCCGGAATCTACGGGAGAGAGAGAAAGAAAAATTTCTATACATATTTATATACCGTTAAGGCGCCTTGCTCTGAATCTCCGGGAGGCTGACGTGTACGCGGTGGGCCGGCGCCGGTTCAGTGAGCCCGGAGCCGGACGGTGGTGGTGAACGTGCGAGACACAAGGGATTTCTCCTAGTCGCTTTCGGGATGGCACATGCATCAGGGTTGGCGAAAAAAATGAAATCGAACTTACTGTTATTAGATGTTACGATTGTTATCGACGACGACTCGAGTGGATTAAGAGTGGATCAGTATCGATATGGATGATGTCAACATGTACAAATTTATAAATCTTCTGTTTGATTACACATGATGCTGCTATCAACGTTTCATCTCACTGCACCCCTACTGGTACACGCACGGGTCCCGGATGCAGCTCGCAGAAATGTAACTTTTTTATGCCGTAGTCCATGGAGTTCACCCAAAAACGTGCACTTCCGTTCACGAAGGACTGTCAGAAGAACTCACGCTGTATTGTAATAGGCCAGAGTGACAAACGTGCTTACCATTGAATCCCCATTGACCCATTCTAGGATGTAAAAGTTGCCACCAAGCCGCCTGCAGCTGTGCATATTGCTCCCTATTAATAATGCGAACTTACAACCCGATACCCCAGCATCTAACCACCTCTCCGAGAACTCATGAGGACGCGAAGTCTGATTTTTACCTTGGGATCATGCTGCGTTGCAAGCCTCGCGGCCCCTACTCAGGTCGTACTGGGCACATCACAGACTGAACTTCGTACGTGCTTTGTGGTCATTTCAAATACACCGCTGGTCGCTCAAACGATTAAAAGAACCTTTCCCTAGGCAGCTTCACGGTCGTTTCCTGCACATCACAGATATCCATCCTGATCCGTTTTATGAACTCGGTGCATCCCAAGCCTCTGCATGCCATCGACCCAATTTCAAGGACGAGCGTCCGGCAGGTTACTACGGAACACCATATAGGTATGTTGATCATCCTTATTTTTGATCCGTTAGCTGACGTTCATTTCTGTCTAGCTTCTGTGACTCACCATTCAGCCTCACAAACTTCACGTTTGACTTTTTGGATGAACATTGGAGCTCTGAAATCGATTTTGTAATTTGTGAGCGTCTAACCTAGTCCATCTGTGTTATTTGATCTCACTCATTTGCCGCATATAGGGACTGGCGACAATGCAAGGTTTGAAATTGGTGCTGGACCTCTTGAGATGCAATCTAATCAAGAGCATCTAGACACGACAACGATGACGATTTACCACGAACCCTTGACGAAATTTATGACTTGAATCGCGCTGTAGCTAAAAGGATGGAACATGTATTTTTGAAGAAAGGCATCCCAGTTGTGCCAAGTTTGGGTAGGTCTGTTGCGCCTCTTCGCAGAGACTTCCTGAACAGTGCATCCTCTATCAGGAAACAATGACATATGGCGTAAGTGCCTCCAACATTCTTAAGCACGCGACGAGTATATTGACTGTCGACTGATATAGCTCATGTGAGAACAACGTATCACGGGCTCTTCTACTGATCACATTTACCTTGCTATCAGAATAGACTATCTGCTGGTATGATTGTTGCTATCCTTCTGTCCAACGCTAATCTGTAGCAAACAGGACCTAATGAAATTATAGAGGAGTTCTCTTCGTACGTCTATCGCAGATTTAGCTACCTCCGAGGTCTTATAGAACAATCAGGATATGGAGTGCATTTATACCCCCTACGTCATCAGCATCATTTCATCAAGGAGCATACTTCTCAACGGAGATCATACCTGATGCGGTGGCTGCTATCAGCCTTAATACCTTGTACTTTTATAAGAAAAATCACGGCAAGTGACGCATAATTCTCTGGTTGGCCTACTCGTTGATGTACAACAATTAGCTGTCGGAGGATGTGATTATACCGACCCAAAGGACCCTGGAACTATCCAGCTTGATTGGCTTGAAGAACAACTGGAGGCATTCCGTCCTCGACAGATGCAGGTAAGAGCTCTCAAATATCTTCCAAAACTACTTTTTCATGTCGTCGGGTAGGTGTGGATTACAGGTACGCCATGGATCGCTTCTTTGAACCCTAACAACTTTTCATATTCGTCAATGCAGGACATGTACCTCCATCTGAAGCGAACTACTTTTCTGAATGTGTGAGTACTCTACGTAGATATGTCATTAATCATCTCAACCTCGTCAGTACCCCCGATTCGTAGAGTTGAACCTGCGATTCCAAGACACGATTTTGGGTAATTTGTATGGGGTAAGATTCAATGTTCGTTCCAGGTAGTCGAAGTTAATTTTGATGTTTTAGCACCTGAACGTTGATCACGTACGCACGGTTGCTTCGAAGCTACACTTAGTTTACTAACTCAGCGTAGTTCTCTTTCTTGGACGCTGATGAGATCAACATGTCTTCGAAGACCTCGTCACGTGGTACACTCTTTGAGACGCTCATCGCTGATTTTTCGGAGATACCGGCACCCCTCGAGGATACTCGCTACGACGATTATGCAGTGGTGAACGTCAACGCTGCCATTGTACCAAATCCCTACATTCCATCCTTCCGAATTTTTACGTATAATATCACTGGACTATCGACACTCACGAAGGATATCGGCTCTGATCCATATCTTCAAACGATAAAGGCCACTCAGCGGCGACGTGCCTTGAACCATGAGCAAGTTCACACATTCAAGAAGCCGAAGTGTGAACACAAGAAGTTCCGTAACGCGTGGAGGTGCCAGCCTCACAAACTCTGGCACTCCGATAGCGAATCGCCATCAAGGCGCAACTCGCTGTGGTCGCCTCTAGGGTTCGCACAGGTGCGCACATACCCCACGAGTAGCTCTCTAAAATAACACATGTTATTTACAGTTTTACATGCCAAAACTGGAAGAATTCGATCAGGCCCATAATCCAGAGTTCGAACTCGAATACATGACCTTCCCTCTTTCAAGCTTACACCCCGATGAGGAAACACAGAATGTCATGAATCACCAATATGCTATTCCTCTTCAACTTCTCCCAGAAGAACTTCGCGAGCCTGGTGCTGTGGAGTCAGAGTACACGCCTTACGAGTTGGATGACTTGACCATCCCATCGTGGTTAGATCTTGCCACGAGGCTTACGAAGAACAAGGAACTTCGATTAAGGTTCAAGGAGTTCATGTACCATGGCGGTGTGGAGGAATGATTATTTCAAGTGTCTGGTTGGGAAACGGATAAGAACGTTGAGATTCAAGCTATGTATTATTGATGTATCGGTTGCAGCAGGACTGGAATGCGTTGTAATTTGTTATTTTTGTATTATGCTACACCTACATACAGTATCTTGTTCAAAGCGGTCCAGCTGTATTCTTGAACCGCAATTATCATATTTGATCAGTTCCAACTAGGACTACATCCTTTTGCTCGACCGATGGCGGTGTCACAGGATCTTCCATCATTGGTGCATGCACGCACAGCTTGTGGATGCAGTATGGTTTTCCAGGCGGTGGCGATGATGATATTAAGAACAGCAAGTCCTTCGAATTCTTGCTCAATTTGACTTGCCTGACAGCGCCAGGCTCTAGGTCACGGTTATCGATGAACTCAATTGAGTACATTGCACAACGATTTAGTAAGCCATTCCCAACTTTGACCATAACCACGACTGCAGTTTCTGACGCTAGTTCTATGAAGATCAAACATGCGGTCTATTCGAACACAGAAAATGGAAGGACATGCACAGAACGTCCTCCCTTCATCCATGATCTCGTCACCTCCAGGTCACACTTCACGGCGCAATCCTATGGAAGTGGAATAACCCACAGCCCTGCGTGACTTATGATCAGCGCTTGGCCACAATCAGTCATTCTCTTGGTCTTCACGTGGTACGAATAGACAATATAAAACGCCTCAAGGTGGACATTATATGTTATAGTTCAAGATCGGTTCTTCGTTCTTATCCACGGGACTTTGAACAGCGCTGTCAGCTGATTTTTCTTTCCAAAGCATACGCATACCAGTAAGTTTTCTCAGTCCGAGAGATGGGAGCATCATACGATGTGACTATTGACAGGTCCACGTATTATCATTCTTGAGCAAACTCAGAGATGGGAGGTCTATTCAGTCGGGGGCGGCCAGAAGCGCCCAGTCCGTCTCTCGTTGATATAGAAGCGCGTCAGAGAGCAGAGGAAGCTGCTGCTCAAGCCCGAGAGGATGCTGTAGCTGCCAGAGCACAGATCGCTGAGCTCATCAAGTCGAATCAAGATTCGCAGCAAAAGTTTATGGAGGCTCAGCAGGCCTCCTTGCAAGCCGCGGCAGCCTCCCAGGAGCAGACCCATAAGGAGATGATGGCCATGGTCCAGGCCGAACGTGCCTCCAACGAAGCTCGCTTACTTGCGGAAGCTGCTGCTCGTACCGCCACCGCAGAAGCAAAGCAGAGAGCAGCGGAAGCAGAGGAGGAGCGTAAGCGAACTGCCGCTGTCCAAGAACAAGCCAAACGAGACGCTCAGGCTGCCCAGGAGCAGGCCAAGAAACTACAGGAGGCCGCTAATGAGGAGAAGAAGAAGGCGACTGCCGCACAGGAGGCGGCCAACGAGTCGAAGAAAGTGGCAGAAGAGCAAGTAAAGGTGGCCAATTCTGCCAAGGAGGATGCTGAACGCAAGTTGAAAGAAGGCATTCAACCTGTGGTGACTCCCACGCCCGCAGAAGTTAGCGCCGCCAAACGGAAAGTTCAATATCGCGAAGACCTTTTCCACTTCGCAGTAGCCGGGGTGGCAGGAGGAGGGAAATCATCTCTGATCAATGCCTTCCGCGGTTTGCGCAATAAGGACGCCGGATCTGCTGCCACTGGGGTCACCGAGACAACGCTAGCCATGGCCAGATACGCCAGCCCCAACGCGGAATACCCATATGTCTGGTACGATATCCCGGGCGCAGGCACGCTCAAAATCCCAGACTGGCAGTACTTCAACGCCCAAGGACTTTACGTCTTTGACTGCATCATCGTGCTGTTCGACAATCGGTTCACCATGACCGACATTGCCATCCTCACCAACTGCAAGCGTTTCAAGATCCCCACATATATCGTGCGCTCTAAGGCAGACCAACATATTCGTAACATCATGAAGGACATGGGGTACGACAGCGATGACGATGAGAGCGAGGACCAGAAGAAGAAGCTTTACCAGGCTGCACGGCAGCAGTTCATTCAGCAGACGCGCCAGAGCGTGAAAGAGAACCTGGAGAATGCCAACATGCCTGACCAAAGGGTCTATATCGTTTCGAACGAACCAATGCTCGGTGTCATGAAGGAAAAGCGGCCGAAGAAGGTCATCGACGAGATTGAGTTGTTGAGCGACTTAATCGGAGAAGCTCAGACCAGGCGAGCACGCCGTGATGCTGAAGCAGCGACTGTTGTAAAGGAGAAGTAGTCGTCGATGATAAAGTTCTTACTATATTTCTTCCTTTGGGCTCTTGTTGATATCTCTCTGTTCTCGACACGATCTTATCGCTTGTGACCGATCTTGGCTGCCGACTCGCAGTCGGTGATGTATTTCTTTCTTCGCGCTGGTGTTGTTCGCATCTTCCTTTTTGACATGTTCATGACCTCTTGATTCTGTTCACAATACTGCTCGTAACCGTTTAATCGAACTTCTCACTGACTCCGACTTCCAAGCGATGTACCCTTGACCCGTCTCCTCTTCAATCGTGAAAGTGAGACGTACGGCATGTCGGCGCGGCGTGGTGGCACCACAAGTGCTTCAGTACTCAGTGAAGGTCGCGTTTACATTTTCGCATGATCGAAGGCGTCGTTCGTACCTTGGTGCTACGTGCCACACGAAAAGCCTGAAATTGCAATTTCATCGATAGGTATGTACATTTATTTGTACCGGACGATAATTGTAGCGGTCGAACAGTGTAAACGAGTCAACGATGGGATGGATTTCTAGTTTGTGGTTTGAGTAGTATTTTGGATGAGAGGTAATCGATTTCTAGTGTAGCGAAGCTCAGCGCTCATATTTTTATTTGTATAAGCGATAAAAAGGTTGTAGCCATAAGGCTGTTTTGTAAACGAATCGGGGATGGGCGTCCTTGGGTGTGCTCGACAACTCGAGGGACACTCCTTGGGGGTCGACTAGATCGTGTTTAGTCCCGCGTAGAGTAATACTCTCCATAGGACACAAGTTAAAATCCAAAAGAAACAAAATTGGAACAGGTCGTCTAGGATGCATTTGATGATTATGTCTTTGCTCTTGACTGCGCGTTTTTTTGAGAATTTGAAGACGGTGACTCGGATGAAAAGACTCGACATACCACGTTCGCAGTACGTGATGAATGCATCGAGGCGCACGAGACGGATATTGTGTTCCTCTTTGGCCTTATCAGCATCTCCGTTCTTCTCAGAATCTACCAGAGACCATCCCTCCCCACTGTCTTTTGTACGTTTAGTGCCTGCAATAAGTTTTTCCTCGATATTGAGCATGGTCTCTGGTGCATTCGCCTTGCCTAATTTGACCGCAAGTTCTGGGATCTACCATTATCAGATCAGCAGGTCACAGTCTTCTTGGGTCTCACCAAATGAATACATATTATCAAGCATCTGTTTGTCAAAAATACAACAGACGAGAGCTTCAGCAGTCGATCCTTCGAAAGGAAGCAATTCCAAGGCAAAATCAAGTTGTGATAAACGCTCCTCGGCGGATGCTGTATACCACTGCACCGCTTCAGGCCATTGCTGGACATTCATCCAAAAATGCGCTTTAGGTCGGTAGTTGGGACGAAAAAGAACTGACTCGTGGATCTTTTGTCCGGGCATGATGATACGCCCTCGTCCAAGGTGCGGCCTGCAAGTGCTCAGTGGATAACCAATTCGATGAAACTTACCACTTACAGCGCTTTAAGTGTGTTGGAGTTGAAGCAAAGATGTCCAATAGGCAATATCTCAAGCAGCCACCACGCAAGATTTGAAGGATCGGTAACTTCAGGTTTCAAAAACGATTCATCTTCATATTTGCAAGCTACCTCGCGGGGATTGAGCAGAAGCCCCGCTTCGCGAGCTTCTTCAAGCATCCACAGTAGAGGGATGTTGCGGAAGTCATTGGGGTAACTATTCTTCTTCCAACGTGCACCACCGCTAAAAACAAATTATTAAATGAGTGTCATCCGATGCAGGGGACACGTACACATCCGAATGGCTACCCGCAAACCAAACCTCCTTGATACGACCTTCGTCTGTGGGAGGTGGCGCCGGCACTTGGTATTTATGCCAGTCCGAACGCATACCCCCGTAGACACACTCAGGTAGAAATCTCACTCGGCGCTCATCTAGCGCAAGTGCCTGGCGGAAGTAGCAAACGTGATTGCATGTATCTGTGGATGGAAAATTCTGCGTCTTCCTGACACCAACAGATGAAACGGTGTCCCTGGAATATTCGTCAGGAATGCTGGCACGATCGCGTTGAGGTACAACTCTCACCATACACCGATGAAATGTATGGCTACGCTTCTGGAGAATCGCGTTTTGAACTCCTTCGCACTATTAATATCCTTGGACTTCCCGCTATTGATAGAGCAGTAATACTGAAAGGCACTGGGAAAATCAGCCAATCATTCAAGACCAATTATCGAATACACTCACCTTGGTATCTGCCCTTCATTTCCAGGTGTGATAAGCCCCACCTATCAAGATAATGATGAGCAACAAGGATAATTGCTTAAAATTGATAGGTACCTCGTGGATCATTCCCGCCAAAGCACGGACTTGATATGCACCCCTTGAAAATCCTGACCTCATCTTAAGTGTAGCCGCATACCTGATACAGCATCCAGGAGACATACCAAACAGAAAGATCTTATCACCATCATTGTATCTATCTGAGAGCCATTCATACGCTGTCAATATGTTTCGCCTGATACTACTTCAATACTGTTACCGCGAACCGTGAAGCGTCGAATGTAGTGCACCCACTGAGCAATAGCCAGGTCCAATTTCTTCAAAATCCGCTCCACGAGCACAAAACCTTCGGGCCTGACATATGTTCCCACACCACTGGCGTAGTATGCTATCTGTCTTGGATCATCCTTGACGATATTGTCGTATAGTTCGAAGACATGACTGGTCTAGGTGCGGATATCCTGACATCACCAATCATCGCAAAGGCATGCGCAACGTACGTCGTCCCTGGTGTTCGATGTTCCATCTACAGAGTTGAATAATTGGTAGCTGAAAAAGTTTAAACCGCGCACCAATGCAGACAACCAGGTTTTTCCCTGGTTTTTTGTTACATGAACATTTACATGATGCCTGCAGTCAAACGTAAAGAACCGTGCTGCCGAGTTCTGATGGTACCTTGTATCATACCTTGAATAAACTGGAAAAATGGTGTGAAGAGGGATTGGATGGGCAGCACCCTAACATTCGGCACAGGAGTGGACGAGATTTCAGTTCCTTGCATCAGCAAGGTATTATAGCACTTCGAATAGTCACTGCTCGTGAACACGAAGAGGCCATGAGTCATTCTGCGAGCGAACCGTACGTGAGCTGCATGTCGCTGTGCTGCGCACAATACAGGAGGATATCGCACCTCTGGAATAATTACTAGAAGATCCACAGTATATTAAGATGAATATCGGTGAACGATTTCGTGCAGCAGCCTGCTCGCTAATGCTATCGTGCCCAACTTTCAGAAGTTTATCATTGTTTGATAGTCAAGCAGATGAGGTGGCAGGCCGTAAAGCAAGTGTGCACGAGGCCCTCTCTGCAACATCAGAAGTACAATTACGCGCCTTGTTCAAATTCCATGAATGTCATGATGATCAAATACATCACAGTGCTAGTGAGTGTAAGTTGCAAGGGCTCTGTGTTCAATAGCAAGAACGGAGAACGCATGACGGATGGAAGTTGCTGCAAAATCTGGTACGAGGTGTTGTTCATATTGTTCATATGGCCACGATGAACGATCAGTCACTGACTTGGTATGTACTCAAATCCATGCAAGCGTGTCACGGTGGATTAACGATTAACGATCTTTAATTATTAAATAATTAAATCACTGCTCATGACTCATCGCTGAAAAAAAAACCTATACACCCTTCTGTAGCAATCAGACATCCATATATCGCAGCTGCAACTCTAATGTACATCTCTGAACTCCTCATAACACCATTGTGGATTGCGCGTTATATGTGCTTCCTCCCATTTCAGTTAATCCTTTGGCCATTGCGGATTGCGCGTTATATGTGCTTCCTCCCATTTCAGTTAATCCTTTGGCCATTGCGGATTGCGCGTTATATGTGCTTCCTCCCATTTCGGTTAATCCTTTGGCCATTCAAGCTCTTGACCAGATTCATCCTGTACATCGTCGGTTTTAGAAGACAGGGTGTAGCAAAAGGCACGTCCGCAATCACAGACATAGTAGCTACAGGACTTGTCTCATCGTGTTATCCAAGGTTCATATGCATCCCAATACCAATCCCGTCGTTATGGTGGCTATGTACCACCACAATCTACCTTTTCAAAATTCCAGGCGCATGGGGCTACCGACGATTACGACTCACGAGGATGGAGATGAACCAGAATCAACGTTTGCGGCTCCCGTGTCTTTCATGGCGGGTATTGGAGTTTGGTTTGTCTTGGGCCGGGCGTGGGATGGTGGCATTTATGCGATGGGGAGTAGTGTGAATGTTCGATGGTGGGAGTTGAGTCAGTGTCAGCAACATGGAATACACTTGCGATGCTCTAGATATTCACTAATACGACTTATAAGTGTGAAACATGTTCGTCTACGTATCAGTAGAACGGTGTGTTCCCGTGAATTCGCTGTCATGGTGCAGCCCCATCGTACTGCCTGGTATTAAGGTTGAAATAATCTGATATTTGTGACGCTGTTAGAGAGACTGACTCGCGGAAGTAGCGCGGAGTCTGCCGTGGTCCTTACGAACACCGCGGACTGCCGAATCTAAATTGGTCTGCAACAAGTCAATTCTCGTCAGAGTGAGAGCAACATAATTTTCCGGCTATGCGACATGCAGCGCCACATATAGAGGCCAAGCCTTGGCTTTTTCCGTGACATGCGCCACATGATATTCAGCTGCCGATGGGGTGGGAATGTTGCTCAAATGTTGCTTCATTTCTGCTCGGAGTCGTGCCAAAGTTTCCAGCTTCTCGATCTTGACTCGGAGCTGCATCATGACACAATATTTACGCATACCTACGACTGTATGGTATCGACGCATCCAGCAGAATTTCGAAAGGCATGTGTTATGTAGATGGCTTGTCAAATGATCAATTAACCTATGACAGATTTGGGATTTTGTGGGAGCTCGATTGATGAACGCTAACATCCAGCCGGTGAGCATTTACAGTCATTCCTGCACACTATCACGAAACCTTTGGTATCGATCTTTCACATGTACAGCTATGACAGACTGGTCGAAATTGTCGAGCAATATCTTCTCCCAAGGGTCCGACGCTTTTGCAGAGGCTAAACAACGAGTGTAGGTCATGCACCCATTTCCTAGCCTTTCGCTGATGCCGGTAAACGCATACTCAGCAGCCAAGCCCTTTCTCAGAATGATCTAGACCTGCAGAATATAGACTGGTCTAAAGTATCGAGCAATGTTGCCTCCTGTGTGTCTGATGCTCTGACAGAGGCTAGACAATTGGTGTATGTTCTTTGCCTCGTAATCACCATGCCCTCACTGACGCAATTTAACACACAGCAATCAGGCTGCAGTTCAGAGAGACATAGACATACAGAACATTGTTCAGTCCAAATTGCTGGGCAATATTGTATCCAGTGTGACCGATGTTCTGACAGGTGCCAAGCGACTGGTGTATGTGATCCATCCCTTAATTGTTATGCCATTCCTGATGCAGTTCGATACGCCCATCTCAGCGATCAGAACGTGTCAGTAAAAGACCTATGCCTGACAAACATCGACTGGTCTAAAGTATTGGACGACATCCTCTCCCATGCTTCTAGCGCGCTGGCAACAGCAGGACGACTGGTGTATGTAATTTGCTGCTTCATTATTATGCCTTTGTTGATGGGTTTGATTCACACTTTCTAGTAATCAGGTATTCATATACCACAACTGGCGTTCCGCTATGGCAATCATGTCTCAGCAATACCAGGAGAAACTATGTCCCCTTATTGGAGAAATCTTCAGTAAGTTAAGACGGGTCTAACATAGCCACAGATGATCTGACAGAGATCTAGACATACCACGCAACTGCTTGGCCATAATGCGGTGCTGTATTCTCTCAAGTGTTTTGTTCGCTTTGACAGAGGTCAATAACTTGTGTAGGTGGCATTCAACTCTTGATTGCGATGCCATTGGATTGATGCATGCTTTTCAGCAATCAGGCATCCATACGAATCAGCTGGAGCCTTGCTGGTCATCTCTGCATTTGGAGATCATGCGACATTTCTGACATTATTGCAGCTAACGGGAACAACTGCAATGTTCTTGTGTTTTCTCCCAGCACGGTTGATTATCTCGTGTTTGGGCTTTGGGAGTCGAGGAGTAGAAAAAGGTACATAAACACAACACTTTTTACTTGCTAATCAAACACGCTATAATAGGTTCATTTGCATCTCAATATCAGTCTCGTCATTATGGTGGTAATGTGCCGCGAGGCTCTGGATTCTCGAAGCTCCAATCATATGGGTCCACCATGCCAACAGTCACCTCGCGGCTTATCTCATTGTTAGCATATACTGGAGCTGTGATTATCTTGGGCCGGGGGTGGAAGATCCGATTAGGGGACTGGTGTCATTTTGTATCAAATGGAAGGTGTTGAATTATCTTGTGGTGGTATGTGTGCCACCATGGTCAAACTGAATGGCAGGGTTCCGGATTGGTTTGTGGGGGCTTGATAGATGCCATAGCGCACGTTGCATGTGACTGATGCATAAGTTGCAGAACAAGTGCCGGTGGCGTTTGCACTTGGCGAAGACTTTGGTATAAATGTAAATTTGTGACCAGCCAACTTATAAGAGACCGTAACATGCGGAGGCAGTGCGGAGTACCTCGCGATTCTGCCGACTCAGAGTTGATTCGCATGTCAGGTTACGAGCCTCGAGGCACACAGCGAGTCTAGGGTAACCTTCCAACAGATGCGGGCTGTGTCAAATTGCTTGGTTCACCAGTTATAACTTACGGTCGTTTGTCCATGCTATCACAAAGCCTGGGTTATTGCCCTTCATGCCTCCAATTATTATGATGTCTGACTGGTCGAAACTGTCAAACATTTTTTTCCCCAAGTGTCTCTGACAGGGGTTGAACAACAGGTGTATGTCATTCACCTCTTGGTTATTACGCCTTCGTTGACGTTGTTCGACACAGCAATCAGGCCGTGTCTCAGAAAGACATAGACTCGAACAACATTGACTGGTCCAAAATATGGGCCGATATTCTCAATGCTCTGGGACAGGCTAGACGTCTGTTTAATGATATTGACTGGTCCAAAGTATGGGCCAGCATTCTTAGTGCTCTGGAACAGGCTGGACATCTGTTATATGTCATTCGCTGCGTCATTTTCACGTTTTTGTTGATGGGAGCGCTTGATGCATACTTTCTGAAATTCTAGGGTCAAGTTGTGGAATACTATCCTTTCCAGTGCTTTGCTTGCTTTAATAGAAGTCAATGACTGGTGTAGGTGTCATCAAGCTCTTGATCATGACATATAATATGGCACTGACACATACTTCACAGCAATCGTGCATCCACACGTTGCAGCCGGAGTCTCGATATTACTCTCTGCAGTCACAAATATTGTAGTCTCCCTGGCATTATTGCATCTGACAGGAGAAATTGCATTGTACCTGTGTATTCTCCCAGTGCAGCTTGTCATCTGGTGTTTGGGTTTCAGGAGTGAAGGAGTAGCGCAAGGTACACAAATCTCCTGGCAGCGGTTTCCACCTCCTAGCTGAACACGCCACAATAGGTTCACTTGCATCTGCATATCAGTCCAATCACTACGGTGCTACTAATACTGTGCCATGAGGCTCTTCGTTCGCGTACCTCCAATCGATTGGGGCCATCATGCAGTGGCCAGTTCCATTGACGCTCGTCTCCTTGTTATCGTATGTTGGAGTTGCGATTGTCTTGGGCTGGGAGTGAAGGTGGTGGCTCTAATGAGGCAACTGGTTGTTGTATCATGTCAAAAGGAAGCTGAGATTATGCACCTCAGGCAGCACTTCTTGGTGCCTATAAAGGGTCTAAGAGACCTGGTTTCTATGTTATGGGAAACTAGTCTCTGAGACCCACCCTCCCGCCATCTAATTATAGTTCTTGCGCTTGTATTCTTTCCCAGGCCTCCAGCACCTCCCTGCATGCCTCCATAAACCCTCACAATAGGCCTCTAGCACTACTTTATCCACCATCCAATCATAGTTTGTGCTCTCGCAATCCCTTGCGGGCCTCCAGCACCTCCCTGCGTGCCTACATGAACTCTCCCAATCCTCTAAAAGTGCTATACTAGTACTTCGTCCAGCATCTGAACTCTTAGGCTTTTATCTACACTGTCCGTCATTTGGTTTTCACAAGGTATGTCACAGTGTGCTTGCGTGGCACTGTCATGATGCTTAAACAATTTTAGTTCAAAAATCTTCGCAGTCTTCCTCCCACCATCTAGCTCATACTCAACTAATCTCATGTCTACCTCGTCCCTCCTCACCTCTTGGCACCTCATTGTCCTCCTCCTGCGCACATCAATACCCTCCGCTCGGCACCTCATTGTGCTCCTCTCGGCACCTCATTGTCCTCCTCCTGCGCACCTCGCTGCCCTCCTCTCGGCACCTCTGTCCTCCTCCTGCGCACCTCGCTGCCCTCCTCTTGGCACCTTGTTGCCCTCCTCAGCACCTTGCTGCCCTCCTCTCGGCACCTTGCTGCCCTCCTCTCGGCACCTTGCTGCCCTCCTCTCGGCACCTTGCTGCCCTCCTCTCGGCACCTCATTGCCCTCCTCAGCACCTTGTTGCCCTCCTCCTGCACACATCGTTACCCTCCTGAGCACCTTGTTGCCCTCCTCCTGCACACATCGTTACCCTCCTCAGCACCTCATTGCCCTCCTCTCAGCACCTTGTAAGTGTCTCGCAGCTTGAGCCCTCTCTACTATCCATGTCTATGCTTTTGTGATCGAGTTAGAATAGGTATTACTTATACTGCTACCATGCTGCATCCACATGTACTTAATACAGATATCATGTTAAATACAGTTACAATCTACCAGTAGCGCATTCACCATTCCCCAGCAAGAATGCACCGGGCAGACCAAGTATCATCCTCCACCCGGGGGCTTGGGAAACATTTTGTCAGTCCCCGCAAGTCTCGAGACAAGAGAAAAACCCAAACCTTTGTCAATATCCCTGGTGCAGATGTCAAACGCCGTCAGCTTGCCCTACGCATGTAAGCACTCATCGATCTAACCTCACCAGATGCCACTGTTGCTGCTGTACTTGATTCCAGCAGTTCTAATGCTGATGTGACCATGGACATATCGAATGATGACAACGAATGGGTATATGAATCAGACCACAATACACCTGAACCTCATCTACCCTCTTCGAGTCAGTGTGACATATCAATTGAACCCCAGCGCCGCAACCTTCCTGACAAGGCATCCCGCAAGCTCTATGGAACTTGGACAGAAACTATCCCCACCCTAATTGGACCTCTCTTGACGTATCTTGCAAGAACTGTAGGACAGCCGCTTAAGAAGTTGGATTCCATCATATCTGCATGCACCACCCATTCATGCGCTCAAAAGCACACAACAATTGTTTGTCTCTTCTTTGACTGTAAGTGTAGTCAGACTTGTCATCCAGGCTTACTACTACTATTCAATTCAGGATTTGTCTCGACTGATGTCCTAAGCTGTGATTGCTCTACACTCCCACAAGTTCTCATCCATCATGGCTTATTTCCCACTGCACCCTTGCAGCCAAGGATAGCAGTGTCTCTTGAACTGCTGTCCTTTTATCGAGCCCTATTTGAACGTTCATGCGACGCTGTCAATGCACTTGCAGCTGCATTGAAAACTCATTATGCTCGACGAGGGTTCCAATTAACAGACTCGCATGTAAGCATATGCTTCAAATGCTCGTGATATTGCCAACTCTCTGAGTTACAGGGAAATATCGTTCAGGAACCTTTCAGAAGAAGTCTTGGAAGTGCTGTTTAGTGGTATGATATCCTCCAGATTGAGATGGAGCGGAAGATCGAAGCAGCGATTCTGCAAGCTCGTTATCAAATTCATGCCTCTTACAAGCCATTACTTCCCTCTCGTGAACCTTCAATGCCCTCCCACGAGCCTTTGACACCCTCTCGTGAACCTCTGACGACCTCTCATGAACCTCTTACGACCTCTCGTGAACCTCTGATGCCCTCTCGTGGACATCTGACAACCTCTCGTGAACCTCTGATGCCCTCTCGTGAACCTCAAGCTTCTACCTTGCACAAAGGGCATTGTGCATCAATCCTTGTTGACCGCTGTCCAGCTTGTTTTGCAGGAGTAATGTATGGCTGACCACTAGATTGAGGAGGTGACATTCATGTTGCTACAGATGGCAACTTTCATCACCATCACCGGCGCTCAGCTGGTGACTGCCCTCGTTTCTATGAACCAACATACTTTCTACCAAAGATGTATGTTGATCAAGTAGGCTCTAGGATAGATAAGAAAAGGAAGCGCTCGGTTGCAACACAGACTCCTAGCATCATACCTAATGAGGCCATCGACCAGTGTGAGAGTTCCTATGAAGCTGCTGATGGAAAAAAGCAGAAGGCTGCTATGGATAGTTTCGATGACACTGGTTTGATGGCACTCATTTGCCGTCACAATATTCCCCTATTTTTCGCAAACATCGATACACCTGGTGAGCAGCAGAAGTATGCTGTTGCTTTACTTGAACATCTGTTCTCGCTTCTCCCTACCAACACCACAGTTATTGCTTTGTATGATGTCAGCTGTGTACTATCTCGCTCGCTTTCACAGGTATGCTTCATGATAATTGATTAGTATGCTTATGCTGAACATCTTGCAGTATGATATTCTAGACACCTCTATCACTTCACAACTCCACTTTCCAACAACTGCTATGCATGCCTATGGACATGAGTGGGGATGCCAGCTTGTCTACAATCCTCGTATGTGCAGAGGACTTGGTTTATCAGATGGAGAAGGCACTGAGTGGCTTTGGTAGCGACTTGTGCGTCTGATTGGTATTCAGCGGTCATCATCAGTAAGTACATCATTTCTTCACGTAAGTTTACAAATACATTCTTGCATGTTTCAGCATCAATGATGTCTGTGGCTTATAGATCGCCAAGCAGCCTCCATCGGAGCTGAGATGCGTGCGGACCTTGGTGATTGGGTCAAGTGATGCATTCGTAGCATCAAGACTCAATCCAACGCTGCACAGGACATCCTTACTACCTGTGGTGTCTCCATTGAAGAGCTACGGTTGTTGTGGGCTCATCAGCAGCGTTCACAACTATCTATTTGTGCTCGTAAGTGGTACTTGTTCATTTTTTGTAGTCACTGATTGACTTTTTATCAGATGCTCCTGCACGTCTTAAAAAGGAACTGGATACAGTTCTTGCATTGCAGGCTGATATGGCCACATCAGATCAGGCCCTACAGACCACCCACACCATGCTTGAAAAGGAGACAGCATCGGATGACACTATGAATGCTTTGGACGGTCTTGAGAAGGGCCATCAGCGTCTCATGGAGAAGGTTGAAGCACTCTATGCTTCACTTAACATTCATGACAGGTTTCCTGAGCTTCAAGGTGTCAACCTTGATTTTGTCCGCACCCTTCTAATGACACGTGACCTGAAGATCAACATACGCAAATGCGCGATTGGTAGTTTTTTCGAGTGGGATAAACTGGATAGGGCAGTTGGCGGTGCTCAACAAGCTTTGGGTAAGACCTACCCAAGTCTATCAATTCATCTGAGTCCTTGAACTGATTTCAACATATCAGGTACTAAGCTTCATCAGCAAACTCGTAAAGCAATAGCCAAGAGACAGCCAGCCCTGATGACTGCCATTCGTAAGTTTAACTCTTATTGTGAGCGCCTAGAAAGTCTCTACGACCCTTCATGGAGGATACCACTCCCAATGGCTCTTCCAACTAAACTAGCGGATTTGCGCAACAACCAGACCCTAATGGAGGATGTCTGGATTACACCATCTGCAGGAGACATACCACGCTGGTTGGATGATTTGGATGTGAGAGGTGGAATCCATGCCCTCCTCAAGCATGATCGATGTCAAGAGGAACAGCAACGTCTCAGTATTGAAGCTGAAAACTTGTGCTGCTATTTTGGAGATGAGCTCTGTGCTTTAGAACTCGCACTTTCTTCTGATGCAAGTAAGTGATTTCAGTGCCTCATTCCAACACATTCTGATGATTTCAATAGATCAACTATTTAGATTTTTACTACAAGCCCGCTGAGACCATCTTCTTCAGCTTCAACCATGCTGGGCAACTCCATTTGTCTCTACAGCTCGCTTTTCTAGCCATGCCAAGGAAGCTGCAGACCTCGCAAAGACACTTACGCGAGGTGCAACTGAAGCTAACCTTAGTTGGATAAATCGTCCTCTCACATTGGAAATTGATAATGAAGAAGACGACATTCCAGACTTCGAAGTAGGGCCATCAGATGTTGACGCACATCAAATTGCATTTGTTGACTTCCTCGAAGAAGATTCTGTTGCTAACGAGGATATAGAAGACATTGCTGAAGTGGGAAAAGCTAGCGTTACCATCTGTTGGGTGGTTCCTGAGGTATGTCGTCAATTACTACCTTCTTTGCTTTTTTGAAACCATTGACAGGTGCTCCAAGTTGATCGTGTACCTGTGCCTCGCAAGGATCAGAGCATCACTGTGCAACAGCCAGGTGCGACTAGGATATGGGCCTCTTGACACGGCTTTCCTCGACAAATATTCGATCCAAGGGATATCTCCTTCCTTGGTTCCCCTACTGCACGTCTCAATGATGTATGCATCAACGGTTGTGCAATATTACTGCATGATGCGCACATGTCCACCCCTGCAGCACAGCGCATTGCCATTCTGTCTACTCACGACCTCCCACGTATCCGATACAATGCACCTGATGACGTCCTCTGGCATCAAACTTCCTGGACACGTTATTGGGAGAAGGAAGTATGGATATTGCCCATTCATTGGCCAGCTCCTGTTGGTCACTGGGTACTCTGTATTATTTACCGATCCTCTAGGGAATTCCATCTATTTGACAGTTTTGCTGAAGAGCGCCCTTGGCAACTTGATATCAAGGTGAGGGCTTAGCCGTCATGAAATATGGGGGAATGCTAACACCATTCACATAGGCCATTATGACACTTGTGTCTCGTCTACTAACCATTGCTCGTCAACACCACCCTGCGGTACAACTTGATCTTCAAGGATGGCATGCTCGTCCACTTATGGTAAATCAAATTATCATGAAGTCTGAGTCCTCGCTAACTACATTCTCTAGCTCAAACCTCTTCAGACGAATGGTTATGACTGCGGAGTTTGGGTCCTAGCTGGAATTATGGCAGTCTTACGAGGTTTTCATCTCACAGGCTTGTGTGAGGATGGTATGGAGAGCTTCCGCCATTTACTATATTGCCACGTTATCGAACTCAATAGAATGTAGATAGCCATAGTTCCATAAACATAGATAAAATGAATCGAAGAATTAAATTAAACAGATAGAGATCTCTATTGCTCTAGTACCGGAACAATGCTTCTACAGACAAAGCGTACTAATCAAAGGAATAGACAAGAGGCCACAGAGGGCTGGTTAATCATGCCAGGTGCAGGATGCCCCACATCGGCACCTGGTGCAAGATGAATCAGCCTTTGATGAGTCTCTAGGGTTAAATGGAGATGATACATACAAGAGGCCAGAGGGCTGGTTGATCATGCCAGGTGCAGGACACCCCACATCAGCACCTGGTGCAAGATGAATTAGCCTTCGATGAGTCTCCAGGGCAAACAGAGATGGTGCATACCAATAACCATGAATGAGGCACTTGTGAGCTTTCCAACGCACCTTACCTTGGCAAATTGATGCCTCAAAGTTTGGCACTGATTGTGCAAAACAAGTCAATGGTGTACAGCGGGACAAAAAAATGACATAACTTGTGACACTGTATTGGGAGGACCATGCCAGCCCCTATGTTTGTTTGTTCACATGGTGGTGTAAGACCTGAAGTGGATATGTGGTTGCTTCAAATGATTGGAATGGATAGAGTCCGGACCAAACGACTGAGGTCACAAGTGTGACACATCACATTCCTGATTTTTCCGGTAGTCTGCGCTCAACTTGCGCCACTCTCATCATCATTAATATCAATCTCAATGATGCCTTCTGAATCTACTTGAAAATCCAATATCCATGCACGGTGTGCAGTTTCAATGTCACTCTTGTCACAGCAGACCTCGCAGGAGGCTATGAAAAACTCGCCGAGCCTCCAGAGCCTCCAGAAATAGGCGCCGTGAAAACTGGCAACCCTCTTGAGACTCCCTAGTAACACTATATGCTTACTATGTCCGGTAAGTATTGGGCACTGACTCGGACACTGTGCTTCTTCGAAGTCCCAAACTTTGAGCTTCTTTTTGAACTTGCTATGATCATCCATTTCCCAGAGTTTTCTTTGCCCCATAGTTACATTATCGATTGATCTACAGGCTAGAGCTGGCACTTTCATACATACCGCTTACATTGCCTCCAGCGAAATGGCCGCAACCACCAGCACAACAAGACCATCGCACTTCGTTGATGCTGCCACACTCACAGACTCGCAATCGTTTCTAGTCACTCATATTGTAAGTACTGGTGGTTGTATGTTCAGACTTTGCTGACCTGCTTCTAGTTGGTGGATGCGGCTGTGTCAACAGAGGACACTGGAGTCACTGAAGGCTCTCGAGTTGGTGAGGAATGGAGGAGGCTTGATGGTATACCTTGTATTATGGGTGGGCTAAGGGCGCTCGTTGGTAAGATTAATCATCTCACATTCATACTGATCTTGACATGATTTCAGCATCACTCGGCGGGACCCTGCATGGGCGCACCACTGCTGACTTCCCCTGGAAAACACTCCCCAAAGAATTAGCTTGCCTTGGGTATGTCCTCGCTAATTACCCTGAAGACACTTTGATGCCCGGCGAGCTGCGACCAACTGTCTCTCGAAGCAAAGGCATCCATGACCTGACCCACCAACAACACGTCAATCTCGTCAATTGTCTCAAAGCAGGCACCCTCACCATCCGAGCAGTTATGAGTGATGCTGCCCATACACAGCTTACCACCTTCAAAGACCCTGTTGTCATTGGGGACGCCCCCTTGGCTCGCTCCACACACTCCCGTGGGCGACATGTTTTCGCTGATGGCCGCATTGACTGAAAAGGTCTTCCCCGTCGTCATGTCCCTTCTTCTTCACCCGCCTCTTCTATCCAAGATCAGCCTCACTTACCCACCTCTTCTCGTCGTGCCCAAGTCATTGTGGAAATAACGCGGCCGCCACCTCGGCCGGCTTCTCGAGCACTCCGCAAGCCATCTACTACCTCCAGGAGAGATCTTATCCCAGCCATCGCTTCTATCCAGGGAGAATCCAGCTCTGAAGATGTTAGTGCTGATGATGAAGATGATTATGAGGACGAGGATCCCCAAGTTAGTGAGACTGGTGTTCGCCCTGCGAAACGCCTTAGACGTCGTTAATACTAAACGTAAATAGTATATGTATGTAGCTCAAGAAAATCAGTGCTTGAGCTTCTGACCTAATTTTGACCTCCCATTGACACGAAGTAAAGTTTCAACATTATTATTTTCTCAATGCAATATTTAGTAACAAAAGTTCTTTCATTCAGAGCTCTCTGGAGCCTCTAAGAGGCCCACAAGAGGCCCACATTTCACCCTCTACACCCTCCTCACCACTCTTGGGCCCTCATAATGTCTTGTATGTTGATTTTTGCTTGTGTATTTTTGCCCGTTGTCAATGTGATCTTTAGTAATCAATTTACTTCTCATTCCGAGCCCTCGCTGAAGCCTCCAAAAGGCCTACAATTCGCCCTCTACACCCTCCTCAGCCAATAGTCTTGGATCTTTGTAATATCCTGTACATTTATTTGTACTTCTATATTTCTGCCTGTTGCCAACGTGATGTTTAGTAATCTATTCTGAGTCCTCTCTGGAGGCTCTGGAGGCTCCAAAAGGCCTATAATTCGCCCTCTACACCCTCCTCAGCTACCACTCTCGAACCATTGTGATGTCTCATACATCGATTTTCGCTTCTGTCTGTTGTTCTAACTTGTTTGGTCTGAATAAAATTAAAAGCAGGCCGCTCATAAGTATCAGGCTTCATGCCCTGTTTTTTTTTCACCCACCTTCCGGATTCCCAGTCGCTTACCTAGTGTTTTGTGCATCCGTTCAAAATTCTGCCCTCTCAACCAGGTAAGCAATGCCCTCTCAGTTCTCATTTGCACGAGGCCCATACTTACGATGCACTTGAACATCAGTCCAACTTGTGTTACTTGCGTTAGTAATACATTCTTGTGTACTGTTGGTGAGCAATAACTTCATGGTCATGTTGACCTCAGCTTATGTGCATCTACTTTTCGTAGATCACCTACTCATTTGGATCAGCAAGTCAGGTAAATGTTTTCTTCATTATGTGTCATTTTTTCTGATCCTGTGCGAAGGCCATGATGCTTAATCTATCAAATTACTACTCTGACCCTCCCGACGACCAGGTGTCCTCACCTCCCCCATACCTTCCTGCATCATTGTCTGCTACTATGGGTTCTGGATATGCGCAGGAAGAATATGTTCAGGAACAGTTTGGAGGTGGTCGATATAGGGATACACCAACAGAACTCACTCCATCAAGACTGCATAGCACCATCAAGCCAATATCGCGGGATGTTGGTATTGCAAGAGATGCTGCTATTCGACGTCAAGCGGCTTGCACTCCCAGTGACCAGACCGCTAACAGCTTCATTGCTAGTAAGTCTTCATCAAAAACTTTTCTGCTGTACTTCTGACCTTACTTTTGCTACTAGATTCCATTCACTCTGCTGAAAATAGCCATCACAATACTCCTTTGGTCGAGGATGCACCTGCACAGTGTTCTGTGCAGGTGCAAGATCTATTTGCCAACACTTTGGCACTCACTTGCCAGCAGCCGGCTATGCCTCAAAATACGGACGTATTCCGCCAGCAGCCCCAGTATGGCGCTCTAAATTCAAACTCCATGGCTCCGTACAACCTCACGATACTGTCCAGAGCCCGACCTTTGTGGTCTGTGCCATCACCTCTGATGCAACACGAGGCTCCCAGCACCTCTCCCAGCCCTCTGGCTTCCTATTCTCAGCTACCAACATTGCCTCTTCTCATGCCTGCACTTGCAGGTCCAAGCTTGCAGGGAGGTCTGCAACCTCAAGTGAAAAATGCCATGAATATGTGTGGGCCGGATGGGCCCTGGAATTTTTCGTCCATAGCGCCAGTAAACTCCTTGCCAGCTCAGGGAGCTGTGCCAAGAACACATATTATCCCGCCAACTCCCATCAAGCCTGCAGAACTTTTGGCTCCATCTGCTGCCAGTGGGTCAGGTCAGCATGCAGTCACGTTCAGTACATCAACCACTGAAGGATCTCATATTGAGTCTGACCTCACGATGGACAATGATGGTGCACCTGTTGGTGGTCGACGTTCAGCAGAGACGAACTCTACACTCGATGAGGGTTTCGCTGTATTGGATACCATCGTCATTAACACTGCAAAAAATACGAACATGCCTTCCTACCAGGTAATCAACCTGTGGATGAAGAGTTGAGGTCGAGTGATCAACTCTACCAATTACTGGAACCTTTATGCGGGGTACTTCAAGGACCGCATGCGCCAGGAACTGGCAAGGCTCGGTGAAGATGCTCCTCCCCAGGATGGTTCGATGACGCCTAGTAAGTGGTCCATTTATTTATTCTGTGCGCTGTTTGCTCAATGCTGATCATTGATTTGATAGGTGCTGGTGTTCGCCATTGGTGCTACGAGCTCTTCAAGAATACCTACCCCAATTCTTATCAAGACATTCTCGATACCTACGAGGAACTCAACATGCTGTCTGATGCTCCTCAAACGATTGCGCAGCGCACGCAAACATTCCAGAAGCTCTACAGGAGGGTAGGAAGTATTGTGAGTGATCTCATTCTGATTTCATAATATTTTCTTGATGAGCTGGATGTTCTATCTGCAGCTTGATGGCGCTGCGGCCAGGCAAGGTTTTGAGGCTGCTCTCGTTATGTGTGGTAATATCGTCAACGAAGACTCATCACTCAGCCATATTCACATGACGCCCGGCACTGGTGGCGTAAGCGTTGCCCACCTCAAAATCTTTTCATATTTATTAATACCCTCCGTAGTTCTTTGAGAAGCGCTGCCGAGCCAGTGATGATGCCATCATTGGGCATATGAAAGCCCATGTATACAACACGACCTCGCTTGCTGCCGTGGAACAGGCCTTCAAGGCCACCGAAGGTGATCGAGAGCAGGCACCAATAGAGGTCCTGGATGTGAGTTCATCTGAGGCAGGTGAAGAGAAAGATGCATTGAAGTCGCTCAAGGCTGGGCTAATCAAACAAGTTGGTTCGTAGCACATCATGTCTCACAGCGACGTTCTGACATTTTTCTTCAGCGGACCTTGGCGGCAAGTTCGCCGATAGGCCCTTCCCATGGATTCTGATGGCCAGTTCACTCACAAACGACCATCTATGCATTGAGGGCTACCCTGCGCACTTGAGTTTGATGCCGGGAGAGTCTCACAATACTAATTCACGAAGTAAAGGTGTTGCAGGACTTATGCAACACGAGGTCAATGTGCTCGCTCATGCATTGAGGGCGAAGACAATGCGTGTTGTCAAAGTAACAAACACTACCAAAGGTATGTGCCAATATTCTTGTGGGATCGCTTTAGCTCATAACGACTCAACAGCTGCTATCATAGCCTCCAAAGAGCCTGTCATCATTGGCGAGGCACCTCCTGTAGGCTCTCCTTTTCCAAATGCGAGGCGGATGTTTGTCAACGGAACCTTCGATTATAATGGCCCTCCATGCCTTCAAACCAGCTCTGCCGCAACCAGGAAGAAGAAGCCAAAGGTCGCCTCGTCATCTCGCACCCAGGATGATGATGGAGATGTCGCATCCGTGGACTCCATGACTACTGTACGTCCCAAATCCAATTTACGTCTCGAGGTGGTTGTACCTCCTCCATCACGTCCCTTCAAGCTTGCGAAGCGCCCTCCTACCAAACCAGCGCCAACTCCAATACACGTCTTATCAAGTCCAGATGGTGTCAACAAGCCTGGTGCTGACAATCCCCTTGACATTTCTGATGGTGAATCCCCCAGCGAAGACGATGTGGACCACGATGATTCATCACGCTCACGCAAGCGGAAGTTGCAGCCTAAAGGTAGTATACGAGCTATGAAGAAACGTGTACTATCAATCGAGTTAGAGGAGAAGACAGTTGTTGAGAAGAAACCAAGTGTGAAGGCTGCAGGCAAGGTTCGTGCCAAGGGAGGGCGCTCGTCTCCTCTCGTTGTAGAATCCTCAGGGGACGAACAGCAACGACCTCCTGGAGCCATGCACCCTGAGACCTCCGAGGCTGTTGATCGTCCACCCTCTATGCCCTCTACACAAGTCACGGAAGCACCTATTCTTTCAGTGGTGCCGTCTTCCCCACTCAACTCAGATCGTCATGTGGGTCCTACAGAAGATAATGGGCAGTCTGTCCATGTCCCAGACGTCCCTCTTCCGCTACCTCCAAATCCATCATGCGCACCAAAGTTGGAGGACACTCGTCTCAGTCCCTCCCTTTCTGGCCATGATGCACCAGACCCTCGTGATGGTGATCCTAATAGAGCACACTCACATGAGCCCCATGACAATCAGTATCCTCCCAATCGTGGTCACTCCAGGGAGCCTCATCATGTGAGTGACTTCCGTGACCTCTCACTCAATAATGCCTGTGACCTGCACCCTCATCGAGACAACTCTCCTGCACTGCGTGATGACCGTCGCTACCCCAGTGATGAGCAACATGGTGGGTACACATACCATGAGGAGGCAGACTGGCAGGCATATGCCAGGCGACTACGACTCGGAGGTGACTACCCTTATCCAAGGGAGTATTCATATTATGGCGACCATGGTGAAACCTACCCACCAGGATACGCATATCCTGCTCACCACGAGAGCTCAGGCTATCGTGATGCCACCGGGTATAGGCGACCATACTATCGTGAGGCTCGATACCCAGATCGTGAGCTTCTTGATTATCGCGTGCGTGGACCTCCCCTGCCGGACATGCGTGGACCTCCTCTGCCGGACATGCGTGGAGAATACTTGTATCCAAGCGGTCGCAAGGGTCATGCTGGCTATGAGCGCACATATCAGCGTCAGCCTCCTTGAGCAAATGAAACTCGAGGGAGTCGGAGTCCCATTACCAATGTGCTGCTCACCCTGCCTGCAGCAGAGCAGGAAAAGCATGAAGAAGCAACCATGTCAAGGTAAATGCAAGGTGTCTCTCATGCTAGTATGAACATTTTGGCTTCTCTAATACTGTTTGGGCTTGGTCTTCCCCTTGTACCATAAGTCACTACTCACCTTCCCGCCTATCATGGACAATCCATCTGTGTTGCTACATCTTGTTTGTGCTACTGTGCACCCTCTTTTATCTCCAATGGACCCTCTCATACCTCGTGTCCTCTCGTACCTCAGGTCTCATGTCCTCTCATACCTCGTGTCCTCTTGTATCTCGTATCTCGTGTCCTCTTGTACCTCTTATACCTTTTATACCCCATCTAGTGCGTCCTCTCGTATCCACTTGTTTTAGCACTATATGACACTTTCAAACATATTTGTTTCATTGAGCGGCGTGCCAATGTGGGTGCTCGGAATATAGTGCTACAGATAAAATATTCATACACCAAATTGCATTGTGAATGTAAGAACATGAATACGAGGTGGCAACATATTGAAAGGGTAAGATCTCCATAAACATAACATTTGAAACATAAATAATGGGGAGGCGCGCGAGCCTCGGGAGGAGGAGGACACCTCCCACAAATAAGGATACATTGTAGAGGTGTGCAAGAGGTTGCACTGTGCACAACCCTCTCAGGGAGTTTGGTGAGAACCTCTCTGGGAAGGTAGGTCTCAGAGGCCCGCAAGAGAATGAGAGAGCACGCACTATTATTAGAGGGCAGGAGGGGGGGTCTCGGAGACCAGTTTCCCATGACATGGAAACCGGGTCTGTAAGACCCTTTATAGGCACCGAGAAGTGCTGCCAAGGGTGAGATTATGCAGGTTTGGGTTTGCAAGTGATTGGGCCAAAGAGCTGATGATACTACGTACAATGTTAGTGATGTCTCAGCTCCAAGCTGCATTTTTCAGAAAATGAGCATAACATGCTGAATAAAATTTTTAAATTCATGAAAATATTTATGGACATCAGGAAAACCTAGGTCCACTTAAATTGACTTAAATCATCCTTAAAGTGACTTATTTGTCTTATGCGCAACTTAAACTTGAAATTTTCATTACTCGAAATAAGGAGATTCAGTAGGTTATTTTCCACTTAAATCATCCTTAAAGTGACTTTTTGTCTGATGCGCAACATTTTTGTTACTCAAAATAAGGAGATTCAGTAGGTTATGCGCATTTAAGACATGTAAGGACACAAATTAAGGAGCCACGTGCAGATCAGACCAGGAGCGCAAAATAAGGAGGTTCGAAAGTTTAAGGAAGGTGGTTATAGCGTCCGAACAATAGAGCAGGCTCGGAAAAAGGGAGCCATTGGGTGAAAGAGCAGGAAACGAGGGGGAATGATGATATCGTGGTAGTATCTGTCAATAGATTAGTAGACAAATTGGGGTAATTCTGAAAGGTACTTACTCAAAAAAATAATGTGTCCTCCTCCTGTTTAAATGAATAAAGTTAGCAGTTGAAAAAAGAGGAAATAGATACACATTACAGATACGAAGGCGGGAGCGTTTGTTGACTGGGGCAGTGGAACCATCATCCACTGAACTGCGATGATTGAAATGTGGGTGCTTCATATAGTTTTCCGACCACTCGAGAATCTCTTGGATGTGTTCATAGGGTAGAGCCTTGATACTGTCCATGTACGCCATGGTGTCCGTCTCCCAGTTTCCAGATGAAAATGCTGTCCCGGTATGGCTCATCTTGTTAGTCACTTCATTAAGTGTCTGTACGATCTTGTGAGATTTACCACCATTGTCAGCGGGTTGCTAACAATCAACAACTGATCTTTGACTAAGACGAGAGCGCGCTCAGCCTATGAAATATAGTTAACATTCCCCAACAAAGAGATAAAAAAAACTTACTGCCACAGCTGTGAGTGCCAGTGCGGTCTGATACCCAGGCTTGCCAAATTCAACCAACGAATCCACCCTTACTTTCCCGGCAACTGCGGTGAGGTGTGCAGCAAAAATGTGTAGTATATACTCTGACAAGAAGACGCTGGGTTGCTCTTCGTTGTCAGGATCTTCATAGATGAAACAGCATTCCTGGAGTTGATACTCGGCATATTCCTCATGGGCTTCCTGGGTCTCATACTCGGGCATTGAAGTGAAAAAGCCATCGAAACAGTGACGGCTGTTGAACCAAATGAAGCTCGCCATTTGTGGACCCTTTGGCTTACCTGGGTGAAGTGAATTAGTAACCATTAAAAGTCAAAAACTGAATGCAGACCAGTTGAAAAGCCAACTCCTCAACATTGAAATCACATGGTCCTTTAGTATGTGGGTATACCGCATAAAATATCGCCTCAAGCACAGACTCAAACTCAGCCTCTGGTATGGTCCATCCATAGTCGCTGTTACCAACCCAATACATCACACAGGGAAGGAACTTCATGCGCCATATTCCGTTTTTGAGGACTCCACTGGGTAGGTGCGCATTCCTTGCCTTGCCTTTCTTGAGCTTTGCACGAATATTTTCTGACGCTACAGCCTCAGGCTCAGTCTTGACCTCTGCCTTGATCTTAGTAGTACAGCCTTTAGCCTGCTTTGTTGTGGGTTTCTGCTCCGAGACATCAACCGACATCTATCTGAGTATCAGTTCTATCCCATCGAGATTGACCAACTTACAGAGCTTGTGTGTCGTGCCATGCTAGCCTTATCCACCACCATCGTGGAATTGCTTTCGTCATCTTCATATTCGGCCTCCCCATCCTCAAGCATTTTGAAGTCTTCGGCAGCATCCAGGTCGTCGAGGTTCTCCGGTTCTTCATCAGCCTCCGGATCCTTCAGAATCTCGAGTTCTTCTGCAGCGTCTAGGTCCTCGAGTTCTTCTGCAGATGACTCTATTTCATCTGGGCCAAATCCCAAGGCTGCCCTTCTTCGGCAGGTTCATCTGAAGAAAGTACCGGTGCGCGTGTTCTGGCCAAAGATGTGCGTCCTCACAGGGATAATACCCATAATTGTTTCATAGAAATATCCTCCCCACCACGTGGAGCCTATCTGAGCTGAGCAGGTGTTGCAGGGTTGCCACGGCTGTCACCGAAGGGGCTCGCTATCGTCAGTACATGTTGAGCTTGTGAGAGCGGTGTCAAGGTGTAGCCCGTAACGCGGTTCGAGCCTAGCCTAGAGTCACTGTCAGGCACGTAAGCATCAATAGCGGTGGAGGCTTGTATGTGTCAGCGACATTTGCAGTCTGATCGCTCACTGTTGCCAGTCGGCGCCATGGTCAGGCCAAACTGAGGCGTTTCCTCCTGTCGCCCGAGTGGCGTCCAGGACGTTGGTGGTAGTATGCTGCCAGATACGGTAGCTCTCACGCTCAGGAATGTACGCTAGGAACCATTGCGTGACGACGTCGGTACTCAGACCAACTGCGTCATTGGGGAATACAGCCAGGTTATTGGCCGTCCCAGTCGAATTACGCCTAGTGATGCGATATTTTCTATCTGCCAATGGATGGATCTTGAAACATGGTTAGGACCTAGAACTGACACTGCTCCATGAAATTTGAACGCTGACACTTGCAGCCGATGCCGACATGGTTACGATTAGTGATGTGCTACCAGTGGAAAAGAGAACGACGATATGAATCCCTTTGCCTAACCTTCAATGCCCTCTCCCAAAGCTTTTATATCTGTGGCTAAACGTGAGCTTATCTTGGTGCATTATCCATGCACTCATCAGCGACTATCGATTCACATGGTCCACACACGAGTTTGGTGCTGATCTCGGAACAAGGCTATGATGTTTGAGAATATGGTGTTGGATTTCCTGATCATGATAAAGTGGAAACGGTAAAAACGACTCGATTGGCACGGAACCCTGGAGCCTGTACAGTGTACAAACGTGCAAAGGAAAAACTCGAAGGACGCAACTACGGATATAAGTAAGGGTTCGGCGTTGCCGAATTTGACCTTGCTTGCCTGCATGGTCTCGGAGTTCAATTTGCCGCTATGCCGGAACCATTTTCAACGTCCGATCGGTTTCTGGAGAGTCATGCTGCATAATATTGCTGCTGAGGCTCGACTGATGAACGTTTCTCTGTTTCACTTTGTTTAAACTACTCAGTCCGCTTGCGAAAGAGAAGAAACTTACATGGAGGTGCCGGTGAAGACCCAAAGACATGACGCAATCGGATTGCCACAGGATTTTTTGTAGAGAAAAAGCCGTTTGCTGCAAACAGAGCCCGGACTGGTCATCGGGAATTAGTACCTCGTTGCCTCCCGGTCACACTTCACCCATTCCTATGAATATAGAACAGCCCATAGCCAGCACCTTGCCGCATGTCATTCTCTTGGTTTGCACGCAGTGCAATATAAAATGCCTCCAGGCAGACATTTCATCGTTTATGATCGGGTTTTCGTTCTTATCCTGAAAACCCACAGGACTGACTCTGAACAGCGCTGTAAGCTGATTGTTCTTTCCAAAGCATACACATCCCTGTAAGTTTCTCAATCCAAGAGATGGGAGCATTATGCGACGTTGCCATTGACAGGTCCACACATTACCATTCTTGAGCAAATACAGGGATGGGAAGTCTATTCAGTCAGAGTTGGCCAGAAGCGTCCAGTCCATCCATTGTCGATATAGAAGTGCGCCAGAAAGCAGAGGCAGCTGCTGAGCAAGCTCGACAGGATGCTGCTGCTGCCAGAGCACAGATTGCCGAGCTCATCAAGTCGAATCAAGAATTGCAGCAAAAGACTTTGGAGGTTCAGCAGGCCGCCTTGCAAGCTGCTGCAGCCTCACAGGATCAGGTCCACAAGGAGATGATAGCGATGGTCCAGGCCGAATCTGCTGCTGCAAGAGCAGAGATTGCCGAGCTCATCAAGTCGAATCAAGAATTGCAACAAAAGGCTTTGGAGGCTCAGCAGACCGCCTTGCAAGCTGCCGCAGCCTCCCAGGATCAGGCCCATAAGGAAATGATGGCGATGGTCCAGGCCGAATGTGCGGCTACCAGAGCACAGATTGCTAAGCTCATCGAGGCGAATCAAGAATTGCAGCAAAAGGCTTTGGAGGCTCAGCAAGCCTCCTTGCAAGCTACAGTAGCCTCACAGGACCAGGTCCATAAGGAAATGATGGTGATGGTCCAGGCGGGACGTGTCGACAAGGAAGCTCGCTTACTGGCAGAAGCCGCTGCTCGTACCGCCGGCGAAGAAACAAAACAAAGAGCATCGGAAGAAGAGGAGGAGCGTAAACTAACTGCTGCTGTCCAAGAACAAGCCGAACGAGACGCCCAGGCCGCCCAGGAGCAGGCCAAGAAACTACAGGAGGCTGCCGATGAGGAGAAAAGTAAGGCAACTGCCACCCAGGAGGTGGACAAATCTGTCAAGGAGGAGGCTGAACGCAAGTTGAAAGAAGGTATTCAACTTGTGGTGACCCCCACGCCTGAAGAAGTTAGCGCTGCCAAGCGGAAAGTTCAATATTGCGAGGACCTTTTCCACTTCGCAGTAGCCGGGATGGCAGGAGGAGGGAAATCATCTCTCATTAATGCCTTCCGTGGCTTGCGTAATAAGGATATCGGATCTGCCGCTACTGGCGTCACCGGGACAACACTGATCATGGCCAGATACGCCAGCCCCAACGTAGAATACCCATATGTCTGGTACGATAGCCCGGGCGCAGGCACACTCACAATCCCCGACTGGCAGTATTTCAACACCCAAGGACTTTACGTCTTTGACTGCATCATCGTGCTGTTCGACAATCGGTTCACCATGGCCGACATCGCCATCCTCACCAACTGCAAGCGTTTCAAGATCCCCGCGTATATCGTGCGTTCTAAAGCAGACCAGCACATCCGTTTCATCATGAAGGATATGGGGTACGACAGCGATGACGATGAGAGCGAGGAACAGAAGAAGAAGCTTTACCAGGCTGCACGGCAGCAGTTCATTCAGCAGACGCGCCAGATCGTGAAAGACAACCTGGAAAATGCAAAAATACCCGACCAGAGGGTTTACATCGTTTCGAACGAACCTATGCTCGGTGTCGTGAAGGAAATGCGGCCGAGGCATGTCATTGACGAGATTGAATTGTTGAACGACCTGATTGAAGAAGCCCAGACCAGGCGAGCACGCTGTGATGCTGAAGGGTGACTATGCAGGAGAAGTAGTCGGTGACAATACAGTTCTTCCTGGGCTCTTTAATTACTGATACTTCGTTCTTGCGATGATCGTATCGTCCGTGACCGATCTTGACCAGACTCGCAGTTGATGATAATGCAGGTCTTTCTATATCTCTTCCTCTGGGGCTGACATTCTTATACATGCGAGTCTTGCCGCTTGCGAACGACTGGCTTCCGCATCCCACTGAATACACCAATTACAATGGGTCCGCAATTGGAATTTCTGGTATGAATGGGGTTTACTTTGCCCCTTTTGAGATAGGGGCCGATTAGAAAACCCCTCGAGGCAGCTTTACTTCTGTTCTTCGTTGTGATCCGGTGTGAACATATAGCGCTCATTTTGGACTGACGCCGTTAAATTTTATTCCAGAAGCCTACACATCCCAGTAAGTTTCCTCAACTCGAGAGATAGAAGCCATCATGCGACATGACAATTGACAGGTCTAATCATTCTGCATCATATCGAGAATGGGAGCCTGGTTCAGTCAATTTTGGCCAGAGAAGCCCAATCCATCCCTTGTAGAGATAGAAGCACGTCAGCGTGCAGAAGAGGCAGCTGAGAAGGCTCGCAAGGACGTCGAAATTGCCCAGGCGAATCAAGAAATGCAGCAGAAAGCTATGGAAGCTCAGCAAGCCGCACAGGCGCAGGCGTATCAGGAAATGACGGCGATGTTGCAAGCCGAACGCGCTGCTAGTGAAGCTGCACAGGCGCAGGCTCACAAGGAGATGATGGAGATGATCCAGGCTGAACGCGCTGCCAATGAAGCTCGCTTGAAGGCGGAAATTGAAGCTCATGCTTCCCATGAAGAAGCGAAGCAGAGAGCAGCGGAGGCAGAGGAGGAGCGTAAGCGAGCCGCCGTCATACAAGAGGAAATCGAAAAAGAATATCAGGATGCCCTGGAGCGGCATACCAAGAAACTAAAGGAGGCTGCCAACGAGGAGAAGAGAAAGGCAGAGGCGGCCAGCGCGCAGGCGCAGGCTGATAAGCAGATGATGGAGATGATCCAGGCCGAACGCGCTGCCAATGAAGCTCGCTTAAAGGCGGAAATTGAAGCTCATGCTTCTCGTGAAGAAGCGAAGCAGAGAGCAACAGAGGTCGAGGAGGAGCGTAAGCGAGCCGTCGCCTTGCAAGAACGAATCAAAGAAGAATCTCAGGCTGCCCGGGAGCATACAAAGAAAATGGAGGAGGCTGCGAAAGAGGAGATGAGGAAGGCAGAGGAGGCGGCCAATGCGTCGAAGAAGGCGGCAGAGGAGAAACTCAAGGAAGCAAATATTGCCAGGGAGGAGGCCGAAGGCAAGCTGGCTCAAGGAATTCAACCTTTGGTGACTCCTACACCTGAAGAAGTTAGCAACACAAAGTCGTTAGCTAAATATTGCAAAGACCTTTTCCACATTGCAGTTGCCGGGACTGCAGGAGGAGGCAAATCCTCCCTCATCAATGCCTTCCGTGGCTTGCGCAACAATGATACCGGAGCTGCTCCCACTGGTGTCATTGAGACAACGACGGACATAGCCCGATGCCGCGATCCCAACCCGGACTATCCGTATGTCTGGTACGATGTTCCGGGCGCAGGCACACTCAAAATCCCAGATTGGCTGTACTTCAATTCCCAAGGACTTTACATTTATGATTGCATCATCGTCTTATTCAATGATCGCTTCACAGCGACCGAGATCGCCGTTCTTACCAACTGCAGGCGTTTCAAGATCCCCACGTATATTGTGCGCTCCAAGGCAGATTCGCACATCCGAGACCTCATGAAGGACGAGGGGTATAACAGCGACGACGACGGTGGGGATAAGAAGAAGAACCTTTACCAAGCTGCGAGCCAGAAGTTCATTCAGCAGACGCAGCAGAACGTGAAAGACAATCTGGAGAATGCAAAGATACCGGACCAAAGGGTTTACATCGTTTCGAACGAAACGATGCTCGGTGTCGTTAAGAAAGAGCGGCCGAGGAAGGTCATCGACGAGATCGAGCTGTTGAGGGACTTGATTTGGGCAGCTCAGACCAGGCGCCTAGGGCGCAGTGAAGCTCTTGTGGCGACTAGTGTGAAGAAAATGCTGCAGTCTATACCGAGCATTTGTGCTAACAGTGGAATCTGAAGGGCCTCGTTACACATTTTCCAAATTTGTTTGGACCGTTGGGAATTTGATTTGAAGGAATTCGTGTTTTCCGTTCTTATCAGTGCTTCACTGCCGTAAACGAAACGAATGATGATTACAGAATTCTACATCCGAGATTGCTGGGATAAACTGAGAGATGAAAGGAATCGCAAGATTTCCAATGCAACACGGTCTTGCGCCTGCAACATTACCCAATGACCAACGTCCTCGATGGCAACGGTATTGAGTCGTGAGATGAATTTGTGCGCGTTTCGGACCGCTGACGGAGGACACGTGACATCTTTGGTTCCATACAGGAAGAGAACAGGAAGATTCGGAGGTAGATGTACAGGTAGCTGAGCCTCTGGCTTGGGATGAGAAAAGAGTAAGACAGTGAACGAGTTGTATCTACCTTTCTCCTCTTCGAATCGTGTTTTCGTGGTTCGGTAATAAGACAAGGGCCCTCGCATGCCGCGTTGAAAACGAGAAACATAGAATTGTAATTCCTATCATGAAAATTGTTATCAGCATGAACGCTATCACGAACGATACATCATTACACGTTCATTGAGGAGGCAATCATCAGTGAAATTGATTTGCTTGTTAGTGATCAGTTCGTTCAACTTTGACCACGATAATGCCTTTTCAGGCGTTCTGAACGCTGAAGCGAGAAAGGGGACGAACTTCGATCACCTAAGTCAAGGGCATAACATAAAAAGGAAGATGCACACGTTTTCCTCGATCTCAGATGTTGACGATTCGGACGCAAAATACACCTGATATCCATAGGATGGATATGCTCTGACCAATTCCTCGAGAGACACATATTGTTCCTTTGGAGGAACATATGGAATAGATAACCTGGGCATATCTCGTCTGTTGTCTCATCGAAAGCTCAAAAAATACGCACATGACCAGTGCTATCAACCGATCCGGATGCCACAGAGCAAACCTCCCAGCCATGTGTGAGCCCCAATCATGGCCAAGCACCACCTGCGTTTCTCAAATTCAGCATATCGAGAGAATTGGTCCAGCAGATCGAACGAACGAACGGCTTTGGGTATCGCCAAGAAATCAAGAAGTGCAGAAATATCATTGCAGATATTTTTCGGGGAATACGCTGAAGAATCATGGGGCATGTCGGTCTCGCCGTAGCCTAGCATGTCTGGAACGATCACACGGAAGCCTTGTCGACACCATGGACCAATTTGGTACCGCCATCCGAACCTAATCAATGAATTGACGTTTCTAACGAGTGGGTTGATTATCGAGATTACCATGAATCAGGAAAGCCATGTAAACAAACTAGCGGTGGTTGGGTTGGATCATAGTTACTTGGGACTTGGTCAATGAAATGATAAAGGCGACCAGTAGAAATTTGAGCGGTGCGATGACTAAAAGTTTGAGGATCTGTTGGATTCATGATGGGAGTCAACGTGAAGGCAGTGTCGGCACCGCAGCTGGGAACTAAATCCGGCAAGTTCCAAGTCGCCTTTGTGAAATACTTCCAACACGCCTCTGCCTGAACTGCCAGTACATCGTCTTCCAACAACGTTATTCTCTCTTTCAGCTTCCCCGCATTTACCGATCCCTGAAATAACAGCTTTTTTCCTGATTTTTCACCGTTTTTTTTCTACTGCGAGAGTTGCAAATCTCAAACTTCATTCATATCACACAAACCACAAGTAAGTCTTCACACTTCCTTACGTTTTTGTCTTCATGAATGCCACTCATACTCTTTCATGCAGTTCTTAATATGCCGGCTATCGTGTCTCCTACCGTACCCCGTACAGATGTCTCTGCAAAGTCGAGGTCTTCTCCACAACCTCGCAAGACTCGCATGGTCAAGCCCAGGGGAAGGGGTAGAAACAATTTTGAGAGCGACGAGGAGTTCGAAAGAGAGGTCGCAACTGACTCCGAATCTGATGATGATCGCTCCTCAGTTGCCACTGAAACCGACTCCGACACTGAACCTGCCTCTGCAGAAGACATTGCTTCCAACGGCCATTCACACATTTTAACGCCCAATACAACTCAGAGCTCCGAGGATGTCCCATCGCTCAACCACCGGTCAGTCAAAGACATCGATGGTGACTCTACTCCTTTTTTCAGTGCCGCTGGCAACTGGTCGGAGATGGTCGCTGAGGAAACTGCCAATGGCCCTGCGGAGCTTCCAGTTATAGAGTTCGCAGATTTCAATAGCCCTTCTATCCCCCAGCGCACTTTGTCGGGACCACATCCGCGTAGAACAGGTAAAGCGTCAAAGCGCCCCCAGCCCAAGCGCGCAGTCTCAGCGCCTTCGTCTGACCGTGGTGCTGCGGCGCCTCAGCTCCCCCCTGTTCAAGCTGATGAGGAGGCCTCAGAGCCCGCAGATGATCAGCCCCAGGCGTCGACGTCCCGACAACAATCCCGAAATTCGTTCTCCAGGCCCCCTTCTGGACACAATGCTCGTCAAGCTTATCAGCAGAGACTAGAGGCGGACCCGTCGTATGTTCCCACTGTTGGTGAGTTTTGGGGCCACGATGATCGACTGCTGGATAAGGACCTTAGGAGCCTGAGTGGGTGGTGGAGAGGCCGCTGGCAGGGCAGGGGTCGCGGAAGAGGTGGTTTTGGTTTCGTGCGTGGTAGGGGCAGAGGAGCCTTTACTGGCCCAGAGTCTAGTCGACCTGTACTAGAAACCTCTGGATCTCAAGAGACAGAGAAACCCCCAGTTGAACCGTCCCTTATTGACCAACCGTGGACCCACGACGGTTTCGAGGAGATGAAGAAGCGAGATGAAAAGAGGCGTGCAGCTGCACCACATCAACAACAGCAAGCAGCAAGGTCTACACGAGGTTTCTTGCCATTTCGTGGCAGGGGTGGATTTATTACCGGCCGCGGACGTGGCGGCCTTGCACGTGGCGGTTTCACGCCTTCACCGACTGGAGCACACTTCATTCCTCCTGCTGCCGCTGCCGCTGCATCAGGCAGAACGTGGTATGCGATGAAGCCCGAACGTGTCTGGACAAAGCAACACGAGGGTTTCCTGTTTTTCGACCCCACCTTGAAGCCTCGTCCCGGTCAAGGTCCAGGCTATCGGGTCAAGCTCTCTGGCAATGAAGGGAAGATTGTCAGAAGCTCCGCTCGAACCACACAAGTAACAGAGCCTGTGCCATCTGTGGCTGCACCTTCAGAGGCGAGTGAGAAGACATTTATCGTGCGTCTACCCAAGAGGGCAGGAAAGGAGAAGGCACCAGAGCCAACTCCTGAGGTTGTTGAGACTAGTACTACCGCTGCAGATTCTCCTATCGAAGATATCTTCACAGTTCGACCGGAACTCGTGCCCCCAAGGCAGCCCATTCCAACTTCGCAGTCAGCTTCGCCTCTGGCCAATGGCCATGTGCCTTCTACACCGGTATCTGTTGTGCCTTCCACACCTGCTGTACCGACTCCTTCATCACCTGATGCCTCGAAAGAGAATATCACGTCACCTCTCTTGCAGCAAATAATGCGCGCAGCCGCAGATCAGCAGGCCAAGGAGACTGCAGATGTGCCAAACGGCATATTGCAGGAGCAGTACGACCAGAATGTGCCTGCTCTCCTTCAAGTCGAGCAACCCGCAACAAACCCGGATGCTTCTGACGCCGTCCGTTCATCAATGCCTCCACCCCTGCAGACTGTGTTCTCGCCGCCATCGCAGCCCTCGCCTCCGTACGGATCACCGTATGGATATGGCTCTCCTCTACCGCCCGGTGTGGCCATCGGCCACCATGGTATGCCGTATGAGATTGCTACGGGCCGAGCAGTGTATTTGCAACACCCGACAATGTACACTCCGCGCCCGTTAGCGCATGGTATGATGACACCGCCAGGACTTTCATATACTCCTATGCACCATCATTCTGCTAGCTCTCCGGATTTCCTTGCGCCATCACACACACCTCCTGTTAATGGTTACATTGACCCATCAACTGGCAATCCGCTCTTCGCATTCCCTCGCCAGAGTTCTCGCATTGAAATCCGATCGCCAACCACTCATTCGGATCTCAAGCAGTTGAAGAGTAGACGTCGGCCTTCCAGTTTAAGGACCAGTGCAGCCTCATTTGAGCCTTCGCGTCCCGCAAGTCCCAATATTGAGTCACAGGCATACCAGTCACCTGAAGATCATTCTGCACAGGATGATGCAAATTCAAGTCAAGCCAATGACCAAGTGATGCCAGAGCAAGCAATGGAGCCCACCATGTACGGGTACCCGCCATATCAACAGCAGTACTACTATCCAGAGCACTACGGGTACTCCCAGTACTACGACATGTCTCACGTTCCACAGTACGAGATGTATCCCACCGACCCACATGCTTCTCAAGTTTACTACTAGTACTAATATGTTATATCTTCTGATGCTGTTGTTTTTCTTCTGTTCTTGCTTTGGGATACATACGTACACCGCTATCCATGACCGTTTTATTACTCACGATCTTGACGTCCTCAGGTCTCAGCAGTTACCCTCACAGACTTCATATTGCTCCAATGCGTTCCTTACTCTACTCATGCTGTTTCACTTGTGTTTCTCTTACTGCAATACTTCTCGGGTCTTGAATATGATATTGGCTTGTTGACACTGTTGTTGTTGAATATTTTACTCATGTAGTTGCTTGCAATGCTCCATTTCTTCCCCACTCACACTGTCAGTATTACATGCCATCTGTAAGACCGTGGTAAGAAGGGTACCAAAAATGGAAGTGTACACGGATGTTAGTCATTCATTGACATTGGTCATCAAGCCTGTTTTCTGCGTGACACAGCAAGTAGCACTTTCTGTCCTAGACCACCACCATCACTCACCACGGGCCTTGGTCGGGCTCATCAGATTGAAAATATTGGGCCGTATTTCTCAATCAAGTGGTATGTAACAGCGAGCTAATGTCTAATTCCGTGAAAAAGCTATATTACTCCCATAATTAGATACGTTTTAGAAAGAAACACGTTCGTTGTATTCGACGCGGCTCAGACCGCTATTCAGTCTCGCAGAAACCGCACACGGGATCTTGCAGCCAGTCATTAGGATGGCATTCGCTCAGCCTTTCCCACTCGCAGCAGCAGCCCAAAAAACACAACAACCGGCGTTCGGTCCTGACTTAGCCGTGCGTCTCATTTGCCCAGAGTGCAGAGATCCAAATCCAAACATTGTCGAAGAATTTGGGAGCGGGGATCTTGTGTGCGGAAGCTGTGGACTGGTCCTGGGTGATCGTATTGTTGATACAAGAAGTGAATGGAGGGTGAGTCTTATTGTCTCCTTTATTGTTGCGATAACCCTGCACCTATTATTATGTGTCTAGACATTCGCAAACGACGAAGGGGATGATCCTTCTCGTGTTGGTGCTGCGTCGGACCCTCTATTGGAGGGTATAGAGCAACTAGATACGCTCATCAGTTTCCGTGATGGTGGCACGGGAATTGCACGCGAGCTTCAACGTGCGGCTTCTCGCTCCCAGAGCTCCCGCTCCGAGCGGAATCTTCTTACCGCGTTCCGCGACATTGGCAGCTGGTGCGATCAATTCTCGCTTCCCAAAACCATCAGCGATATTGCCAAGCAGCTATACAAGCGCTCAGATGAGGAGAAGCTTCTTCGTGGAAAACCCCTCGAGGCTGTCATTGCCGCGTGTATATTTATCGCGTGCCGCCAAGCCCACGTCCCTCGTACATTCCGCGAGATTTGTAACTTGACCCACGTGTCGAAGAAGACGCTTGGACAGTGCTACAAGGCACTTGAACAGGCTTTCAATCTTTCCCCGGGAGCTACTGCACAGGTCAATGCGAATGGAAGCAACCCGTCCACTGGCCCCGAAAACTTGCTTGTTCGTTACTGCAACCACCTTGACCTTCCTGCCAATGTCCAGTCTATTTGCGGTGATATCATTGTTGCAGCACGTCAGCATGGCGTTGCGGATGGTCGCAGTCCGGTTTCTATCGCTGGCGGAGCGATTTACTTTACTTGCCACTTACTAGGGAAACCCAAGTCTTCCCGAGATATTAGTGTAGTTGCTGGTGTCAGTGAAGGCACCATCAAGTTGGTGTATAGGTTGTACTACTTAGAGAGGGAGAAACTGGTGAAGGAAGAATGGATTAAAGAAGGGAGGGCAGACTTGGAGAGGCTTCCTGTTGAGCGGTAAAGGGATGTAACCACCCTTTGTATACCGATTTGTTACGGATATTGAATTGACAGTGGTACTTATAATGATCAGCGTAGCCATTTGACATGACAGACTGCTCGTGTAAATGAGTGACATACTATGCAATACTTTTAATAGCTAGCGTTTACCGCCCCGTTTTCCCCTTGCTCCTTTTTTGTTGGCTTCACGAGCAAGAGCAACACCACCTCTGCCCTTGCTTACATTCCGTATTGCCTTTCGTACGTTGAGAACGTCATCGCCTGCGCCTTTCTCCTTTCTTACTCTCTTCACATCACCATCTAACTTCGACAGCACGGCAAGTGATGCCTGTTTTTCTTGTTCGACAGATGTTTCTGTAGCCTCGAACTACAGACGGTGAGTCGCATGCACAGATGAGGTGTGATGTTCCGAAACTTACCTTGCGCTTGACACCTCTCAGTTTCTTCTCTCCATCAAGCTTCTTGTCGAATCTGCCCATGCTTGCAGTGCTTATTCGAGTGGTAGCCAGTGTCCTCTCAATATCCTTTTTACGTTCATCCCGACCACCAGTAGCGGTTTGTGCACGAGCATGATTTTGGAGCCGCTGTCGCTCATTTTTGGCGACCCTTGATGTCCGTACATCACGGGCGGCTTTGACAGGGTCGTGGTCCACGGCTGAAATGATGATTAGATGAGCTTCATTCAAAATAAAAATAACAACACGCACGAGCATCAGCCTTGACTTCATGAATCCATTGTTCCTCCTTCTCCTTATTTTTACCATCCCTACCCCAGCGGTTGACCCACTCCTGTCGCTCCTCATCCCACACCTTCTTTTCACGCACCCGCTTCTGGATACCCTTCGCAGCGGCGAAGCGCTCCCATTTTGTCGGTGGTTTGAGCTTGGGAAGGGGTTTAGCACGAGGCAGTTGTGTTGTTGGTGGAGGAAGTTGGGCAAGTGGGCCGTCTGGTGATGGTTGGGTGGGCAGGCCATAGAGTGCTGCTACTAATGCTTGGATGCCATCTCGAGCAGTCACCTGTAGGTACTCTTCAAGATTTGATCTGAAAAAAATATGTGGATTACAGTTCAATGTAATGATCCAAACAAGCGGTCGTACTTGTAACTATCCTCATCGATTGGGGTGAGGTCTGTGACAGTCAGGAAGCCAGTGTCTACGTCGAGAGGTGTCTCTTTCTCGACAGTAACAGACTGACTGCGTGAAAAGGTGAGTAATTATTGTACAAACAAAAAGAATCATACAATTTTGCAGCATGTGATGCTAGGATATTTGAGACGTCCATTGTAGTACTTCGTTTGCACGAAAATACTGAGTGATCAGTGTTATACGCTTATTTAGCAAAAGCTTTAGATTTCAATAAAGCCAAATAACACAACACATGATGCATGCCTTCCCGTCGTGCCACTGTCGAACAAGTTTGGATCCCTTTGCACATTCTTGCAGAATTCAACACTATTTGTCCGTCAAAAGGTAGGCCATGAAGACTGAAAGCGAGGCTCCGAAGACCCCAACGCCCACGCAAACTCACGCTCAAACATCGTATACTGCACAATGGGGTACAGCACGTATGTGCCGTTGTCTAAACGTCCCCTGCGGTGATCATTATTGAATTTATATAATCTAGATATACCAATTGATCCTGCACTTCAGCAGCAATCTCAACACGCCACGTCAAGCTGTCTCTTTGTTCCTCTCCGTTCGGATACTCAATATACCCATCTTATCCAGAACAACTCCATATTCCTACCAGTACACTCACCACTATCCTCAAGCCGCGTATTCGCATTATTCATATGTTCCACAACAACCCCAAGTACAGAGGCCACAGGCCTCAACAATAGCTCCTGCAACAGCAGCAACTGCCCAGCCCGCAAATGCGAATAGTGGGATGGATACCTCCGACGTGGCAACGTTGAATGATGCTCTTGGGAGCGCGGGTGTTGATCTTCGGGTGCGTTGCTACTGGCAAGGTATTGGTTTCGGTAGTAACTATTCCGTAGGCAGAGGAGGAAAGCCTGCAGAGGTCCCATGACTCGCATCAGTCATATCGAACCTTCGAAGACAGATCACGCAAACAACCGACTACTCCTTCCTTTGACACACGCTTCTTAGGTACCACCATGCGCTCTATTGGCACGGAACACAAGGTGACAAAAATCCCCGAAGACTCGGTGAATTACTTGGCGATTGCCCTCCGTGCCCGCTTACAAGACCTCGTTACTACGATGGTTGCTGCAGCGAACCACCGTATGGACACCCAGTTTGACCGTCCGGCATGTCCATATGAGAACGGCACGCCGATGTGGAGCATAGTCGTACAGAGCGATGTCGCTAAGCAACTAGCTGCATTGGAAAAGATTGAGCGAGAGGAAGAGATGAAAGTTCGAAGAGAACGCAAAGAGCGCGCTGATATGGCTGCTGCACATGCTGCTAACCTCGCCGCGCAAGCGTCAGGCGGCAATGCCATGGCCGTAGACGGAGACGAGGAGGGAGGTGCGAAGAAAAAGAAGAAAAAAGAAGGACCAGGTGTAACGGCGAGGAATATGTCTGAAGATGTGCGTAAAAAGATGTCGAACGCTGTCGCAAGTCAGGCTGCTGGAATTAGTTCGAAATATTCATGGATGAACGCTGCAAATGCCTCTACGGCCGCTGCCAAACCGAAGCCTGCAGCATCTTCGACCGCTACAACAAGTACAGCTACCACTACGACCCCTGCGACTACCACAGCTCCTGCAGCGTCAACAGCTCCAGCAACTTCATGGGCGCGGCCGTATATGGGGGGAAAGAAAGGCAGTCCGACATCACCACAAACAGCAGAGGACGATGACCGGATGTCAATCACAATGCGTGATGCAATGTTTGCCATCGAGAAGGAAAGGGGTCATGGAGGAGGTCGTGGATCCGCTCGTGGATGGTCATAGCCATTTGTACTTGCTTGTGTTGTTTAGATCGTCCGTATGGCTGATCGCTTGTTTGCAATGCACCCATTTGTGTCTGCACTTGAACTCATTTTCATCTCAAGCATAATTTGCATTACAGTAATAAGACGGTGCTGGCGCCATGGCGAAATCGAAACGATGAATGCAGATTGCCACTTCCGAGATATCGTAGCGCGTTTACATTGACAGGCAAGCTGGTCACAAGCACATCTTCCGTCAGACGATATTCACCAGTGTCCCGGTGACAGCTCTGCACTGGGATCTTCGGATGAATGTTTTCATTTAGAGGTCCAGGACTAACTTGAGATGTCCTGTTGTTTGTCGAAACCTTCTGGATCAAACAAGAACAAATAAATGCTGACCTGTTTGAAGTTTAAGTTAACGACTTCGATTCGACTCCGGGAGGAATTCGGCCGGTCATACTGGTCGACGGCGTTGTGCTAAGGTTTAGCAGCAGTGACACTTGCCTGAAAGCAGATCTCAGGCGATGGTCGCTACACAATAACACTCGCGTTGCTCGACCTCAATACTCCTCCAAATTCCTGTCCGTCAGTCATTTATCACTTTACCGAGGAATTATCTTCCGAGCAACATCGTTCGTGCGTGGGGAGAAAGAGTGAGATAGAAGTATACCCTCCTCTTTTCAGTGATACGATATTATCCGAGTCGAGCCAGGCATTTCACTTACCTCCTGGAGCCACATCCAAGCTTCACTACGTTGACCCTCACTTATGTGCAGTGAATTCCTGACCGTCAGGCCTGCGTCATTTAGAAACGTCACTCTGCGCTCGGGTATCGAGGAGGATTGAGTTCGCAATTTGTCATGGTCCAAACTACACTTACATTCTTAGTCTCGGCCCCACACCAACACCGCCCATCCGGTACATTTTCCCTCTTCTTCTACCACTCTCATAGTCTGCCTACACCATATGTCAACATGGTGGCCATTTCGTGCATGCCATGCACTGTCTATTGTTGATACTTTTCCATCAGGCAAACAGGTGTGGTGATTTTTTTTATTGCCGTCGTTGAGATCTCATGCATTCGCAGTGCATCGCTGTAGCGGGTGCTCCTATTAATGATGGTGGCTGGATATATAATGAGGTCTTCGATCTTCCTTTGCCTTATTTCAACGCGCACAGACAAAGACTGGGAGTGATGGTCCAGTGGCCATTTTATGTTGCTGCTTCAAATAATCTGATTTTGCGTATGTTTTCCTATATTTTGATGTTGATTATCGTCGTTTGTCGCATTCTTATCCATGAATGTGGGCCGCTGATATGTTGTTACTCCTTGATGGCATCTTAATTTAGCAGTTTATCAACGACGTCGGCGTTTGTAATTGTATGATCAGAATTTCTCTATCGAATGCTAAAATTACGCCGCCAGATGTCGGGCTTCAATGTGATTCGCAAGGTTTCATAATGCCGTCGGCCGAGCCTTGCAGATGCGTCTGTTTCTTTAACTTCGCCGTGCCACCCCTCTCTGACTATCAGCCGTAGCCATGTTCGTTCTTCCACTCCACGTTCGAGGGCTCATCGTCAGAGTCCTAAACTTCTTAAATACACAGCACCTTGTATAGATGGTTTTATAAAATGGAAGGTGGGAAATGGAAATCGCCAATGGACGCTTTCCACAGAGAAACTTTGGATATTGCTGTGTGTCACCAAACAAGGAGACAAAATTTATCAGCATTGTGCAGCTGTCCTCCCATCCAATAATCAATTGCTTTTCCTCCGCGAGCCAGCCCCTTGGTAACATGAAAATCTTATCTCAACTTGCAGTGCCGATGAACTAATGATGAACTTCAAACAGGCAAAGTGACCGCCCATCTTCAAAATCGCCATTAGCTTTAGGCCTATCGCGCACTAGGAAGCTCGGCGCTATTCCTTTGAACACATTCACATAATCCGAACCCCGTTCTTAGCTAATTGCCATTGTCGCACCCGATGTCGCATGGCCTGGTTTCAACATCGATACAGCACGCCGCTGCAGCAAAAACTATAGTTCTGGATCCGATAATGACCCTGGAAGGGCATGACAAGTATATTCGGTCGATATCCTACTTTCCGGATGGCCGGCAAATGATTAGCGGTTCTTGGGACAAGACTACTCGGCAATGGGAACTACAGGAAGGTAAGGAGATTGAGGAAGCACGCAACGTTTGTGAACGGGGAATTTGGGCGGTGGCGGTATCCAGCGATGGACGATGGGTTATCACAGGAGGCGGAGGTCTCGGTCATGGGGAGCTCAAAGTCGTTGAGGTTGAGACAGGAATTGTAAAAAAATTCGAAGGTCACTCACAAGGGATCAGCTGCATAGATATCTCCGCAGACAGCAGGCTCCTGGCGAGCGGATCATGGGATCGCACCACGCGAATATGGAGCTTGGGCACTGGTGAACTCGTGGCTGGTCCATTCGAGAGTATTGATTGGGTGGGCGCGGTTCGTTTTTCGGCAGACTCTAAGAAGCTCGCAGTGAAGTCAGAGGCAGGGAAGTGCCTTGAGGTGTGGGATCTCCGCACAGAGACTTTGGACGTTAGAGTTGGGGAATTTGGTGAAATACCCTTCACATCTGCGCCAGTGTTTTGGACAAACAGAAACAAAACTATCATAGCCGCATTCACCTTCACGTTCGATGATGCGACAACGATCTATGAGTTCGACGCGTTGACACTGGAGACTGTCGGAGCTGCCTTCGAAGGGCATACCAAGATTGTCCGTGGTCTAGCACTTTCATTTGATAATGCCCTCCTCGCAAGCGCTGCGGACGATAACACAATCAAGCTCTGGGCCTTTGAGCCCCGCCAGCTCCTCGCATCATTCAATGTTCGGAGTCCCGAAACCCTCATCCTTTCACCCGACTCCAGTCAACTGGCTTACACGACAGGTCGCAAGATCTGTATATGTAATATTACACTCAATATCCTGGCCAGTATCGGACGTGCACTTGAAGCACGGGGAGGTCACGGTGTACGCATTCGTCGCATATATTATCATCTATGCGCCAACATTTCTTTACAGGGCAGTGCAGACAAAAATGCAAGGCTCGATCGCCTGCTGAATGTTCGCATTTCATGCCTTTTTTGTTTACACAACTTATACATTGCCGTCATTGCAGTCTCACACAACCCGTCGTTCTCCTGCATTTGGCCGTCACCGAGCGACATCGCCGGTCATATTGTTCACCAACAGGCCGCACAGACCTCCGCCTGAAATACATTCGGAGCAACCCATTTTACTACATCACCTCCGCAATTTTTTTCGCTTCTCTTCTCGTGGAATCGCCGTTCCTCCTATCTGGAAAGATCAGGCTCATGATCCACTAGATGTGTGTGTCTTTGTTTGAATTATTCACTGTTAGATTGATGATCTCCCGCCAGTTCTCCGCCATACCCTCCAACCGTGTTCTCTTGGGACAGGCCAAAACTCACTTTGATGATGTCAGTGTCCACTTTTGATGAACACTCGGTGCATTATTGACTACACGTTCAGGTCGAAGCTATTTCTGTGCCCTACCACTCTGCATATGGCGGCTCACAGCACACACAGCAAGCACATCCTAAAGAGGAAAGTTTGCACCTCTCGAACAGAGCTATGCAGTTCCTGCAGCAGCACTTATCCTTCTGTAAGACAACACTCGTTCACGAGCCACCGGTCGTTGATGTTGCAGCTGGACGCAAGTTCACGGTAATGTGGATATTCTAACCTCTCCTTCCTTGTTTGTTGATCGGTGCCCTACAGCGGCTTGCTGCTGCCAATTTACCTCAATATAAGAAAGTTGACGACACCCGACATTCATCAAAATGGCAGCCTGGGGTGCTGCACGACACCGAGTCCTGTGACATTGATTCACTCCCGGACGTGCATTGGTGCAAGGCGTTCTTCTGCTACTATTCGTGCTGGTCTCGTGGCAGACTGAGGATCCCTCCGCGATGGCACTTGGAGAATGCAGACCCACCTCAACAGGATGGCACGACGAGAACCGGTCGTGGTGGGGCTCGCTGTCACAACTAGTCTGATTGTGTTCGTTGAATGTCCTTTTAAATTTTGAATTTGGGAGATGATAGAAATTGCCTTTGTAGATCTCAGTGCACTACAACATCCAAATATTAAAAACAAACATCGTGAATTGAAAGCTGCCCCCACTCATGGTGTTTTGGTCTTCAGGTTACTTCCAATGATTGAAGTGAGGTACAAATCATCACAATCGTTTCGCAGTTCTCGTCTCTCCAGTTGAGCATACTCTGGCATCTATCGATGATTCGATCAACGTCAGCCCCTCCTACTGAGAACTGTAGAGCTGCAGGCGCCGAGCACTTGAGTACGACGTTGAAAGCAAAGATTGCCTAGGCAGAGACAATGAGCACCAAGACACAGCCTGCGATTATCTTCTGACCGACTGAGGAGTCTTCCGCATTCAGTCACGCTGCAGCAGGCTCAACTTGGCACAGTGCTTCATCCCAGATCAATGTTGAGATGAAGCCAGGCGCACCAGATATGGGAAGTCAATGGTCACGATGGAGTGGCGTGGCTGGCAATGCGCCTGCCTCTGGCAGATGGAAGCTGGTATGGCCTTTGACTGTCAACCTAATATTAATGATGTTTAGTACTACTTGAACGTTTGAATGCCCGAGGGACCTCTAGTGATTGACTAAACTATGCAAAGGATGGCAAACACCCGCCTGACCGGCGTGACTGCAACGAATCAAGGAAAGCTTTCATCTTTTCCCGAGAACATGGAGTGGACAAATGCATATACATACCGTCAACGGTGCGACCTTTTGTAATAATGGTAAACCAGTTCTAACAGACTGATTAGTGCGAGATTAGCGTTCAAACGCAGATATCTTCAAGTTTGCCGCGGTTGTGAACCCAAAGCAAGACGCGAATTGGATGGATAGAAGCATCGCCAGCTAGTATCCCACTACAGGCTCTAGCACTGCCATACAGCAGGGACGCGTTAGCAAGCAGGCATAACAGCTGTGCTCACTGAGTCACTCTTTTTCCTAGCCTTGTCATGGCAACATCAAACTCCCAGTTCCAAACTCTTGACTCGCCGATAAACTACGATTAACTATACTGTCAAGCTAGTTGAACATCATCAAAATCGTACGTCAGGCAGACAACACACGAGGAAAGCGCACGCCGCCAGTGCTCATCCAAAGACACGTTCCCCAAACTCGGCTCCTTTCGAAAACATAGACCATGGCTTCAACATCAACAAAATCCACGGCTGCACAAACCAATATGAGTCTGACACCAGTACTGACCTTGGAGGGACATGAAGAGCATGTTCAATCTATATCATACTTTCCAGATGGCAAGCGAATGGTCAGCGGATCGATGGACAAGACTGCCCGAAGGTGGGATCTGCAGGAGGGCAAAGAGACTGAGGAGGTGCGGGATGTTTGTGAGCGGGGAGTCATGTATGCCGTTGTGGTATCAAAGGATGGTAGATGGGTTGTCGCTGCTGGTGGAGATTTCAACATCAGGAAATACGTCCTAAGCTAATTAGAAGAATTTAGAACTAATTGGAACTAATTAGCACTAATGCTCCATTATTATGTCTAAATTAGACAAATTAGTGTTTTAGCAGATTTAGCTCAGTTATTTTACCCCCTGATAAAAACACGAGAATTAGAAAGAATTAGAAGTTATTCAAAAACATTATTCTAGAGTTATTGCCATTGTGTTTGATTTTAAAATAGGGATCCAACCGAATCAGACAGTGTTACACAAAAAGATCAAACTTTGATTAAAAATGGGTACATGGGTAGGCTAATTTAAAGAACAGTGTACGCTACGACCTGGGGAGACATATGAGCCGGCGATGACTCTGCTCCAGCTCAAAACGGGATTGACACACTGACGGTCTGCAACAGCTTCGATCAGCGTGACTCTTGCTCGAACGAAGATCAACAACAGACTTACATCCTGCGAACGGTGGGCAGCGACTTGGATCAGTAGCCCTTGCTCGAACGAGGACCGACACACTCACTTCCTGCGAATGGTGGGCAACGATTTGGATCAGCGTGGCTGTTGCTCGAACGAGAACCGACACACACACTTCCTGCGAACGGTGGGCAACGATTTGGATCAGCGTGGCTGTTGCTCGAACGAGGACCGACACACTCACTTCCTGCGAACGGTGGGCAATGATTTGGATCAGCGTGGCTGTTGCTCGAACGAGGACCGACACACTCACTTCCTGCGAACGGTGGGCAACGATTTGGATCAGCGTGGCTGTTGCTCGAACGAGGATCAGCAAACTCACTTCCTGCGAACGGCGGGCAACGACTTGGATCAGCGTGACCCTTGCTCGAACGAGGATCAACAAACTTACATCCTGCGAACGGCGGGCAACGACTTGGATCAGCATGGCCATTGCTCGAACGAGGATGGACAGACTTACATCCGAACGGCGGGCAACACCTTGGATTAGCTTGGCTGTTGCTCGAACGAGGATCGGCACACTCACTGCCTGTGAACGGCGGGCAATGCCTTGGATCAGCGTGGCTGTTGCTTGAACGAGGATAGACAGACTCACGAATTGCGAACGGTGAGCACGAACGACAGGCCCTGACAACTTCGATAAGCATGGCTCGACCTCGAAGCAGGATCGGCACACTCGGTCTGCGAAGGGCAACGACAAGCACGAAAGGACGACTATAAACTGTTAAACAGAACTTTTTTATATCTAAGACATACCTATCAGCTTGATGGTTGAGGCTGACAACGTTGAGGAATCATAATGAGGGATCGACGTCGGAAGTTCAAAAGTTCAAAGGTTTTCAAACCAAAGTCATGTGAGTCAAACAAATACACGCAAATGGTTCGATTTCAATATCAACCAAACAGTCACGTGAACGAAACAAATATGTGCAAATGACGAACTTCAACAAAATTTCAACGTTCTGGTCTCAACTTTTCCTGCATATCATTTGAATGGTTTACTTACACCGTTCTCGTCTGCTCCAGTGCTCCTGCGTGAAATAGCGGACTTGATAAACTCTCAAGGTTACTGCGCGGTGGTGACACAGTGGCTAGTGATACATAGATAGATAGATTGTAGATAGACATACTTTTTCAAGATTCAGATAATTCTCGCTAATAATGTGTTTTTGTTCAAATAATCCATCTGACATTATCTAACATTATCATTCTTAGTGTAATTATGTGAATTCACAACTTTATGTAAACTTTAGCAAATTTATGTAATTTTACCCCGGGAGGGTTTTCCTGATGAATCACACTGGTCCTGGGGAGATCAAGGCCTATGAGGTTGAAACGGGGGTCATTAAAACGTTTCAAGGCCACACACGAATGGTCACTTGCATCAACTCCTCTGCAGACAGTACACTACTGGCAAGCGGGTCATGGGATGGCACAGCACGAGTATGGAGCTTGCACACCGGCAAACTGGTGGCTGGGCCATTCAAGAGCATTGATTGGCCGGGCGCAGTTCTATTTTCGCCAGACTCGAAGAAACTTGCAGTCAAGTCAGAGACTGGGAAGTGCATCGAGATTTGGGATGTTCAATCACAAAAATTGGATACGAGAGTAGGGGGATTCAAGTTCGTCGGAAAACCCTTCACATACACACCACTTTTCTGGACAAACAAAAATAAAAACATCCTGGCCGCGTTCAGCTTCACAGATAACGACATTCCCAGTATGATCTATGAGTTCAATGCGACGACACTGCAAACTTCTGGAGATCCTTTCGAAGGGCACACCGAGATTGTCACCGGATTAGCACTTTCATTTGATGGTGCTCTCCTGGCCAGTGCTTCCAATGACAACACCATCAAGCTTTGGGCATTCGAGTCCCGCCAGCTCCTCACCTCTTTGAGCGTCCAAAACCCTTTCTGCCTTGTCTTTTCACCTGACGCACGCCAGCTGGCTTATACTACCCACACCGAGAAAAAAAATGACAATAATATCTTTATATGCAATACTCCGGCCAGTACACTTATTTGCCGCTCTGATTGATATTTTTCATGCGCTAATATTCTCTTACAGATCAGTGCGCATATGAAGTCTGGCCCCGGTGATTTACTGAAGGTATTTTATTTTCAAGTTTCTATTTGTTATACCAGTCACCCATCGCCATCATTGCAGTCTGATGCAACTCATCGTTTGGCTGCGACGCACCGTAATCCGTCGACATTGCCCGTCATAGCCAGACCGCCAAGATCTTTACCTGCAGTAGACCTACGGCAACCCATTCTCCTTCGCATCCGCAAACTCCTTCACTTGGGTCTTCCTGTTCAAAATGGTCAGCCTCTTGATCCTCTAGATGTACGTTTCATTATCCTGTTTAACTTTTACGGTTCACTCAGCCGCGCTGCAGTTTCCTGCTACGTTGCCTCTACCCCCAAACTTGTGGCATTCAAGTGTAGATTCTCGTGTCAGTGAGAATGTGAGCCTCTGCTCATGCAATCATTTTTCAACTCATACTGTTTTAGTCTCGAGTTACACCAGCATTGCCCACCACCCGATCCTCTTTCGCCGCCTCCACACACCCAAATCCCCTTCGTGCTGCCCGGTCTCCGCCATCTGTCATTAATGTTCCTCATGCTCAGGCTAAAGAGGTGTGCTCAGTTGGTTTTTTTCATTGAACTGGAAGTCTCATGGATTGATTGCAGCGCAATGCCGCGGCGGGTGCTCCCAAAAAGACAATAATATAGTACCTGATGAATATCTCGACCCTCCTTCACCACATCCTGATTCACAAGAATCGACTACTGCAGTACAATCCAACACCGGAGAGCATGGGGGTGATCGGTCGTGTTTCTGTTTCTAGGTGGTTTCATTGATATCCTTCGCGCATATTATATATGGTTGTATCTTTTTCATTATTTATGAATGTAGACCGTTGTATGTTTGCATTTCTTATCTCCACTATGGTCCAGGATATTGACGAGAGATGCGTGCAACATCATTGGTAACTTGCCAACGACTCACACCGAGATATCAATATCCAAATTTCGGAAATTGATCCCATATACAACCAGCTTTCCTTCCTTTGCACACTTCTTAAGCCACACCATGCAGAGCATTGGCAGTCGTGCTGGATATGTTTAAGTTACAAGTCGACGAATGTGACTCAGCTACATCAGGGAGAAATCGTGAGCTATGAAGCTCTTAGTAGCTAGGGGAAGCACGGTAGCAACACCCCGGTACTGTAGCAGTCAACTACTACGGAATCAAACTGTAATAAGCTGTAGTAGGCTGTAGCAATGGTACTAAGCTATTTGAAGCTAACATGTATTTTAAACGTCGGTTAATCGAATTCACGGGACAGTTCGGTTTCGCCACATCTTCGCTTCCAAAATGCAGTCAGTTGATCAGTCAAAACTTAAAGATTAGATGAGATAGCCTGAGTACTCAGGCTATCTCATCTAATCTTTAAGTTTTGATATCGATCGGTCAACGTTCGAACATCTGCTGTCAAACTTCTGACCATTGTCACTTGAATACCGCACCTATCGGAGATCCATTGAAGCTACTACTAACCTACATGATGTACAGAAATATGGAGCACCAGTATCATGACAAGGGCCCCCTCCGACTACTACCCTCATGGTTACCCCCCCAGCCTGCCAGTGAACTCGAACTTCCTGCCAGCGACCCAAAATAATCGTCACCATCGTGCTGTGGCACATCTAATGATGCCTCGGGTTCTCTATAGGGCCGTAACACCGGCGGAATGTAATATTGTGGAGGCTGGGAGCCCAAAGGCGCTTCATGGCCATAAAAGAAGGGCCCTTGCGGAATGCTATCGGGAACGCATGGCGTATACTGCGTTACCCGAGGGGAATCTACAATTTGACGAGGCCCGGGGTACCACGACACATTAGACGACGTCGAAGACGAGGACGACGTGAGTGGGTTTGGAAGCGAAGATGGTAGGGAGTCGGACGATAGCGTTGATGCGGAGGTACTCGTCCTCGATCAATATAGTTCCGACGAGGAGGAGGGAACGTATATGTTGTATTTTTTGGTAGGTGATGCTTCACCTGTGCGAGATCTGAGAGTCTTTCTGCAAATATAGCGTCAATATATCATTTTTTGCGTCTCAGACGCACTTACAAGCACTGTTCATGGTGAGCCGTCATGCGGGGCAAGAACTCACCGTCATCGAGCTCAGGTTGGTCCAGGTATCGTTTGATCGCGTTCCGGATTCCCAATGCGACCGGTTGGAACTCTTGCGTAGTAAAATGTAGGGTATTCTGGCTTTTAGAAAGCTGGCCAGTAGCAGCACGGCGAATAATACAATATAGCTTGTGTCGAGTGTATCAGTATTTGGGGAGTCTTTAATGAAAAGACTCACTGCAGCGCCCGTAAGTTCATACATGAACCACGATGGTTTTGATATCCGTGCCCTCGACGTTGAATCGTTGAGGAAAGGCGAGCTTCGTCCGAACCAGAAAGCCTCGTGAAATTTGAGATAGGCTGGGGCCGAAAACACGAGAATTTTCTCGCGGTCAGCATCCCAACCGTGAAGGAAGTAATCCTGGAGGTTCTGCTCGTCCAAGATGAGGTTCGCACGCGCTACTATGCGTGCCGTTTGATCTTCTTCGGACATAGTACTAGTGTCATGCTGGAGGCCGAGAGCCGAGAGGTAACCCTCGGCATCCTGAACCAGTTTTCCCCGCACAGTCGATAGCTCGTCCAATACCAGTTTAATGACACCGGCGGTAGGTTCAGTGACTAAATGCAAATGAGTAGATAAATAACGAAAAGAATTTACGTACGGTGCGCGTTCCTTGCGCATGCTGAAGAGAGGCATTCTTCAGCGATAGCCACAAGTATATTTCGATCAGCCTCCCAACCGGTCTCGAGTATCATATCGAGCACGACGAGTTTTCGTGCGTGGTAGATGTTCTTTTTGTTGTTCTCGTCGTAGAACGCGATATTGGAGGGTTTTACCTTTGCGCTCTGTTTTGAGCCACGTTTCGCACGTTGTGAACGTTGTGAACGGGTACCATCGTCGTTGAGATCATCCAACGAGATGGTACTCATTGAAGCCTGAGACGACGTGTGTTGGCTGGGGGTGCGCGTGGATGGAATGGCGTACGGCCTAAGCCGTTCTTGCGCTGGAAGTTGGCCTATGCGACGGCGAGACTGGTGTTGTTGCAACGTGTCGATCGGAGGGCCTTCGGTCTTGAAGTTGAATTGAGTTGTAAGTACTATCGAGAACACATCAAAATGATGCATACGTACATGTATCATAGTATTGGCAGCGATCCGACGTTCCGTTGCAATTCTTGAGTCGTTTTCGCTGGTTTGGAAGGGTGTCGGTTGGAATGGGGTGATGGATACTCCGTATTCATCAACGGTAGGTTGTGCGCCAGGAGTCGTACCACGGCCACGGCCACGGCCACCCTGGCTGCTAGCACGAGGCATAGTGTGTGGAGCGTTAGGGAGGATGCTTATTAGTTGAATTGTTCGATAAGCAAGAAACTTGCCTTTAAATAAAGCACCAATGGTATATGGTTCGTCGGGTTTGTGCGGTGGACGAACGAGCAGTTCACAACAGTTCAAGTTCAAAACGAGCTTGAAGGCCCGCTGGCACTCTATTGATCGACATGAGGCATGCTGAGATGAGGGTTCTCTGTGAATTTTGAGTAGGCTTACGCTTGTTCTGGGCTGATAGAATCATGATTTCGGGGCGATTTGTCGAGATAGTACTAGGATCAAGCCGCATCAGAAGATACAGGAAATGGATTCATATTTGCATAATCGTGCCGCCAGCCTCATTACTGGTGACACTACAAAAGACTACATATGTACGTATGTGCTCTATAAACAGTCAGATAGGAATAATCGGACTCAGGGCTTGGAGCTGCTCGTTAGTAATTGTGAATCGTCAGGTGCACCCCAATTCTCATCGACACCGCCATTGCATTCAGAAGAGACAGAAGAATGGTAGTCACTGCTGTCATCAGCCTCGTGATCTCCGCAACCCGGGAACAGCCTATTTCCGATCTCCCTGGCGTCTTTTCTCCCTTTGCTCCCTATCACTGCCACTCCTGCGTCGTGGAGGTCATTCCGGAGTGAGCCTATCTGTAAATCAGTCTTGGTGAGATGCCCCTGGGACTCCTCCATTTCATCCTTTAAGAGGGATGTCATTAGTTCTAGTTCTTCAGTGCGTAGGCGCTGGTATTCCATCTTGGCGGCGAAAGCCCGGCGGCTAATACGAGAGAGCTCCAGCATGCGCTGATTGAAATAAATTTCAGCCTCAGAGGACCGATCATAAGTGTACTAAGATATATGAGTTATTAGTTTTGAAGTGCATTCAGGTGAGGGACACGTACTGTTGTAAGTAATGGCTTTGATTTCTTCGTGGGAAGATCTTCGCAGTCATCGAGTCCATCATCTGACAGTAAGCTATACCGGTGTGACCTCTTGTGAGAACCGGATCTGGTAGCTACTGTGGGACTACCCTCATTGACCATAGTGGTCAAGAGGGGTGAAGCCTTGGGAGAGCTACCCCTTAGGATGGGGGAGCTACGTGGTATGGGGGAGCTACTTGGTACCAATATGGGGGAGCTAGTAGGCACCTCGAATATGGGAGGCAATGATCCAGTAGTAGATCCTCTGAGAAGTATCTTCAGTGAACAACCACTTACACAACATAGCTCGTATCAAACACACCTGGGCTTGACTGGGGTTACTTGAGAACCGGTCCTCAAGCATGAAGAGGTATAGCTCTTCAAAGTGATAGAGTTATTAGGCACCTCAGATGTGGCAGGCTGTGAAACACTGGACATCATAGTATGTCAATGGACTTACACAAATAGCTCTTGTTGGATAAACGTACCGAATATGTGTTTTCGAGGTTTCTTGGGAACCAACTCTTGAGCTGGAAGAGCTATTCAGTGCCTCAAACGCGGGAGGCTCAGACAGCGAAACACTGGAGTGTGTAGTTAGTAAATTGGACACTCAAGCAAGACAATTTCTAATAAAAACAGACCTAGCTCTCAAGCTGGAAGAGCCACTCTTTAAAATGGGAGAACTATCGGGTCCTTCGGACGTGGGAGGTGACGAAACACTGAGTGCATAGTATTCAGTGAATGGGCACCCGGCTCCTAATAACAAACAAACCTCTTGAAGGACCTACTATTAGTGCTTCCTGATCCAAATGAACTGCGAGTACTGCTCGTCCAAGGCATGAAATTCCTGAAAAGCATGCAAACTCGTTGATAGCGGATGCCTTTCTCTTGAATCAACAAATAGAAAACTCACACGGATGAGTTTGCCAGAACTTTGCAAAGTCCAGCGATGCTCCGCAATGATACGGTTCTTCACAGCAACTCAATTTGATTTACATGTCACTGATTCTGCTACAGGTGCTCCTTTGGCCACGAAGAACTTTCATAATTCACCATATCCGCACTGAAGCAATCATTGACGCGACTATGCCGTGACAATTGTGAGTCGACAGTCAATTTCGACAGAGCTTGGGCAATCAAGATTTATATTTATAAGGGCATCCCTCAACTCTAGGGTGTTGGCAGAAATCCCCTTGAATTATTCACCAGCATGTCGCTCTCTCCTTTTGATCTACCCCATTCAACTAATGATACGCATGGACTTATCTGTCCTAATTGCGCAGATATGTTTGCAAACAACGATGATGTTATTCATCATCTGTCAACTTCTATTATCTGTGGTCAAAGGGTCGTCCAAGGTGTTGCTCTGGACTTTGGGGTACATAGTCATTTCTCACAAGACTATCCTGATGACCCAGAAACTGAACAAGATGGTACGTATTTCTCACTCAATCTAGGACCAAACCTCAGTATGCACCCAGTCTATGGAGGGTATGAAGGCTTTGATCCTTTGGACGATGTCGAGGAACCTATATTACCACATGTCGGTTACACTACAGTCGACTCAGCATGTGACGCCCCCCTCGTATCTGTTGATCCTTCTGCAGGTCCACGTCCTGGCACAATCAGGGAGTACCACCCCAATATCCCAATTGCCAAACCTGGAGGGCAAAACCATCTTCAACGAATGGATGATGATGAACACGCTACCATCCGTCACTCAGAAAATTTACACTATCCATTTGCATCTAAATCTGAATTTGACCTGGCATGCTGGCTTTCGGGTGGGGCGCTATCGCAAAAGGAAATCGATGCCTTTATTCACCTTGAACATGTAAGTTGTCTATCGACATTTGATGTACCAGTATACTAATAACAGATATAGACGAAGAATATTCCACCCTCTTTCCATACATCCAAGGATCTGCGAGCTCGGATCGAAGCACTACCTGAGGTCCCTCGATGGTATCACCAAGAGATCAAGGTCGGTTCCCATAAGACGAATGCGCCGCTGATGCTATATTGGAGGGATGGTCTGGATGTTGTCAAGCATCTAGTCGCCAATCCGGTCTTTGCGCCTTGCATGGATTTCTGGCCATACCAAGAATTCGAAGGTCCAGATAGTCAGCGAGTTTATGGAGAATTCATGAGCGCTGATCATGCTTGGGAGATACAGGTGGGCTGCAGCCACTGATGTCGAGTGCTCTCTGTATTAACATCGAGTTGTCAGGATAAGCTTCCTCCGGGCCATTCGTTCGTTGGTGTGATTGGTGCTTCAGACAAAACACCTCTAACGATCGGGACCGGAAACAAGGAGATGCATCCCCTGTTGATCTCGCTTGCCAATATCCATGCGGGTGTTCGCATGAAGGCGACATCACATGCGTTCGCTTTGACCGCTTACCTTCCAATACCCAAGTTTCTGGGAGTCTCGAAGCCCGTTCACGCAATTTTATCCGCGCGAGTCTATCACTTTGCGATCTCAATCATCACGCATAATTTGAAGATTGCCGCTCGTGATGGCTGCGTCATGTCAGACCCAAGAGGGGATCTACGTATGATTCATACCCCTTTGGTTGCCTGGATAGCTGACTACCCTGAGCAACTCCTCATTTCATGTACTGCCTCAAAGCGCTCACCAATCTCCCTCGCTGTCTCTGCACAATTTGGGGACCCTCTTCCACATTCTCCTCGAACTCGCATCCACACCCTTGATGCTATCGAAAGGGCCTGCACTATTTCTGACCCCTGCGATATCGCATCGTTCTATAAGACATGTCAGTCATTGCATCTAAATGGCGTAGTTGAGCCATACTGGATGGATTGGGGCGACGCATGCCCCTCCCGCTTTTTGACGCCGGATGCCCTTCACCAATGGCATAAATTTTTCTTCGACCACCCCATTACCTGGGCCGTCAACATGATGGGGGGAGCGCAATTTGATCGTCGACTGTCGGTTCTTCAACCTCGTGTAGGAGTGCGCCACTGGGCAAACGGTGTTTCCACGCTGAAGCAGCTGACTGGTCGAGAACATCGAGACCTCGAAAAGCTCCTTCCTGCTGTGATTGTCGGCGCTGTCCCCAATGACGTTGCATGCGCACTACGTGCCATCACAGAATTCATATTTCAGGCTCAGAATCTCTTCCTCTACAAAGAAACGTTACACTCCTTGACTGAGGCCTTGCGTGAATTTCACCACTACAAGGCCTCCATCATCGCAGCCGGTGGTCGTCGTGGCAAAAATGGTCCTCTCAATCATTTTCAGATCCCGAAGCTGGAGTTAATGCAGCATGTCGCCCGGAGTACTCGCGCCATGGGTGCCCCATATCAATGGAGCAGCGACATCACCGAGCGCTGTCATATCACCCATGTGAAACGGCCTTACCGCATGACTAACCGTAAGGATTTTCATGGTCAGTGCTGCCGCTTCCTTGATCGACAGGAAAAACTCCAATTCTTCCAGCTCTACACAGTTCTGAAGTCACAGCAGGCAAGTTTAATATACGAAATGTCCAGGGAAGCACATGCCATGACCCTCCACTATCCCGAAGCAACCTGGATCTCTACTGTTCTGCCTGATGAGCAGTATGTCGGTGCTGGCAAACCAATTGCTTCACTGTTCATCAAAGATCGCTCTCGTATTTCTTCTGACGACTCTGTCGCAATCCTGCTTACTTGCCGTCCACACTATCCTCAACTATCTATCGAAGAAGCCTCTCAACTTTTTCACATTCCTGATCTCCATCCAGCACTGGGTGATCTGATCTCTGGTAGATCTTACCTCGAGCGCAGTGGAAAACGAGTTTGTCGCCCTAACTGTTCCCTTTCCTTTGATCGCCTTCGCGTTTGGCAAAATTTCCGCATGCAGCGGCGCTCCGTGCAAGATAACCGTGTTGTTGGCCCTGCTCAAACCATTCAGGCGCTGCCGCCTAACTCTTCGATGCCATTTGGAAGAGGAAATACCGTCCTTATTGCTCACGAAAGCGGTGAACTGCTATCCCCAGCAGCGTCTGAACGTATGTGTAATCCTTTCGCTTGTAACTTAGATTCTCACAAAATGATAGGTTATATTGTTGTCCAAGTCAAATCTATCCTCCAACCTATTACTGAAGCCCCCCGTCTGAACCAGCCTTTCCTTTATGTCGAATTCTTCAATTTCTCTCATTCATCAGTCGATGCCTTCAACGGCCTTCGTCTTGTTACTCCCGCGCCTGTGACTGACATGTACTTAGTTCATCGTCGTATTCGCTCGAACAACACCGCTTTAGGAGACATAGTACCTCTGGAAAGTGTGCGTCAGGTCATCCAGCTAATTCCCAAGTTCAGTCGAGAGGTATCAGCAGCAATGAATTGCGACAATAGTTTGCAGCTGGCGCGCGAGTTTTATGTGAATAACTTCGCAGATAAAGAGACCTTCCATGCTATTCTTAGTTACCAGTAGTTTCTCGAGCCTGTATTATTGCTAGTTTCCCTCAATTTCAAGATTCCTGCCTAGCAAAGCTATCATTGAATGACGAGCAGTGATCATCATCTTATCGTATCACAAAGATTACTATGATAAATTTTTAATCATGATCGCTTAACATATTGTGGCATGTTCGAAAGTCCCGGAGCCAGTATGGAGCTTTTAGTGCTTCCAGCTACTACTGGTTGTTACAGGCTGCTACAGTCGCTTCAAAAGAAGCGCGGCGCTACGCGCTGCTACAAGTCACTTGGCTCGGCAGTGGGTTTCCTGATGTATCATAGCAGAACGTTCCTGTGTAACACCGCAGAAACCTCGGCCACACGTGAGCCGAAGAACAAGGTGAAGCCATACACCAGGGACATCAAAGGATATCATGCAGGGTACCTGCCAAGCGCAATCTGAACAATTGATGTGGCATGCCTCACGTTCAACCTGTTCCTTCTTGGTAACATCAAACCCTCATATCAACTTCCATCAACTCAGGCTGACGATCAGCTCCAAGTCTAGGAAGCAAAGTGCTCTCGACTGAGTTGGGAATCTCAACAACTACTACTATCAACGGCAGGCCTGCGGGCTGCAGCAGCACACGAGAACTCACCACCACTCCTTCAGACGCTTTTATCTAAATAATCCGTCCCCACTAAGAAGCTAGCTACTTGCAAATTTCGCCTGCAAAAACACGGGCAATGGCATCTACATCGACACAGCCTCTAGTTGTAGCGACCAGTATGACTCTGACACCGATAATGTCATTGAAGGGCCACGAACGAGGTGTTTCATGCATGTCCTACTTCCCAGACGGCAAGCAGATCATCAGCGGTTCTGGGGACAAGACTGCTCGAAGATGGGATCTACAGAAGAGTAAAGAGATCGTGGAGGCACGAGATGTCTGCGAAGAGGGCGTGTATGCGGTGACGGTATCAAAGGATGGTCGATATGTTACCACTGGTGGTGGAGAGATGGATACCGGGGAGCTCAAAGCCTGTGAGGTCGAGACGGGGATCGTGAAAGCTTTTCGAGGCCACTCAGAGAGAGTTGCCTGTGTTGATATCTCCGCAGACAGCACACTACTGGCGAGCGGATCATGGGATACTACAGCGCGAATCTGGAGCTTGGACACTGGTAAACTCGTGGCCGGTCCATTCGCGATCCTTGATTGGCCGGGCGCAATTTTATTTTCACCAGACTCGGAGAAACTCGCAGTAAAGTCAGAGGTGGGGACTTGCCTTGAAGTCTGGGATGTCCATACAGAGACTTTGGATATCAGAGCAGGCAAATCTGGTGGCAATTCGAACATGGCATTTGCGCCAGTGTTCTGGACCAGCAACCTGAAAAAGAGAACCATCGTAACAGCATGCAACTTCGCGAATGATGAAGAAGCTACAACGATCAATGAGTTCGATGCATTAACTATGGAGATTGTTGGAGCTCCCTTCGAAGGCCACACCAAATGTATCACCAGTCTAGCACCTTCATCTGGTGGTACTCTCCTCGCTAGTGCTTCCCAAGATCATAGCATCAAACTGTGGGCCTTCGATTCCCGCCAGCTCCTCGCCTCTTTTCATGTTCAGGATGTCAAATTACTCATGCCCTCACCTGACTCACGCCACTTGGCTTACACCATCACTGGTCGCGACATCTATATATGCAACACTCCACCCGCTGTACTAACTGCGCTGGAAGCGCAATCCACCCTCCAAAAAGTATGTCCTTGCGCAAAGTCTATCTTCTGCACACTGACCTACTCTTTAAGTCCAATAAAACTCTTGAACGTTTACTTCAGGTATGTGCCACGTATGGTTTGAGCGATTTATTAATTCTCATGAATCATTGCAGTCAGATGCCCGCCGTCCTGCTACAGTGCGTCGTAACCCAGGGACGTTGCCTGCCATATCCTTCACCCCCAGGCGGCAAAGACCTCCAGCTACTACAGACCAGCAACAACCAATTTATCTTCGCCTTAGCAAGCTCTTTCACTTCTCCTCTCGTCAGACCAATCAACCTCGTGATCCCCTAGATGTAGGTCGTTTATGTTGGTTCTTTCACAGCTGACTCAACAATGGCACCGCAGTTCCCTGCTACGCTACCTCTACCATCCAATCTATCTCTCTCGCAGCAGTCCACAACTCAGGTCGAGAATGTCAGTCTTCAATTTTGGTAAACTCGTAATGTATGACTGACTCTGTATTTCCAGTTCGAAATAAGTTCCCCGCCTTACTCCTCAAACGGAGTTGCACAATTTCTACGGCAGCACCTTCCTTTCCTCATACCCAGACATAGCCATGGGCCACCGGTCGTTGATGTCGCAACCGGGCGGAAAGTCACTGTAATGTAGATATTCTCACATCTCCTTCTTTTTTTCTCATTAGAGCCCTACAGCGTCTTGCTGCTGCTAAATTACCTGAATACAGGAAAGTCGACGATACACGACATCCTTCTAGCCAACACCCCGGGGTACCGCAGGACGTTGAATTGTCTGACGTTGATTCACTCCCAGACGTGCATTGGTTCAAGGCGTTCCTTTGCTATTATTCATGCTTTTCTCATGGTAGACTGAGGATGCCACCACGATGGCATTTGGAGCGTGTTGACATACCCCGCCAGGATGGCGCGGCGGGTAGCGGACATAGTGGTAGTTAGCTCAATGTGCACCTATCCAACCCTTGGATGTTTTCAGTCTTCTATACCAGTACGCTTTGCTGTCACTACTTCTTCATCTGAGGGGCACACTGGTGGCACACTGGTTTGGTTTCGTCAGTCTTGTTCTCGCCTGATGGCACTCGCATCGTGTCTGGTTCACAAGATTCCACTGTCCGGCTGTGGGATGCAGCAACAGGGCTGCCATTGGGTGAGCCCTTCCGAGGGCACACTCGTCCGGTTTTGTCAGTCTCGTTCTCGCCCGATGGCACTCGCATCGTGTCTGCTTCAGAAGATTCCACTGTCCGGCTGTGGGATGCAGCGACAGAGCAGCAATTCCAGGAGCACATCGAGATCCACTCCTCCGCATTCTCTTTGGACAGACGTCCCACCACACCTTGCATTTGCTTTGCATCAAGCTTAGAATATTATGCACTACAAGATCCTGCTGAGCTACTCGAGGGCACTTCTCATCTTGATTCAAATCCTGTCATGCTGAATGATGGATGGATGAAAGCAGCCCACCATCGGCTGTTTTTCTGGGTACCACCCGCTTCCCGAGAACGCCCATTTTATTCTCCTAGGATTGCATTCACGATACCCAGGGGGCAAGAGATTGATTTGAGTCGCATGGCCCATGGAGAAAACTGGTCGAATTGCCGAGATGTGTGGGTTCTTAGCCTTGACTGTACTTCGTATTTGCTGAACCAATATTCTAGCGCTATTTGCAAATGATCCCATTGTAATAATACCCAGTGTACGGTTTTGTTTTATGTCGATTCTATATCTGCTATCGGGCTTGAATTTGAATTTGTTCGCTATCGTCGTGGTTGCAGAGTGGACATTTCAGCAATAGCATAGCACAAGTACCGTAGAGTAATGATGGCGCGATGAGGTTTACTGCTCTAGTGCTCTCTTCAGGATGCCATAGAATTCGACATCGACAAACTTTTCTCATCGAACACAAGTAACAGCATGATTCTTTGATACAACATCGACTTACTTACATTTTTGTCTTGGTACCAATTATTCCAAAATAAGTTTGACAAGTATTGGAAGTCCTCCAGGCCCACGAAGCTCTCCTTGATGCTTCTTGCCGAAACGAACTGGTAGAACTAATACTCTCAGCTTTGTCGTTGGTCCCACTCGTTGGTCCTCCTCCAACGAATTGTTGACCCACGACCGTCCGCGCCAGGGCATTGCTCGTTGTAATTGACGTTGCCAGCAGCGTTGCGTAGCTTGTTTGTGGCCGTCCGAAGGGCTCTGCGATCTGCGGCGAAGCTGGAGAAGACGTTGTCAGTCAACGTGATATCGTAGAGACCTTGCGACTCACATAGAGTCAGTCAGTGCATAAGGCGAGGTGTTATCGATGAGTTCCAGAGTCTTCTCATAATTCGCATTGTCATATACATAAATCTGAAAAGTTGTTGGTACAATCTGGCTGCATTTCCAGACAAAAAGCCATTACAGTAACGACAGGACTAAATATTTCTTCTTTCATGGTGATTGATCTTCGGTTGGAATGATGGTAGGTTGTATGAAGTAGCCCTTGGAGTCATCACCTGTAGGATCATGAGAAAAAGTTGCAGGTGAGTCATACTACTATCTGCCTTACCAGTGCCTCTAATAAGAACCTCTCCTCCCACATCCTTAGCTTTCTGGATGAAGCCGATTGTTTTGTCATAAGCTGGACGGCCTCTGCGATGTTATTCAGTGACTAACACTAGCCCAGGTGACCCCGCCGGGATGTCGCGACCGGCAGCAGACGTAATGGTAGTTAGCTTAATGCGCACCCATATAATATCTCTGGATCTTCTATGCCGGTTTGGACACTGTCGTTCGTTTTTCGTTCCTCAGGCTGTATAGCACCGTGATGCGAACTGACCTCACGTCCTCAGTCCAACACTCGCGATAGCTCATGAGACGTCTGACGGTTCAGAACATTCAATACAGTTGCTGATATGCAGTATGTTACGCACCAAGGTGTTTTTATGGTTTCATTGACAAGCCTGAGACCAGAGGTACCCGGGCCGTACATCATATTAACATTAGCACAAAATTGAAATTGGCTCGCGTTATTTGTAATTGTGCCTTCTAGGTCAAACAAAACCAAATAACTTCTTGTTCCAACTTGAAGTGCAGACAGGTCGCGGCCTTCAAGTTACCCTGACTCGCAAGGTTTCGCAATGCCCGGAGAACCATCGCGGTCGACTCTTATAGATGTGTATGTTTCGGTCTTTTTTGTTTATTATGCCACTTTTTTTCTCTGACTATTGTTTTGTGCAGAACGAACCAACAATTACATTCCTTCCTGTCTGGCAGACTCGAGGGCTCGTCCCCAGACCAATTGTGTGACATCATATCTGCCCGTTCCTTGCAACTTCGAAATGTCGCCAAACCTTATGGAAGGCCCACACCGGCGTCACGAAAAGCGGTCGAGGCTGGCTCAGTCACGCTCACGGATGGTGTTGTGTTGCAAGTCGACGAAGTCGAGAGGGAGTTCACACTTGCAATTAGTGCTCGGTTCGGGATTGATGAAATTCAGGCTTTTGTTCTCCTTCGGTCATTTCTATATAATGAAGGTCTCTCAAATAACGGAGGCTCAACCGATAAAGGCGTTGTGGACGAGCTCATCGCAGCTATCACGCCATTCTACTACTCCGAACGCCTCTTCGTATTGCGCGCCCTCATTCCACTGTTCCGTGCCCACGAAAACACTGGCGACTCAATCCATGCCGTTGCCACTAAGTGTCTTCCCAGAATCCTACAAGACAGTCATCAATTCGCACTCGACCTCATCACAGAATACCTTCACAAAACGGAAATGGACATTCCAGAGGTTTTGCATGCCGATGCACGTATCGCCTCTCGTTGGGCTAAACAGAACATGAAGGAGCAACTCGTGACGCTAGAGGTGCTCTTTTGGACAGTCTGGGGGTATGTTCCTTGCGATGGACCTTTGGTTGTTCGAATATTTGAAGCTGCTTACAACACGAACCTTGGCTCCTCGCAGAAAAACTCGACCCTTTTATTAGATGATGAAGGCAATCAACTGCAGCATGATTGCGCGGCGTTATGGATACTTGTCACTGTAGAGGTCCTCGAGCTGGAGAGGGTGGCAGAGGATGGAGGAATAGAGATTTCGGCAACTCCTTCTGACAAAACGTTCTATCCCTCTTCGCCAGAGTCGCTCAGGCGGATTCATGAGATCGTGACATCCAACCTGTCCAGCCAGCACGCGTGCACACACCTAGCATGGGCCTTCGTTCTGTCGCGGTTGACCTCAAAAGCTGGTCAATTGAAAGAGACTCCAGAATCGTATCGCGGGTTTTTAGACTCCCTGCATCCGCACCACAATCGCTCTAAGGAAAGGGAGCCATCGCATGTACTTATGGCACGGGCAGCTTTCAGTCCTGAAGCCGGACTTTTTAAGCTCTTGTTGACTCTCCTTACAACCTCCCCATTGTTTGTTACCTCCGTTGCTTGGAAGACAGGGTCGACTGTAACCGACCCAAATGCTATTGCATTCCGCTCTGTACTCAAAGGTGACAACATTTTTCTGCGTGAAACAGCACATTGAAGATAATTTTTCCTCAGGCTTTGTCATTGCAATGGTTGAATTGGTCCCTGTTGAACTCATTCCCGACTTCGACTCTTTGGTCGAAGTCTGGATTGCGCTATTTGGGCGCAGCGAGTGTCAATCTATAGCAGGGATATGCCGACAATTTTGGCAATCGGATTGGCGGCAGGGCCTTGCACGTCGCGCCATATTTGATGTCGCACGAACACGCTTCCCAATTCACTTCCGGCCGCTCATCCGCCTTCTTCGAGCAATGACTGCGTCTGGATTCATTGATACCGATCCACTATCCACTGCGGCATCGTCCAGCCAACCTCCTGCTGACGAAAGTGATGATGGTGACCGTGAGATCTGTAGTCGACATGTATTTTACTACGTGGATAAGTTGCCTACTTTCTCGCTGGTCATCCCCCTGGCATCTTGCACTGGTCCTAATGCTGTCTATGAGAAAGCACAGGCTGCCGGTCCATCCTTCGCATACACAAACCTACGTGCTATTCGCCTTCCTGGAGGCTCCGTGATGCCTGCGCGCTCGAAGGGTCGGCTGTTGAGTGGGGATGGTGGGGATCATATTGCAGTGTGTTGGCAACATGAGCACAGCGGATGGAAGGTGGTTTTGGACGTGCTTACTGAGTACGTAACTCGGCGGAGGATGTATACAGGCACCGTGGACCTATACCAGGACGTTGCCTTCGGCCGTACAGGCCCTGGATCTATTCCTTTGACGCTAAGGCTTGAAGACGTCGGGATGGAGATTGATGAGGGGGGCGATGAAGCACTCGCGACAGATGCTCTTGACCTCATTCGCAGCGTCATCCAAGACAATGAAGAGCTGGCGGAAGAGCTATTGGAGTCTCTCGAGAGCGGTGGTGACCCTAATAATTCTTCGGACAATCAGCCGCCCGACCTCGTCCATCTCACGACAATGATTCTGGAGGAAGCCCTCAGTCGCTCACAAGCTCGAAGTTTTTCGCGAACCCAGCTAATCACATCTGCAATGAGCGTTCTATCAGCACTATTATCCTTGCCAAAATACTCTCTGCGTGTATGGCTCTATATCCGTTCAACCAGCGTGCTGTTTGGCCCTAGTCGTACGTCAGGTTTCGCGGCAGTCGCTCTTCCAGCAGAGCGGATCTCTGGTCATTATACAATGACTCTCGCATTGCTCAATCTCGTCCAACAACTCCTCCATGAAGCGTTTGCGTCCGTGCTCACAATTCCACTTGACAATCAACGCCTTAAACAAGTGAAAGAGGAAGTTCTACTCCGAGCAGCAGTGTTCGTCCATGGGGAGATATGGGTAGAGCACTTGAGTTGGAAGTATGCCCAGCTTGGCGACAGGTTTGAGATTGGACGGCGAGTGTCTTCGTTTTATGGCTATGTTCTCAAGCAATCTCCTCCTGCTTTGGGCGATCGTCCCTTCCCTGCCCTAAGCCAAGCTGTCGCTGACGCTCTTCTGCATAAGGCCACGACGTCAACTATCAATCCACTTGTATCATCGATAGCGGTTGCCCCCCACATCCTCACCACCCTCTACGCTTCCCGACGCTATGGCGATGCCAGACGTCTGATCTACCTGCTGGAGTCACACCTCAGTCTCACTAGGCTAGTCCTTAGCTACAAGCAGTCTATTCCCTATTCCTCGAAACCGTGTCTTCTAGAGCAAGCTCTGTGCGCGCGGGTAGCAGGAGGCGCTGGGTTCACGGATTCTACGAGATCCAGGATAGATCCCGTCGACGTCCTGGCAAATTATGTTAAAGGGCGGGATATTGGGACAGCTGTTCCGCTAGAGTCGATCAGAGTTCTTTATGCTCTCTGCGCATCCTTGTCTGTGACTCAGCCCTCGCCTGCGACAATCATCGGTCATCTCTCGAATCCGGAGGCCACTGTTGCATCGTTCGTGCGAATTGTACAGCACCCGTACGAGGATCTCGCACTGCGCAATGCCGTTTGGAACTTCATAGCCCTTGCCGTTGATAAGGAACCAGCATTAGCCAACCTCTTCGTTACAGGACAATTCCGGATTCCGAACAACAAAATCAAGAGCAAGGAGAATGCTAAATCGCAAGGAGAGGATGATTCGAAGAAGCACATGAGCGCCCTCGAAGTTGCTAACGAAACGCTCACTCGGTGGAAAGACTTGTGGGAGGCCAATCCCCAACTCTTAGCATCGGTGTTTCGCTTCATTTATGTCGTGTGGCAACACGGGCTTGAACACAAAAATCTCATCGATACTACTCGTGGTAATGACGAGTTTTGGACCAATGTGGTTGCTGTTGTCAAAGAGGAGCTCGGGCCCGATCCTGACTACGAGACAGAGACATTCATCATATTGGACGACGAGCGCCGATCAAGTCTCCACGAAGCAGTATCTGTTCAGTCGTATCGCAACATGGTGAAGTCATATGCTGTGCGTGTCATTGGACAGGACATCTTCCTTCAGCCACAGCCTAGGTCCTGTGAGCCCGCGAAGAAGCCCTTGAGTTACAGCAAGCTAGCTCCATCATTCAAGTCCGAAGATCAACTCAACGAATTGATATTAGAAGCAAAGAGCACATCGTATGACCCCAGTCTTTCTGATAAACTCGCCGCGCAGCTTCAGCAGGACTTCCCGGGCCTCTCCCTTACTCACCTACAGTCGCAGGATCTCAGCGACGAGCGGCAGTTTGGCGATGACTTCATGTTCTCCATAGCACTTCTTCGCAGTCGTATGCAACAATGCCTGTCGGGTGATGATAGGGCAAATGCAGTGGAAGAAGTGGAAAAAAGAATCGCGTCCTTGAATCTCAATCTCTCCCTCACCTACGCTCAGACGGCTTTGACGGAGTCGTGGCAGTTCCTTTTGCATCAAGTGTTGCCATTTGTGCGGCCGGTGCCAGAGATCCGTTCGAACCTCCTATCACTCTCTGCCACGATATCCGGAGACCTAGCTTTGGAGAAAAGATCGGGAGATATGATGGCGAAACTCCATGGCACGCGACTCAATTTGTTGCTATCAATTCTCGAAGTGGTCTGGTTCTCTGATTCGGATACCGACAAGCACATCACGTCTTTCATGAACCTCGTGGATAACATACACAAAGTCTTGTTGAATGAGGCACAACCTCCTTCTCAGTCATTCCTGGGACAATTGTCCGTGCCTTTCCATCAAATCCTGCTCCAGGTCATCTACTTCTGTGTTCGCCAGTGCCGGAATCTTGCCAGGCGACCTAAGGTCCTCACCGCTAGCAGGCGCATTGCCGTTTCTGGCTTGGTAGACGCAACGCTTCCACTAGTAATTGATGCTCTCCGCCTCACCTTTGACTCTGCCCGTACACGACTTGATCTCGATCTCGATCGGGATATGGAGCTACTAGTTGCAGTCTTCGAGCAATGCACGCGTCCTGATATCAACGTCTCGTCTGTAACATGGTTGACTCGATGCCAAGAGACGGATGTCATCAAATCAAGCTTGGAGTTACTCACTCGGACAGATGTGATCGGCCTCACAGATCTTCCCCTACTTCGCACACGCAGGCAACCTTTGTACGCGCCCCACATCCTCCTATTCCACATGGCTGTAGTAAGCATATCATCCGGAGCTGAAAGATTCGCCAGCGAAGGCATCATTTCGGCATATAGTAACAACGGGATTAGCCTTGCGGCAAGCTCGGGGCAGATCGATGTTGTGTTGCCTGAGCTTCCTGGAGAGAGGAGCCCAGCACACAAGACATACTGCTCGATGATAGCCATAGTTTCTGCCATCGTCTCTGCCCTCAAGCGGCAACACCACTTCTTCGACGCAGAGGCCTGCGGATTCGTACAGCTGTATGGCAAGCAGATTATCCGGGCGCTAAGCTGGAGTATCGGTGATCCGATTACACTACCATTGTTGGAGGAGATGGAACAGGTCGTTGGCCTCTTTTATGCGCTTGCGGAGAGTGCTCCTCCTACTGCCTCCCCAAACCCAGCAGTCGTCAAGGTCCTACGTGTGTTCACGACCCACGCGCTCATGCTCCTTCAGCAACTCAACTACGCATTGACGCACCCTAATCACATCGCCAGTCTCTTGGAACCGGTGACTGCGGAAGAGCGTGCATTGCTGGAAAAGGAGCCTACCGCCGCATCTTCCCTATTATCAGTGGACATGGCCGACCTGCAGAAACATCCGTTGACTGCACGTCTCGTTCATCGGTTATTTAGGCTGTCAAGCTCCGTGGTGTCTACGCTGATTAGCATCAGCCGAGCGTATGACGTTCTTCTTGGTGAACAAGAAGAATGGCCCGTTCAAGAAGCAGTGGTAGTTCCTGTGCGTACTTCACGTTCTGAAGCAGAACTTTATTCACCGTTTTCCTGCAGCATTCCAAGGTGGTGCCGGGGGAACCAGCATCTTTGGGGACCTTGCTTGAACTCGCGAACTGCACCCTTGATGTCCTACGACACCTCGTCGATCGCCCAGCAGGTCAGGCCATCGCCCCCCCTGCGTCCCTCAAAGATACGCCGCTTGATGTGCAGGAAGGCATGCTGACAGCCCGAAAGACAGTGGAAGCATTGCTCGTGTATGCGGCCACGCAGCTTGCGATGTGGCTCTCGAAGCCAGAATTTGACGCTGCTGAAATGGACTCGGAGGATCACATTCCACAAACCATGGATATGCGAGAAAGTTCAAAAAGACCATCTAGGGCACTCACAGACAGAATTAGGAGGGGAATGCCGGGAGAGATGGCGACGGATTTGGAGAAGTTATTGAAGCAAGCGAAGCCTATTCTGCAAAAGAGCGTCGATGACAACAGAAATGTTAAGGGGGATCTCACGCAGGTGCTGCTTAGGTTTATGAGTGAGTGGGTAATGACCACGCCGTCGTAGATGGGTTAGGTACTATGTAGATGTATCAAAAGTAACATTATATGTTTCACATTGCCAATTTGTCCAATAAAAGAATTACTGCGTCAAAACATCTACACCAGTCTCAGTGATGAGAATCATATGTTCTGCCTGAGCGCTTCGTGCACAATTCTGCTCAAGACAACCGTTAGGAAAATATTCGGGCTTATAGCAGGTTAGCCGTACCTCCGTCGATGCAGTCCAGCCGTCCGGAAAAATCCAGACACTAGGACTAGAACCTTGAACGAGAGAAGGCTGAAAGAAACGGACGTCAGCAATAGGTCACGACATGCACTGAGCTGATTGCCTCGATGGTAAAGCAATGCCCAGGAAGCATTACGCCAGGTTCTTCATTTACTGCGAAGCAAACGTCAATGATACCATCAACACGGGAACAAAACATGGACTTGCGAGTGTGGTATATCCAAGGGGGTCGGTGGAAAACGGTCCCTATGCCGTGCCCAGCGAAGGCAGGACAGACAGAATGACGGCTGTTTCGGACGATTTCATGTATAGCCCTGCCAATGCCATTGAACGGTCTACCAGGTCCGCAAGCGCTAATACCAGCCTCGAGTGCAGCATTTGTCATTTGCACAAGGTCTCGGCCAGGTTCGTCCTATCATGCAAGTAAATCACGAAGAGTGTAATTGTTCTGATAGATGTTTCTTACAACATCTCCGACGAGGAAAGTAGAAGAAGTATCACCGTGAAAACCGTTGAAATAGACTGTCACATCAATGTTAATTATATCCCCATCCTCGAGAGGTCGACTGTCACCTTGTTGAGTCTTGAAATACAGCTCGTACAAAAGCACTCACTCATCTGGTATACCATGCGAAACAACATTATTGACACTGGTGCAACACGAACGTGGAAAGCCCTTGTATAGTAGTGGTGAAGGATATGCTTCATGCGCAATTATAAAGTTGTGTATTGCGGCATCTATCGAATTGGTGGTCACACCGGGCTACCGACAAATTATCTTGCATCCGCATAATGAACATTGATAAATCTCACCTGAACAAGCGAGCCAGCATACTTGCGCACATTCTTAGCAAGTGTCGCAGCTGCTCGCAGGCGCTTCTCATCTATGCTACCCAGAATTATTCTTCCGTCTCCTTCGTATTGCTGCGTATGGTCTTTCTCTGATGACATTGGGGGATCGAGCTGGACCGCGTATTTTGGTCGAACAATATGACTTGGAACTGGACGCCGGGTTATATGGGAGACGCCCCACACGAACGGCTCTTCAGGTAAGATGACATTGTACGTCCCAAAATCCTCAACTTCCCGCGATTCATCAGAGTCGAATGCAGGTGATGTTGTTATATATCTTTTCAAATAGCTGCGACAGACAACTGCCGAGCGTAGACGAGAAAGAAGAGGGGGGGACAACTTGTTCATGATCATGAGCGAACTAACAAGTTAAGAAGAAAGTTGGCGGCGAGCCGGACCGCATGCCTCCGAGTCAGTGGCTATGCCGGAACGACTTCTTAAGTGAATGGCCAATTTTTCAATGACCCTACAGTCTAGACATGTCTTCAACACTAGCAAGTAGGCTCCCGAAGCCTTGATTCATATTATATGTTTCTAACTGTGACAGACTCAGGGAGTTGCAACTCGAGCTTTCAGTCTGGGACTTCTCACTGACAACACTTCGTGTCAAGTTCTCATCGGTTCTACACCTATATTCACTACTCTCTTCCGAATGTCACCTTTAAATTCACCCCGGATGTCGAGTAATGAAGGAGATGATCCTGTGGTTATGGTGCATGAATATCACCATTGTCACCACAAGGCAAGTGCGGCCGTTTTTCCAGTTACTATCAGCCACAGGGTATGTGTGCATGTCACCGCAATGATAGTCGAGCGACTAAGTTGGACACAATTTGGACGCACCACTTCAGCCTAAGGTGTCATATTGAGGCTTGCGGTGACCGCTTAGTTGGGGATCAATGGTAACGAGGAGGATTAGCGAAGCAACTTGTCTCAGATGCACACTGCATGCCAAAGGCTCCAATTTGGCGTCGAATCGAAGGGATACATGTCAGTGCTGGACAAGCCACATCCCGAATATTAGAGACGTGATTATATGTTGTATAGGTCTACTCTTTCCAGGGGTAATCAAATTTCGGCTGGTCCTTACGTCTCCACAATTTCTTCCTAGACACGTTCCATCAGCACACCAGAGAAAGATTGTTTAGAAATTACATACTTCTTTTTCGTTAGAACGTGCTCTGCAAATACTTCAACACAATACTTAGCTTTGAACTCACGAATAAAGCGCGGATCCCTGTATTACGATTAAGATTGAATAACCAAGGCGTATCATCCGCGATGACACTCACCAAAGCTCGCTCGCTACTCCAAGATCTTTGCAGCATCGCATGAGGGCATTACTCTTACATCCCTCCGTTGCCGTAGGAATATTGGATGGATCAAAATATTCTTGTTCACCGCGGGCAACTGCTACCAAGCTGCCGGAAAGCAGGTTCATAAATCGTTATGCAAGATAAGGATAAACACACCGGCCCTGGCAGACAAGCGCATACTCCCTACTGACAACCTTGGGCCCGACGTTTGTCTCACTGCGAGGGGCGAGTCCCCATCCGCCTGGTCCAAATGCCTTGTTGAGGACGCGACGGTATTTTATTTCTGGCAGGTATATCAAGCCATCTATGAATAATGTTTAGGAACATAATCCGCAAACCATGCACCCGAAAAGTACCTGGCTTCATCTCTATATCCATGTCATCCACAGGAGCCAACAGAATATTAGCGATATCCTTTGAGAAGGCTTGCATAGAGAGTCCATGGTAACTGGTTGACCAATCAGTGGACCCAATGTCGCTTGCTGCTGGAAAATCGCCAGGGAAAGGTGAAGACAGAGATGCAGAAGAAGGCACGGTCTCAGGTGGAATACTTCCATTCACGGCTTCAGAAATATCTATCTCTTCTGATGCATCAGGTAGGTTCTCTGTTGTGCCTGGGTTGCCAGTACCTGCTGCGCTCGTACTAGCAGTTGCCTTCACTACCTTGGGCGGACGGGAGGATGGAGTTGACGTCTTTGGTGTCCATGTTCGCGTAGACGCAGCGTACGTTCTCGAAGACAGAAAAGGTCGTGCGAAGGAGGGTTTTCGAGTCGCCTTTATTCCTAGCAAAAGAAGTCGATGTGCGTTGTTGGTCAAAGCCGACATTATTTAACTAGAACCTCTGTGCGGAACTTTTTATGACAGGAACTAACAGTATCGCGGGATTTAAAATTTCAAACCTTGCACAAACAAAACACTGTTCCTTGTGGGCATCAGCGAACGCGATAGATGCTACGATGAGCACACCATCCTCGACACTGTCGGCCCGTCCTCACTCTCGCGCGCTGAATCAACGACCATCTTCCAGCTTATCACAGCGTCCACCTTCCAGCGCGTCATACGCAAGACCAGTTTCAAGCGCGTCCTTGCGACCTCAATCACGCATTTCTCGACCAAGTTCGCGTATTTCGCGACCGGCTACCAGGCAGTCCACGCGACTTGCACCTTTGTGCCAGAAGCTAATCACCCAAGTCACTGGACTCACTTTAGAGAATGATGAAGAGGACTTCCGTATGGCCTTGGATTTCGTTTCTAGGAACCTAGAGCATGCTACGGCAACGAAAGGAGGTCCAAGCTCTGATATGGCTACCATGGACGAACGTTTTCACGGGTACATATAGTCGTCTTATATATGAAAGTGTTATTCAGCCAATGCATGTTCCTTCAGTTTCCTCGAAAAATACCGTATACAGTCCAATGATACCCTTGCGGAAGCTTTGGAGATCTCATACCGGAAAGTGAAAGATAACGCGAAGGAACTCACCAATATTGACAGTGACATCAAAGTGGAGTCCCGAGTTATCGTGTGTAAGTGCAATACTGAAAGGTTCCTTCACAGCTCGCGCATCTTCCAGACCACCTGCAACTGCTTGTGAGATCATATTCATCCTATGCGGTCGAGAAACCAACAGCTTGATAGGCACTTCTGTCTGTTGCACCAACAGCATCTACTCTCAAGCACGCAGATGCATATGTTGATGCGGTCAAAAATCCACCAAAACCACCACCTTCCCTCACCTGGAAGGATATCCTGGCCGAGGAGCCCTTCGAGGGACAACACTGGGAGGGTGCTTATGGTTTGCCATCAGGAAGCACGGTAGAAGGTTGGGAAAAAATGAGCGATGGTAGCACTCCTTCACTTTCACCATGGGACGATGACTCGGACGATTTGGATGATAGTGATTCGTTTCCCTACACTGAAGATGCTCCCTCATCTCCTGGTCCCGTGGAACGAGTCTCATCCTATGAGCAGCCAACTTTGAGCCTTTCATACCAACATCGTAGGGTCGTGGAGGAGCTGCAAGCTCGACAGTACTGGAGAGAAGAATGGCGAACAGATGCCGATTTATCTCAGCCATTTAGTCTGGGCGATGCATCAACACTTGGTAGTTTGCATATACTATGGGGTTTTTATTACTGATGACTTTGTAGGCCCTTCACTGAGCCGAGCTCTCGGTGAAAGAACAACTCTTTTGATTGATGGGCCTGAACGCGAGGTCAGATCTTGCGACGTTAGAAAAGTGATAATAACTCACCGCTTCTATAGAAATACATCAACGAGCACGACGCTGTTCGTGAGGTGCTCATGTGTCTCCAAGGACGCAAAAACCTCATGATCACCAGCAACTCGAGATCCCCGTCGCTCATGGTAGGTACCTGCAGTGTACAGATTTACACCTCCCTTCTGATCTTCTGCAGCGGCCATCACCAAGTGCTCCACGTCTCGTTCATTTGACATTAGCATCCCAAACTTCTATCCTCTCGTCCTTTGCACAATTTGCTAGCACCATGTCCCACATCAGAGAATTCACCCCCGCAGTTTTTTCCAATGTATTTTCAACCTCAGACCCACCTCTGAGCTCGACGCATCTTCTATCTCACAACACGCGTTCGCAGACCATCGAAGCTTTCGCAGATGCGATCGATTCTCAGCTACAAAAGTTCGACCGCTGGTGCGCCGACAAAGAAGAACGGATATGTTACGCTCACGCTGGCCTTGGCAACCAGCTGGTCGTCAGTCTGCTGGGTCTCGAAAAAGACGTCAGAGATCACTTTTCAGTTACCTTCGACCTCCTTTTGGCCATTCTGCGAGAGATAATGGGCTATGTCATGCAATCGGATAATACGTCTGACGAAGAGGTCTGGTTATTGGCATCCCTGTCTAGTCGCGTGCCGCCAGCGGCTGTTACTGCCCATCTACTAGACGCATGTCTGCGTTCTGCGGAGGAGCAATCTTCACTAGGAGACGAAATCACCGCTGAGGCTCTCACTGAGGTGTTTGTGAGGTCCGCACAACCTGTTTGGGCGATGGTGGGCCGCTGGGTCGGCGATGGGATGCCAGTGCGGGACACGTGGGAACCCTCTGATAATCAGACCCTAGATGAAGAGTTCTTCGTCGAGGATAACGAACTTCCACTTATGGACCCTGATTTCTGGGCGGAAGGATATGTTCTTAAAACTCTAAGTGACTTTGAAGCGCGCACAGGAGATGCGAAGGCAATTTCCGTTCCGGTATTCCTGGAACGTATAGCTGATCGTATACTCGAGACCGGAAAAGCAGTCGGTCTGCTGCGGGTCTTGGGGATTCCCTTGCTGAATCATGCAGATAGCGGTGTCCAATGGTCATTACTTGCAACACTAATAGGACAGCACAAAAGGGATGCTTCGGATCCAGAGAACCTTGCTCACCTTATCTCCGACAAGATCGCGCCCTATTACACATCTTCGGGATCTCAACTCACCCAAGTACTAACCGAGGACTGCGATCTGTCACGCCACTTCACGGCCATCGAAGGGCTATATCTGATGACCAGAGGAGACGTCATCGGCCATTTTGCCGATGTCCTTTTTGCAAAGGCAAGTATTCTATCTATCCCAGTATGTAGGTGCTAATGCAAGTCATCAGATGGACAGCCAGCAACACTGGCAAGACTTCCACTTCTTGAACAGCGCATTTAGGGACGTTGTAGATGCCAATAATGCCACAAAGTACATCGAGACTTCCCTTGTTCGCCTCTCCTATCGGGGAAGCAAAACCACCGTCATCGCACAGACAGTGGAAGCTCTTGGTGGTCTACTCGTCGAATATGCAGTGCCTTTTCCATTGGCGTATATCTTTACGCCGCGTGTATTTTCGATCTACGGGTCGATCTTCGCGTTTCTTCTGCAAATACGGCGTGCGAAAAATGTGTTGGAGCGCATCCTTGTACGGGGCGAAATAGGGAATGAACGACATATGAAGCACGAGTTGAAGGTATTTTATGCAATGAGGGGCAAGCTATCGTGGTTCATCAAGTGTGTCCATTTTGTGTTGCGACGGCTATTAGCTGACTACTTTCTGTTAGCACGCTGTTGAACTTCCTGACGACTCATGTAAGCTTCCTGGCTGTCGAAACAACGCGGCTCTGACCATCCATCAAGGTCCTGTACTCTCAGTTAGCGATGTTTCACGATAATTTCAACAAGGCAGAGTCCCTTGATGAGATGATCAAGATCCATAACGACCAGTAAGGTTGCTTGCACTTGCGCTATAATAACCTTGCTCACATGCGCCATTGAAGCTTGGATACAATCCAGCGCGGTTGTCTGCTTCACCCCGAAGTGCGTCCATTTTTGTTCTTGTTTTGTTCGTCGCGCTGACGACTGTTCAAGACTTCTGCCCTCCATCGTGCTGTCTTGTCAGCACTCGACATGTGTCTGCATTTCAGTAATATTTTCGTCTCATTTTCAGGTGACAATACCCATGATATTTCACGGCTCTCTATCGTTATAAAACGTCACCGAAGTCGTCGCCAAAGACGGCTTCGTCAAGACATCATTGGTTTCTCTACCCCTGAGATCATCTCGGATGATGAAAGTGACGATGACGACGACGAGATGGCGGGCGATGCACCTGAGCCTTCGTTCTCTCTGGCTGCCTCCGTGATGAGTTACGAGGGTGATCTCCCTGATCATCTGGAGAAGCTGTCCTCGGACCTGGATGGCGTTGTGCGTTTTGTTCGCAGGGGAAGTGAGACCTGGGCAGGAAGTACGTCTAAAGCTGCACCTGCTTTCGGGGTTCTTGCGTTTTCATTGGAAGATTGGGATTCGTAATTCGATATTCAATACTCGTCATGAGGCTCATAGTGTACATGAATAATACAGTATTTTCTACAGCCGTCGGTGCCGTGCCCTAAGGTAGACAAAATATGCAAGTATATGTCATGAGTCATGTGTTGTCCGCTCACTGGTGCAGACAGGAGCTAAAGGCGATAGGATGCAGGGTATGTGTCGTTCAATCTCCGTCGTCGTGTGCGAGTGGTGTAACATCTCCGAATATTTGTTCTAGTCTGTGTCTCTTCACGCTGGTAGTATTGTTGGCAGGTAGAACTGGGGAATTTCGTGATGATAGTGTCTCGCCACGTTGTAATTCCAAATTTATTTCCTATTACATGACCGCAGCACCACCCTTGGTATCCACGCGGCGATTGATGCCACCTAGGAGAATTTTGATGAGCATTTCAGCATTCAGTTGACCGATATAGGGTGTTGTATCCACGATGTCCTGGCAAGTTCTCAGTAAAGAATAATTTGATGTTAGCCTGTGACATACTCGTATATGATGTGTCTGCTTCAGGTTATCATCTAATTCTACGAGGAACTGGGTTGCGCGTCTTGAACTCCCTATCTGAACGAACTGTATTCCAACCTATACAAAAGTTTGGTCAGCACCTAGTGCAGCAAAGAAGCAATGTATATTCACTTGTGCAAGTGGCCACTTATCGGCGTCGAGTCGCTTAGCAAAAGAGACTATTACACTCTCGGGATCATCCGCTACTCAAACAGATCAGCAAAGTCAGCTATTAGCTGTTGTGTGGACTTACTTGGTGCCCCATCAGTGATAATGATCACATTCACGGGCTTGATCTGCTTGCGCGCAAAATAGTCACCAGCATCCTCCTGTCGTTTGGCAGCATCCAGGCCACGGAAATAATCGCCGAGGATTATGTCGAGGCGATGTCCAATAGGGGTAGGGCCGCGAGGCTGGAGGTTGGTGAATTGTTCGTGGACAGCTTTGGAGTCCTGCAAGACGAGATCAATACCAATTTGGGATGTAAGAAATAAGCTACCTACTGTAACTCCTGTCATGCTTCCGTAATGGTTCAAAAAGTGGATGTCGACGCCATTGGCATCATATTGGCTCGCGACACCAGCAAGTGTGGCGAGAGCCTGTTTTGCCTGGACAAGACGATTTCAGGACCATCGACGACTAATGTAACGAGTATCATACCTCCTTCCATAACGAACCAGCCATTGACGAGGAATCGTCCATGATGATAATTGTGTCATATTGGCGCAGTGTCTCAAGTGCGTCTTCCAATGATTCCTGACGCAGAGGTTGGCGGAGATACGCCACTCGGGCTGCTGCTCAAGAAGCTGTGTGTGAGATTGCAAATTAAAATTGATGTAGACTTTCGAATACCTTGAGCGTCATTTTCAGAAGACCAGGGCGTTTCTGAGGTGGCAGAGGTAGTATACGGTGGCGGGGCTGATTGGTAGCTGCCATCAGTGTGCCCAGCAAGGGATGATTTGCTGTTCTGTACATGATCAATATTGAAGTCCCCAAATTGTCCCCTAGTAGACTGCGATCGTGACTTGGATGGCCCGTTTCCCATGATAGTAGTTTATCTTTGAGTGTGTATGGAAGCGAGGAGGGATTTATGGGGCGTTAGAAGATTAAAATTAGTAAGTACAAGTTGTGGGGTGGCCCAATGGAGGTGATTAGAAGCTAATAAAATCAGGAGAATTTTGCGATTTATATAGCGTTTGGGATGTGGATGAAAGGAGAATTCTTTTGCAGTGAAGGGTAAGTACCCGCCACCTTGGCTTGTGACCTTAATGACATGGTGCCAGGTGGACAGTGGAAAGTGACCAAGCATTCCAAGTGGAAGGTCATGTGATTCAATGCCATTGCTGTGCAGGTGCTGCCAGACACTGCCACCGCCCTCATCTTGTACTAAACGAAATCTAAATCGATATCATATACTTCTGCTGTGTACCACTGGCGATCTACTGCTAGAAGCCACCATTTATGTCGTGCATAGGCTGTACTGCTGTACCATGTTGTTCCCCCTCTCACAGCTCCCGAGTTGCGTTCTCCAGCCTGACATATTTCTGATGTTGTATTCTATTTGAGTCCGAGGTACGAGGACGAAAATAGAATTAGGTCTATGTGGCGACACGCTTCTTTTGTTTTCTCACCTTTCTTGCTTCTTACTAACTCGTTAGTATTCACAATTCCTCTACTCCGAGACTGCGCTCTCCGTTCGTCGCACCCGCCCACCACGCCCTTTTTAGCAGCTCGCGTCTCGCAAACCAAGCAATACATTAAGCTTTTCATAACTTAAGAATTTACTCGACGCACCGATTTTGTTTTGATCAGGACAAGACTATATAAAATCCTGTACCGTGAGCTGCGTTGTCCCACCCGCCCTCACGGCCCATCGGGACTTCCTTCACAGGTTTCGAGACGGTGTTTCGGGTCGTAAAACCCTGCGGGTTTTAAGCCCAAATAGCTTCTCAAACGTAGCCTAGTCATCACTATTTGTTTCGATCAGATATCATTACTGGTTAATATATCTGATATTCTTTTGTTCAAAACAAAAACTGGTAGCTACACATAGAAACAACTATAGGAACATCACGCGTACAACAAGATGTAGCTGTGTTCCTGTGTATTATCTAGGATAATGGTGCCAAACGATCCGCTACTCTGGGAAATGCATTGGCACTAGCTAACACGACCATCTTCTTCTCATGCGAGATATAACCTCTCATATATCCCTGGTAGATCATATTAGCAACATAGCATTCAGCTTCCTCCATCGAAACCTCAATCCCCTTTAATCGCAACGAGCAGTGAAACATAGAGACGGGTATCCGTGTGCTTTGATCGGTTGCCACCCAGCTTAATCAAGGTAGTTAGTGCATATTCTGTGTCATCGCTCACCGACCGGTGGTCTACGTACACGCGTCTAAACAGGCCTCTGATGCATAGTTCTCTGGCTCGTTCCAGCGTCAACCACAGGTTGAGCTCGAGCAGGCGCCGTTCCCACTTGTCCAATGCCATATCGTACGCAGATATATCTCCAGCACGTATAGCAGTAATAAAGGGCGTGAACAACTCGTCAAGCACAGGGAACCTGTCCATCAGGTCTCTGGTTGGGAGGTGCCCACGGAGAACACGTAGTGGGAGCAAATACGTCAGTATTCGTCTATTACCCGGGCGTCAATTTGCAAGCATCAGCCGATGATTAATATTGCTTACTCCTGATTACTATGTGCCGGGATATAGCATTGGTAAAAAGCTAGTGTTAGTTCCTGTTCGGACTGCTACCGTTGAGTCCGAGTGGCGTCGCAACATGATTAGGCCCGTACTTTATTATAATCTTCATTTAGAAAACTTAGCATGCCCAGGTAGTAGCGGTAGGTGACCTTACAAATCATGACGTAAGTGGTCCTCAGGAATGGGTGCTATGATGTGAACGTACTTGATGTGAGCGTGGGTACTCTGAGAGAGGTGGTATATCGGGATTAGCGTTGAGCGCTCTGAGAATATTTTTCGACAACGATATTCGTTTGACCTGTGAATTTTCAGTGGGCAATGCAAGCGCCAAATGAACAAGGAGGACAGACCCGGAAGTAGCATTTTAATACAAGCCCGACAACGTAGTAGACTCCCCATTTACGAGATTCGTTCGGTGGTGAAGTTCTAGCGAGGTATTGGGCGCCTGTCAAAAATACGGGGACAGCTTAACAGGTACAGTACCTGTCTGTCATGCAGTTGCTGAACGCCTTGACAACAACGCCAGCGGCGCTCTCCATACATTCGCTTTTCTGATTATTATATTTTGCGTAATTGTCGGCCTACAGCATTCAATGAGAGTTCAAGAAGTAGAAACGGGATGTCTCACATCAAAGGCAAGATCTCGTAGGTCTCTCAACATCGAGAACAGCGCAGGAAGTGTCCATCCAGTATTGTTGATGAAGTAACGGAAGAACTGGCTGTGGACGAGTGAGCTAAGGAGGTGTCTAGAAGTACACAGATACGCACGAGACAAGCTGCGACTGCTCGTTGAATGCCTCCCCGGCGCGTTTGCGGGCGATGTGTGTTGTGACCATAACATATCTGACAGCGATGTCATCCCATGGGCTCTCGATACATCCACCGTAACGCGACATCAGTGTTTCGCGCTGGAAATCCGCTCTGAACGTCGACAGTGTTCCGAAAGGGTCAAAGACGCACTGTAGGATTACGAAACTCCTTGACGAGATCCTTCCCGTGAGGACTGGTTGGGCGCAAAAGATAGGCCAAGTTAGGTCCATTCTCTGACTGTATTGTCTCGGCGAGGGTCATAATGAAGGTCGAAAAGGTCATCGCCATATTTTTGGGTTGATGATGTACGAAGGACTGGCCAACGTGACTATAAGCAAATCTTGGTACTATCTCTGGTTTGGTGCTAGGCTTGTTTATTTTCTGCGGTCAAAGTGAAAGACGCAACAATTGGGATACTCACCTCGAGTAGCAAATTTGAGGCTCTTGACGTTGAACTTGAAGTTAAAGTTGGAACATCTACGATCACGTGGTAGATAACTCCTAAATATCAATTGACCTCGGCAGCCCGAGAGTGATATCTTGGACATCGACCTTCAACGTGTCAGCACTCGAGTATCATGGCTCTTCAACCCTCCCTTCGACCTACTATTATTGCTGGCACCCACGACGCCCCACATACCCTTGATATCTTCCGTGAGCCAATAAATTGGTCAAGTGCCTTATAGCTAATCAACGAGAGGGTCCAGTGGACTACGTTTGTCCATTCAGGTTGATATCCACATACATCGATATGAAGAGCTGCATCACTAATACTGATGATCGTACAGCGCAAAGTTATCGTTTGCAATCGACAATGTTTTGAAGCCTCTGGTCGACGTGGGAGGTTTATATTATGGCAAAGTGAAAGTCATCATGAGGCTCCAAGTCCAGCCTTGGCATGCAACTTCAACCTACACTCATGAAGCTGGACTGGCTGTAAGTGCTTTAAATCGATACCCTTAGGATGGTCGTAAGGTGATCTTATCTAGGTTGTGCGTGCTGCTCCAGAGCAATTCTGGACATTCTCTCTTGCAGTAAGCATCACTTGTAATCACCAAAGTCGAAATGACTTATACCAAAATAAATCAACTTGATACGCAGCTTTTCAAGCAACAGGGTGAATTCTTCGATGGTCCCTCATCCAACATGACTCCCCTGCAAATTCGCGAGAATTTGGCCAACATCGCTGCCCAAGTAATCACAGAGGAACAGTTGGTGATGTTCAAAGATCTTCTGAAGTTGAAGCCTTCTCCGAATGGCGGAATTGGCGTTACAGATGATCTTAAATATACTAGTGCGTCTTCACGTTTTTGTGGTGGTTTGGGGTCTCATACCTGTCATCGCACAGTCAAATTCGCCAGGCAGAATGGCGTACATGTTTCTCCCACTGTCCTTTGGGACGGTTTGATTGCCAATCAAATCTCTAGCTCTTGGGGAGAAAAGGAGTGGTCCGAATTTCTTGCGAAGAACGTTGTTGTCTAGGTGTGAGGACATTCTTTGAGCTGTACTACTAAGAAGTTTGATGTGATAAGTACGAATTCAATGCTGTTTCCTGATAGTCTCCACCACCACGATCCAAGACCTTTTGTATTTGTTTCCAATTTGTTGCACTGTACATCATTGGGGCTCTGGAACTGGAAGGATAGTTGTGCACATGGTCACCTTTAAGTACATTCTCGAGGTAGATATGCATGAATCACAATCTACGTGCCGCGAGTTAGCTTCTGTCTAAGAGAAGTAAACACGCTGACGGTTCGAATGCGCATAAAATATGTGAACCAGAAAACAGCAATAATCTATAGATGGATGGTACATGTGAGCATGAGATTCAAAGAACATCGGGCAATGACTCACATTGAACGCGACGAATCCGAAAACAATGCCCAGGTTGCGCCAATGATCACTGTCTTTAATGTTGAACCTCGAGTACATGTACTGATCAGCAGTCTTGTATGGACAGTACTGACAGCCCTCTGCAGCTTCGGGGTTCGTGAGGTATCCGCCCGCGAATTCCATGAAGGGGCCCATGTACTTGCCGCATGTTAATTCCTCCGGGGGGTTGACGCGGACTAGTTCTGTGTAAGAGCAGGTAATAGCTTCCCCGCCAATAGCTGCGAGGACTCAGATGCATAACGATTACCCAGCAAGAAATAATTCACAAACCTTGACCAAGTAGACCCTCGATGATATATGCGAAAGGAGAGACTCTGTACATCCATTTCCACCAGTTAAGCTCGATGAATGGCTGGATTACGCCATCACTGATGTATCATCAATATGACGTAGCGCAGTTCAAAGCGTGCATCTCACAAAATCAGGAGGAATATAAAAAGAGTTACGAGGTACAGAGATGCAATTGGAGCGGTTGGCGCCATCGACGCGATGGCATGTTCAAGCGTGGTATAGTACAACGGAAAGGCGACAGAGATCATGAGGAACGTGTAGCCTGCCCGTTCTGTGGGGTATCCAACGGTCCAGTACCAGCAGAAAAAGAACATCGCCGCACTTGTAATGTTCCAAGGAAGTTCAACAACGAGCTGTGACATGACGAGAGCAGTCCAGTGATACATTCGACTGGAACGTTCACGGATTTCGTACACTATGCGGATGTCAATATAGACGGCCATGAGCTGATGGCCGAGGGAAACACAGAGCACAAGACCCAGGAAGATCGACTAAAAATGTGTAAATGACATTAAACGAGGAATCCTAATGGGTATACTCACGAACAACTTGTTTTGGGTACCCTGTAAAGAGTCATTTGCCTGGAAGAATGTAAAGCCCATAAGAAGACCACCAGCAATGTTAAGCAGGAACTTGGCGCGGATGTAGGTAGGAGTGCGCCAGTATGCTTGGAAGTTCCGTTGAGTGAGGGCAACGAACTGGTGCGACCATGGGGTGGCGAAGACAGATTTCCGGACACTAAGTTGTCGTTGCCGAGTATGGCCGTGTTCATGTATCCTTTCGATCTGAACTTGGAGCTGTGCCGCTTCTGATGAGCGTTTCCAGACATCGCACCAGTCAGTGGAGACAGTTGCTCCAGCACCTATCACGTCGAGCATATATTCCGCCCTTGAACGTACTGATAAGCGCCGGACCTGGTATGACTGCATCTTACTTACGGGTTGGCGTCAGGGCCACAGCGTGGAGCACCATTAGACTCAAAGTAGTTCAGCATGGCTGACGAGTTCTCGCCAATGTCGCCAAAGTAGACAGTTCGTCCACCCTTGTAAAGGAGCAACAATCTGTCGAAGACCTGGAAAAGCTCCGCTGAAGGTTGATGGATCCTGGTATATATAGTTCGTGAGCAGCGGGAAACCTACATGCAGAAATGGTACTCACGTGCAGAGAATGGCCTGGCCATGACCAGCGAGTTCACGAAGGAACTGCACGATAGCCCAGGCAGATTGCGAGTCAAGACCAGACGTGGGCTCATCCAAGAAGAGTAGCAGTTTGGGCTATTGTACTTGAGTATAACTTCTCGCTGAGGGGTTTGCGTCCTACCTTAGCAGCGAGTTCCACTGCGATAGTAGTGCGTTTCCGATGCTCAACCCCAAGAGAGCCAACAATAGCATCGGCGTATGCCTCAAGGCCACACATTTGAAGGCACTTGCCGACGCTAAACTGGAAATGTAAGTGGAGATAGATTATAGATATAAATCGCACGCACTATGCCTCCTTTTCAGCGTGAGGGACTGATTGTGGCTGGCGAAGATTAGCAGAGAAAAGGAGCGCTTCATGAACAGTTGCATTGGGAAGGTGAGTATCGAGTTGTTGGCAGTAACCACTAAGCACGACAATCAGGCAAGCTCAGCACACATCAGAAAAACACCTGCATCTGAGCTTCGAAGTCTATGGGGAGCGGCTCTCCGTTAACAAACCGGTCACCACTCACAACACCAGCGCCAATGCGTTGTGCAAGAACGTTTAAAAGTGTGGTCTACAAGCACTCAGGTAAACAGCATACGCAACTCGTACGTGAGAAGTCATACCTTTCCAACACCGGATCCACCCATCAAAGCAGTAAGTTTCCCAGGGGCAACAAAGCCTGTGACATCATCAAGAAGGCGTTTCATACCTCCCTTAATAGGGACTTCACACTGCAGGTGATGCCACGTGAAGTAATTCGGAACCACGATGTTCTCGTCGGGACTGTCGAAAGTCAAGGGATCAGCCGCCTTGGGCTGACATCCAGAGCGAAACTCTATATCTCCTTCTTCCTCGTGAAGTGCTTTGGCATTTCCATCGAGAGCATCAGAGCCATGCTTGAAGAGAACGACGGCGCCGTCGAAATCGGACGAAGTATTGTATTCTGTGGCAACCAGAAGAACTGCCAAGAACCCAAGGTAGAAAGCACAAATGACACCAAAATTCTAAGGTAGTGTCATGAGCTATTCACAAAGTACGTGACCGGCCTACCCTCCAGAGATGACCATACCAAAAGTTAAACGTTAATCCAACATAGATGTTGCCATCAACGAGAAGATCCCCGGGCTGCGATCCTACTGTTGTACAAACCTGATTTGCAAGTGAAACGTTCTCATAGCCAGGACCCTGAGGGACAAGAGTGGAGCAAAATCCGTGGAGCGTGTGGAACTCGTTGACAAGAAGTGAACCAAAACTCCACCACACTGGCTAAAATGGCAAGGTTGATACTAAGCAAAAGATGCGCCCTGTAAGGGATGACGCACGTTCAACCACATAATCCACCGTAAGCCCTTCGGAGCAGTTGGCCAAGGAATTGTGTACCCGCCAGAGAGCGATATCAAAAGAACGAAGACACCACTAACAGCTATTGCACTCAGACGAGTTTTGAGACTTGCAGCAATAGCTCTGAACAATGACTTCATGGTTTGCGATGTTAAGAAGATGAAAAGGTAAAATATGCTATTGTGCAGCAGGGTGAGCATCACAGCCAGCCAAGACAAATAGCATGAAGCTTACAAAAATTGTGCGGCAGAACGTTGCAACCCAACTAGGAAGTAAACAATTACAGCGAAAACTAGTTGAATGACCAAAGTGATCGGAATATCAACGATAGTATGCGCCAGGCTCTGGATAAAAGGGTAATGTAACGCAGCTTTCTGGTGACGAAGCACGATAGGACGCTGGAGAAAAAGCGCAGGGACTTCCGCAACGGCTGTAATGGCACTAAAGAACAGGGAGCTAACAGAACCCCGAGTTACAACTTGAATAATGACAAGGGAAGTAACTTACAAGAACAGGATACTTCCACGAGAAAAATAGGCGGAGGTGTCATTTGGTACGTTTAGGAAGACGGTGCCCGCAAATATCGCTTGGAAGACCTGGGAGCTACCACCCAATGTTACTGAGGGTTTGAAAAGGAAGAATGTAACCTACGTCAGTTGAACGAAGAGCTGGAACTTATTACCAACCATAACTTGCAGGTGGCGCTTCATGACCGTTTTGATTTGATGGGGAATAGAAGTCATATACGCAGAAGTTGTGGTGGCACCTTCAGTGGTCACGCTAGAAAGATAGGCTTGCTTGTGTTCGTGATTGCCAACACATTGCTCCAGGCGCTGTTCGATCGCTTTCCGATTCTGATGTCCGAGGTCGGAAGCCATGAAACGGCTAGCAAGCTCTGCTGATGTCCGCGGGACAATGTTCTCATATCCAGGGCGAATTTTCCTCCCGTTTGCGTCCGTGACTGACAAAATAGTTATTGGACAATCTAAGTGAACTGGAATGACATACCTGCAACCAGAAAATCGGGGGTGGTCTGCCTGTTTTGTGGTTCGAAACCCATATCGATAAAATAACCTTTGGCCGACTTTGCCGAACCGAAATAGGCCATCTTTCCTTCAGCAATAATACAGACCTTGTCAAACAATTCATATATCTGCTCGCCTGCCTGGTAGAGAGATAGAATTGACGTTGTGCGTTTGACATCTGTGATGAAACGCAACGTGCGAACAAAATCAAGGGCAGTCGAGGAGTCTAGTCCACGAGTGGAACTGGATGAGAAGAAAGTCAGACAAATATCACCTTAAATGAAAACGCTTACTTGTCCCATGTACCAAGTGGGCTTACAGAGCCTAATATTTCTGCGATAGAAACTCGCTTTCTCTCGCCACCGGAAATACCTTGAATCTGAGCATTGCCGACCAAAGTGTTTTTCGAGCCGTAGAGGCCAAGGACTTTCATTAGCATCGTGGTAGTATCCTCAACATAGTCTTTGCGCGTCTGGCCGAGGAGACATGTTGCGGGAGTACGATTGCTAACAGCGAAAGAGAGCGTTTGATTGACAGTCAGGGTCGGGAAGTGGATATCATCTTCCGGGCAGTAAGTGACATCGCCACGAAAGGAGTCATGGATCTCCTTTGGGGTGAACGCATCATAGAAAACTTGACCCTCAACAGCATGATACTCCCCACATTGGTTAGCGATTGCTTTGAGAAAGGTCGAACACCCGGAGCCGGGACGGCCAAGAACCACTATACGAAGGGTTAAGACTGGAGGCCAAAGAAGGACGTGGGCTTACAAAGCATTTCGCCAGGAGTGACCACGCCCTCGAACCCGGATAAGATGTCTCTGTTGGAGGGATGTCGAATTTCCCTTATCTTGCGCAGAAACGTTGAAAGATAGAAAGGTGAGCCCACAGTGGGCTGGAGCGAAGTACGGGAACATGCACCAACAACACGCAATTCTTTAAACATGACACCAAGTTGGCGGTCCTTGATTCCTTCATCTTGACGGCTGACGGGGAGATAATATACTGCCTAAGTAGATAATTTATGCAAATCACCACGAGACACTTGCCGTTTCATGAGGTGTCGAAATGTCTGCTCGAAATGAACGGCAACCTCATTTCTTATGGAGGTGGATGTGCCCGACGATTTCTCAGGGAATGAGAAAGCAGGTGCGTCTGAATCTAAGTTGTGGACTGGAGTAGCAGCCTGGTTAGCTGAAGACTCGACCACTCTATCGGGAACGACATGTTGTCCTCTTTGATGGAGAGTCATAATTGGAATGAGTTTGCAGTGGACCGCAGAGGTTTGAGCTTCGGGGAGTGAAAAGGCTACCCACAGGAGTGTATGGGTGAAGCTGCTCAGTTATGTGAGAGGGAAACCTGACCATATTTTATAGCATACTATTTACCGACCTATATGTGCTAGTCCCGACTGAAGTGTTGATGGTGCGAAGCATGTCAGTCTCTGACGGAGCCTGAACGTACCTATCAGTGTTCCGCTACCTAACATATGGTAAGTGTCAAAATCAAGGTTACTTAGTATTTGACTTACTATTCTCTTCCAATAGCATTAGGTATGCAGATGCATAAAAGCACCAGAAATCCATTTTGACAGTGGACCAGTTTAATGCCTCAAACAGAACCAATTGCTGTACGCAGAGCATGGAGCAAACATCAGCTCCTGCTATACCTACAGAAATCAACCCCAAAGCTTGTTGATTGCGCTTGCTGGTCTGGCTTGACTCACAAGTACAAGCCGATCATTTGAGTGCCAGCTTGGCTGGAAAGAACAAATAACGAAGATGCGATTTGTTTGGATATAGATATCATGAGGCCTGTGAACTCTTGAGTAGTAAAAGGAATATTCATCTCTCGTTCCCAAAACCAACGATCGATCAATTCGGAGCTGGGTATAGATGATATCCACGTGAGATAAACGCAAAGCGAACACACAGAAGCTACCACATCCAGCCTTTCGGTCGTGTTCAAGCCCAGATTGATGTTTCGGGGACGACGCCGCTACTGCCATGGTCAGCTATCGTGACGACTTTCACAGATTTTGAGCAACTACGCCGTAAAGACAGATTTGAAGGAGTCAAGGTAGGCAGTCTGTCACAGTGTTGAATGTACCTGGAATGGACGATTGGTTGCACTGAAATGGACGCACCCTCTAGCAATCATGAAGCCTGCATATTAGACGTTCAATGCCTGCACTATCCTGACATCGCCACTGTTAGCGATCGATCACTGTCACCATCACGGTGCCACACGCTTCATCCAATCTCACGGTAAGAGAACCATTGTCGATTGTCTTGTCGGGCGGCATCTTGATGAAGTTTCTTTTGTGTCACGAGTCAAACTTGTGTGCTGTCTGACTTTATTTGTCGGTTCATCTACCCTGGCCCTGTCAGCGGTAGTTCGGGACGAGTGGAATTCTGGAACGAGTGTCTTGACAATTATTGTCACTGTGCAAGCACCACTCTTGGTAGGTTCCTGTGGTGTGAAATGGAGGTCTTTGATTGTCTTGTAGATCTTCCCGTTGACCACAGCTTTATTTCCGTAAGCGAAGTTGTTGCGCGGCCTACAACTAGCGCTTAGACCAAGGGGCTCGACACACGAGAATTTCAACATTGGTCGAGTATTCCAGTCATGCGCAGTCTCATCCATGTGTACGCTGTGTTGGAGACCGCGACGATTTGGCATCAGTTACTAATACGTGACTAGTATGGCCAGCAGTGTAGCTCAGCGCTCAGCCACAGGCCCATCGGTAGGACGTTGCCTCCGTGCACCAGTCAACCTGGTTCGGACTTCAGCAGCTGTGTGGTATTCGCGAGAATCGTACCAAATCATCGTTGGATTCAATTCCTGTCTGGCAGGTATCCAGGGCTGCCACAGAAAAAGCCGAGTACTACAATTGGGTGTATTTTGATTGTTCAGTGTCGCATGACCAGAAGTTCCACGAAAGACATTTGCAAGCGAAGTTTCAAAGTTAATTTTGTCGTTGTTTGGCAAAATTTTGCACAATTCAGTCCAAATATAAGTAGGAAATATAGCAGAAATCTGACGTCCTGCTGATTATGTAACGCAAATTTGAGTTGAGTTTCTAATGATCTACAGTTGATCTAACATGTTCGTCTCCAAGACATCGCTATCAAATACCTTGGCAATCCGCAAGTCATTTACACCTGCCCCCTAACCACCTTGTCCAAGCTCTCTGCAAAGTATCTTATGTTGTGCGAGTTCAGCCCAGCCATCGAAATTCGTCCGTTGGCCGTCAAGTAAATGTGGAAAGTATCTATCAGTGCCTGCGACTGAGATGGGTTGATTCCAGTGAAGCTGTGGCCCGTTATCAGTACGATGTTCATTCCCAGGATGGTATGCTTTGCGCCATCCAAGCCACACCATGGCGCCAATACGCGATCAATGGCACAAACTCACCTGAACATGCCAATCTGGTTGATGATATGAACCCAACTACCTGGCGTTTTCAGCTCCTCCGTCAGGAGTCGATAAAGCTCATTGCGCATGGATATGATTCGCTCAGCCATGGTCTTGATGTCACGGTTCCAGTCGTCAAAGAGGGCACTGTCGTTGAGAATAAGCGAGACCTATTCCCCACCCCTCATCAGATGAGCGCAGTTCATACTGAAATAAACTCACCAAGCGTGCACCGTAAGCCGGTGGGTTGCTTATTTCACTGCGCTGTAAAACCGACAGCTGACTCTTGACACGGTCTGCAGCATCCTTCGTAGGGGGGACGATGTGCAGCGCACCGATCCGCTCGCCGTACAGACCAGCGTTCTTGGCGAAGCTCTGGTCCAATCAGCTGTGCTGCAGTAGTCCAACGAGTGACGCACTGACCTGACACACAAGCATCGGCACACCCTTCTCTACGAAGTATCTAACTGCCCACGCATCGTTGTTGAGGTCACCACTTGCAAAGCCCTGGTAAGCGCAGTCGAAAAATGCGTAATGGTTTTTAGCGACAATGACTTCAGCGATGTGTTTCCATTGGTCACGAGTAGGGTCAACTCCTGTGGGGTTGTGGGCGCAAGCGTGTAGCAAAAACACTGAGCCCGGCGCAGCACTTTGCAGGGTTCCAATGAAACCATCAAAGTCTAGCCCGATCGTGGCCGGGTCATAGTAAGGATAATCTATAGGCTGGATTCCAACATTCTTGAAGATGGCATGGTGATTAGCTGCAGGAACGCCCGATTAAACTTTCGTTGCACCCATTCCTACAACAACTTACCCCAGGTGGGATTGCTCAAGTAAATCTGCTTTGGGGCGTCCCAATGATAAAACCTGCTCAGGAACAAGGCTCCCAAGTGGTTTGCGCCAGTTCCAGAGATGGTCTGCACGCTAACAGCACGGCCTTCTGCGATAGCAGGAGAATCGGCACCAAGGATGAGCTTTGCCGCACCGGCACTGAACTCTGGTAAACCCGTGATGGGGAGGTATTCGTGATCGAGATTAGGATCATTCAGAAGAATTTGTGTGGCCTATGGGGGCGCAGCGATTGAGTCTAGAGCGTAGTTAGGATATAAAGAGAACGAACCTTCTTGATAACAGGAAGGACCCAAGGTTTATTGTCATCATCTCTATATGCTCCAACACCAAGGTTGACCTTCTGAGGAAACGTGTCCGCCTTATACGCCGCGGTCAATTTAAAAATGCTATCCGTGACTTTTAGTGAAGGATACGAATAGGTTGTAGCTTGTACGCACCTGTCGGGTGGAGCAAGGGGAACATCCTGCCATGTTTCTGATTCGTGAAATGATTTGAATGCCGGGGTACAGTGGCGGAATTATAAGCAGGGCTTACCCGCCGACATCGTGTTTGAACCTGAGAGGTGATTATATACTTGTTTTATCCTGTCTGACATGTTGGTTAGTTCCGAGATAAGCGATGTTGTAGGAATTGTAGATTATCGATTATCACAGTGATGGTGCGAGTTGCGGCGACATACGGCAGCCGTGAAACACCCCATGTGATTATTGTCCCAAGCTTGTCAGCGCAGCTCTTGTCCATCCAACAAGCCTGGCAGCAACAGTAACTGAACATGAAAACCCAAGTTACTCACCAGTTTCCGATTTGAAGGTGAGATCAGGATGGGAATAGTAAGACGATGTCACGGTATAAGTAATAGTGCCAGCTTCATCTCGTGGTAGTACGGTGAGAACATATAGCCGAGCTCGTTTTATTCCCGATCATGATATTCTAGATTTTCTGGTATTGAATTTGCAAGGCCTCGTGAGGTTCTCAAACGTTTATCGGACTCGGTTTTACTGATCATTGTATAGCCGTTAACTTGAACCCGAACAGGCTACAGTCTGCAGCGAACTCCTGGTAGCGTCTAGAATTCCAATATGGATGGGTCATTTCGAACGCTGGCATGATCAAATGCCGCACACTACGCCCGTTTAATGGTACTCGCTGCCTCCCAGCACTGTCCTTGTGACTTTCTCCTCCGCTCTTACTCCGGGAATGGTTTAATACAGAACCAATCGGTAATTCCTTTGGAAAATCCGAATTCGTTTTTCGGTTGAGTGGTATCTAGGCTCCGAGTTGCGGCCAGCCTGACTCTTCCAGAATTCTCTCAAGGTCAACGGGACTCCATGACTGGAACTCCCGGAGGACTCTTCCTCGTGACCCTTCCATCTATGCGGTACTTTCAGAGTGGAGGCTACAGACGGAGTGGTCACCATTTGCTCCATATAACGCATAGGGCCTAACGTCCCAATTATTCTCCAATTCCTCGTGTCCTAAGACCGGTATCGTTGTCACCGGTGTTATCTTGCCTTCTCGTACATTTCGATTCTTGATGCTTAACGAAATCCTGACGTACTAGTTCTACTCTAGCGTTGTTCTTAACGTCCGCGGAGACTTTACTCTTAACTCCTACTAGAGATTTTTAACTCGGATGCCCGTGGCATGTAGCCTACACTACATCATGTGCTGTGCTCCATGTGGTCATAGAAATCATTATCCATACCTTCGCGATGGCAAGTTGAGTGACCGACATTCATGTACCTTCGCCATGTACTAGATATGCTGAGGTATTACCGAACGAGAAATCCAACATCTCTTAGCATTCAGTTTATTTAAGATAACCATGAAAAGCACATGCACTAGCGTCGAGTAAGTCAAAGGTAAGTATACATTGTGATAGCATCAGACACTAAACTTTGAAAGCAAAAAGCAAAGCATGATAAGACAAGACAGATATTAAAAACTTCCTCCCAAGATGGTCTACTTCGCGTTCTCCCTGGACATGAAATAGCTTGGGAAGATGCCCATCAGCTCTTCGAGGTACCAGTAATTCCCCGAAAGTTCATCCAGAGGGCCTTTGGATTTCTTTCCGCGTTTTTCGTTGGACTTCTTCGGCGCTTCATTCTCCTCGCGCACGATCTGCACCCATAACCCTCCGAGTCCCATCCCAAGGCTCAGCGTATCGAGAACGGTAGGCTCTAAGACCAGGACGATATCGTCCTCATATGGATTGTGCGGCTTTCCGGACCCGCTGCCTTCAACCTCGCCGTCGGGCATGACCACTGCACCGCGAGAGGTCTTGCGAATGAACGGCTTCGGAATATCGTTCTCCTCTCTCCCCCACGGGCTCATGACAACCCGTGCAAACCTCCGCTCTAACTCATCCTCCACCATTTCCGCTGTGTCGCCCTTAATCTTTGCCTTATCCTTCGGGGGCAGGTGAATCGCTTTGATACGGCGCGTGGAGGACTCCACGACCCCTGTGCTGTGCGTCAGTGGGAAAGAGGTGGGACCCAGGAGAGACGTGAGCGAGGGCGGTGGGGAAAGCCAAGAGGGCTCAGTCACTTCGGGTGCAAATGAGAGTGGGGCGGAGTCCGCACCCCATTCGTCATTGTCATCCGCAGGGCCCCATGTGCCGCCATCGCCGATGGCACCCCAGGTGTCAGAACCTACAGAACCCCAACCTCCGGTGTCGCCCGTTGCACCCCACCCGCCGGCAACGGTGTCTGTTGTGTCTCCAGACCAGATGTCGGGTGGTGCGGTGGTGATAGGGGCGATGGTGTTGGCATTAGCGACGAGGGCAGTAGTGCGCATGTTAGTAACCTGGATCTCCATGTCAACATTGTCCTCGATGGCATCTTTAAGTGCCGTTTCCTCCGTATCTGGGAGAACAATCTCCGTTTCAGTACCATGCTGATCGGTAACAGTAATAGTCGCATCGACTGAAAATGGAAGTTTAACTCATCGATAAGCCATCATGTAGATGGCTGATATTACCTGGAGCAGGCTGATCAGTTGCCTTTAGGTGATCGTCAAAGGACCATTCAATCCCGCCTTTGCGGCCAAAGCACTCCTTGCAGCCATCGCTGAACACATCGGGTAACGCCTGCCCGATCTTGTATGTCAGGGGCAGCTCCTTCTTCGCGAGCTCCACAATATCAAGGGCACTACGGATGCCGCGTTCATGCGAGGCTTTTGGGAGGACGCGGTTCCGCAGGACAAAGTTCAAGAAAAAGCTGAGGAGGTGTGGTGCGTTGACGAGGTTCCTCTCCGACCTACGAGAGATACTCCAATAAGAAACACGTTAAAAGTTATTATTGAGAAACAGACCAGATGAGGCCTTGTTCACGCATGTAAGACGATAGGAAAATTGTCACCGACTTCTCCGGGTCGTTCAAGAACACGATCAGCTTCTCCTCGCGTTGTTCTTCCAGATCAGATTTGCGTGCCTGTAAACCTTCGTCGTCGTCGTGATCGTCTAATTCAACAGAGTAAGTTGAGCTAGCAGGATCCTTTAAGGAAGGAGCTAGTCCAAAGGTATCCTCCCCGTTGATCTGAGTATTAGAAGGGCTATCGCAGTCATCGTCGTCATCGTCATCCGCTTCATCTTTGGTCGGTTTACGATAGACCGCTGGATTGACAAGGAGTCCAACATACAGACGAAACTACGAGAAACTGTAAGGTTCGCGCAAGCACAAAAACGAAATAACTACCTGGTCCCAGAGCTGGCCGACCCCAGAAGTGACCGGCGGCCAAGTGCGATTGACCCGAAAGTCGTTCGCAGCATGAAAGAGGCGATCCACATGAGATATATTCCTAGCAGGCTGATCAGTAACAATTCACGATATCGCAGACCTTAAGATGGGATCAAAGGTGATAAGAAAAAAACGACCTACGAATCGAACTTGCCCTTCGTGATACGCAGATCTTCACCTTCCTCCCATTCTTCGTACCACGGGACCTTCCTTGCAGGCGCGCTGTCTACGCCAGCAGTCTTCTTCTTACGTTTCCTCTTGCGTGTGTTGCTCTTGCACTCATCAGTTGAATGCTTCACGCGCAACTCGACGGTGGGTATGCCCAGGCCATCGAGCTCCATGTCTTCCTCATTCTGGCCGCCAACAACTTCAAACAGCTGTATCCCGCGCGCCCTGAAATCTCTGAAAGGGATGAGTGTCACACCCGGTGGGGGTTTTGGGAAGGGTGGAAAGGTGATGAACGCCAAGTCCTGGGTTGCTGTCGTGTCTGCCGCAGAGGGCTCAGCAATCCTTGAAGGCATTTTGATGAACGTTGTGGTAGACAATCAAGATGGGATCGATAACTACGATAGAGTTCTTTTTAATGCTGAACTTATCGAAGTATATGATTTTCGGAAACATTAAATGCTGCTCTTTCCAAATCTAGACAACGCTACCTATAGCATCCAAGCGTCTGTTACTTACATCGACAGTGGTACAGTGAAGTGTTGTACAATGCGATTCTATAATGGAGTTTGTAAAAAAAACATAAGACCGACTCATACAATAGTCCGTTGCCACTACAATGAATCCTACCGCACCTCCTTCGGCGGTATCCACTCTGGTACCTTCCCCCATTCGAACTTCTCTGCCGCAAATGCAGCTTTGACATCTGCTGGTATTATGTCCATGTAGTTTGGCGGTAATAATGCAGCGTATCTGTCAGGTTTTATCTGAATTTTAGATCGTGAAAATCCAGGTGCTGATGCGGACGGTTTCGAAGCATCGATTGGGGTTGTTGCCATCGGAGTTGCGGAAGTAGTAGCAGTAGCAGGTGCAGTAACGCCGAAGGATAGAGCTCCGGCGCCTGTGCTACCAAACGCAGATGTCGCTGGCGCTACTCCGAAGGCAGACTGCGATGTTGCGGAGGGCGCGCCGATTGGGCTTTGTGCAGATGACATAGAGCCAAAAGCACTTTGTGAGGGTGTCGCAGAATTAAAAGCACTTTCTACCTGTGCAGGTGCAGCAAATGCACTTTGTGTTGGCCCAGGGGCAGGGGCTCCAAATGATGTTTGTCCAAACGCTGATGATTGCGTCGGTGCTGACGCAAACCCAGATGACTGAGGTGCAAAGGCAGAAAAACCGCCACTGGCTCCAGTGCCAGTGGCGGTGCTTCCAAATGCCGACGATGGAGGCCCAAATGCGCCTGTGGAAGGTGCCGAAGAGCCAAATGCACCTGACCCGGGTTTAATCAATGAAGATTGTCCGAAAGCCGACGTTGGTTGAGTGGCTGAACCGAATGCAGAGGGTTGCCCGAACGCAGAGCTTGGCTGCTGCCCAAACGCTGATGTCGTCTGAACAGGCTGCCCAAACGCAGAAGTTGGCTGCTGCGGCTGCCCGAATGCAGACGTTGACTGTTGTGGTTGCGCGAAGGCGGATGGTGATTGTTGTGGCTGCCCAAACGTTGACGTAGTCTGTGCAGGTTGACCAAACACAGATGTCGTTTGTGCAGGCTGTCCAAATGCAGATGTCGTTTGTGCAGGTTGCCCAAATGCAGATGTCGTCGCGGATGTGCCAAACCCTGTCTGGCCAAACGCAGGCTGGCCAAACGCAGACTTTCCAAAGGCACTGGAAGCCGCGCCAGACACCGATGGTTGAGGGCCAGAACCAAACGCTGGCGCGCTACCAAATGCTGATAGCCCACCAAAAGCGGACACATGTCCGAGCGCACTCGACCCAGGCAAGGTTGCTTCCTTGCTCAATTTGAAAGCAGCATCATGCAACTGTTGGACGTTGCTCCTGGCGTTGTTGTACGCCTGTTCTGAGGCAGCTATTTTGTCTGACTCGTATTTCATCTATAGGTAGATTGATCGGTCGTCAAAGATGGATAATATTTCTTTATTATACTACGCACATATTCGTTGATAGTTCCTGCCTTCAACGCAGTCACTGCCTTCGCGCGAAGTTCCTCAGGCGACTCATCTAGTCCACTGATAACCACCGGTTCATACTTCGCAGCGCCATAGGATGACAGTGGCCATAAAGGTTTATCTTGTAGAGGGGTGATGTCTCTTGTCACTGATTCGATGCTACAAACCATGGTGTTAACAGATTGACCGTATGTCGACCTTCCTGCGTCATAGATCCCGAATAACTTACGAATATGGAACTGCTATGTCTCTCGAATTATTATTGGTCCAACTTTGATCTAATAATTATGTGAGAATATGAAAGAAAAGCCCGGGGAAAGTTGAGACAACGTACTCCCAAAACCACTCTGTTGTGCTCTATCCGCTGGATGCTCGTTGCGACATCTATCGCCGTACTTGCACGCACCACGTAGATAGTAGGTGCAAACTGTCTGACATTACGACCGTTAATGTTGCCTCAAGTTCTCAGAGTGGCATCGTACCATAGGATACGGACTCTTGAATGGAGCAAGGTAATTGCAACCAAATCGAGCTTGTTTGCACAATGCGTATACTTACAGATTATGTAATGACCTCAGAATTCAATAAGGACAAACAACAGTTGACCGTCTTCATTCCGACGCTGATAGCCTCAGGCCAGCTTGTGGTATAGAAAAACTTAAGCTGGATAATGAAAATCAAGCAATAATGCGTACGGCTGTTATTTTTGCTATTTATCAAGTAGAATAAGCACTTCAGCATTTTCCTGAAGCCGACTGGGTGAAAACAGGAAGTGGCCTCGAGGGCCACGGGTCCTATCTCTTGAACACCGTAGTTTTCAAACATCAGCTTGGAAGAAAGGGTGCTGATCCAGATGATAGGTCATAATGCGGGGCTCTCAAACGCGCTGGATGGTGAGTGAGGATCATCCGAAAGAAAGTTCAGTCGTGCACGATATAATAGTTGCTTGGAGACTTTCACTTTCACAAGATACACAGTTGGTTAAAGGGGTTTCTGCCCACAGTAGCGTGCTTGATACCATGTGATATGGTCACTGGATGGATTTCTACGATTGTAAGGCGTTGGAATCGGTGACCGGTGGAATCAGTAAGGAACTCGTTCGTTGAGATGTTGTCAGTAAAGGGTTCGAATATTGCTGCACCTACAGAACACCTCGGCGCAACACACTAATACTCGGCACCGCCATATCAATCCCACCACCCCCATGTCCTACCCAAAACAAACATAGCTCCAAGGCCCGTCAACCAAGAGACACTAAGCACGACCGTCGATTCAGCTTTGCGTGTATCCACATTCTCGTATTTGCTCGTGATCGCAGTCTCATAGTAATCCGGATCAGTCGAGGTCCGAGTGTATGGTGCAGGTTTTCCCGTCAGCTGCAATGGCCCAAGAAGGATGTCAGGATCCCCAGAGATGGATAGCAAAACTGCAGCTGCGAAATATGGATGCCTGATCGCTGGAAGTGTTTAAGCCGTTCAGAAAATGTTGTCAACAAGAGGACAAATGACCTACACCAGGCGTTGACTCCTGTCAGAGCATACGAAACACAGGAGAGGGCAGTGCACAAATTGGAATCGGAAGTGCTCAAGGGAATTGGAACTCTGGCAGTGCTCCATAATTTAGAAAGGATGAACCTCCACAATCTGAAAGGGTCCGAGGGAATGACACCCCACAATTTGGAAACGCCCGAGAGAATATTGTCCCTCAAATTGGAAGTGCCCGCGAGAATAGTCCCCCACACTTTGATCCAGTGGACACCGAACGGGTCTAGGCCTCTGTTAGATCGTCCGCGAAGAAATCAGATCCCTATTAACGTACTCGATATCATCCCTATGAGCTGCCACGCCTTTTTCTGGTATTGCTGAAACACTGGCATATCAGAGCTCCAGTGGCCATACGCGGAAACCTGATTACTAGAAAGTGTGCATCAGGTCATCAGTCAAGGCAGAATAACCATGAAGTGAATAACATACACCAATTGTTTAGCCCCTGTCAGAGCGTCGGACCCATGAGAGATGATATCACCCGATACTTTCGACCAGTCTATGTTTGGCAGGTTTATATCATCTTTCTTAGATATGGCCTGACTGCTGAAAAGAGTGTAAACCGCGTTAACAAGAGGCATGCGTCGTCAAGGGGCGGAGAACCTTAGTTGTTTGACCTCTGCCAGAGCATCGGACGCACGGGATAGAACAGCGTCCGACACTTTCGACCAGTCAGGCAGGTTTACATCCGGCGGGGACACGGCCTGATTGCTGAAACATGTTAAGCTACCATCAGTAAAGGCCATGCCAGTGCATACTCATGGGGCCAATAACCTTATTTGTTTGACCTCTGCCAGAGCATGGGAAGCACTGGAAATAACAATACCCGACAATTTCGACCAGTCGGGCAGTTTTGTATCTTCCTTGGGCATGGTTGAACCTGGTGACTAGTGGGCGTGAAGAAGAGCGACCAAGCGCTCATGCACATGATCATGGACACCTACCATCAATTGTTGCTCCCACGATGTCAGAGCCAAACTTGTCGTTTTCAAAAAGTCATCCTGAATTTGCTGCAAAGTTCAAACGGAGGTCGACGACGGGAAGACATTCGAGCGTAAAGAGTGCGACCGATTCAGACACCGCGACGCGTATAATTAGCTAAGCGAAACAACTTTATTCAATTGCAATAGTACGACGCGACGGGTCATGCAATCCTACTCGAGGAACAAGCGTGCGTTTGACTACACTTGTACTGATCAAGTAGACATGAACACTTCACTTGGGATTCCGTCGATATTATGGCTCCACGTTTGACTACCACTCAACATACACGATGTCCGGCAACCACATCAATTCCACCACCCCCACCTCCTGCCCAAGACAAACACAGCTCCAATACCTGACAGCCAGGAGACACCAACCCCAAGTATCGATTCTTTTTCAGGTTTATCTCTATTCTCATGTCCTTCAACGCTCGCTAATCTCAGTGCTTCTTCCATGTCATCATCGTAATTGTCAGCGGCCCCGTATGACTGGAATCTCGCAAAGGTAGAGTCCCGTGGTACGTAGCCACCATAGAGATGGGACTGGTACTGGGATGCCAATGAATCTGTCATATTTGTGTTCAAGGTTATGGGACACCTGTAGTTGAATGAGTACGATGTACCTTTCGCTACTCCTTGTCTCCTGAAACCGAAAATATACAGGGTAAACCTCCCCGCGAGCCGTAGTGGCGTAAGTAAGAGTTCAGGATTGGCAGAGATCAATATCAAAGCTCCAGCTGCGACATATGGATGCCTAGTTGCTAGAGATTGCGTTATCAACGATATCGTGAAGAAACAAAGAACCTACACCAGCTAGTATTGGCTTTTGTCAGAGCATAAAGCGAAGAGGCGTGCATAGTGTTCCATAGTTCAGGCCATTCAATGTCGGGTAGGTCTAGATCTTGCTGGGACATGGCTGTATGCGTGCAAGTCTGCTAACTGGATAAATCTGTTTATAAAGTAAACGCCAAACGCTGGTGCATCATGTTTCCATGAAATTAAACCCACGTTGACATTCTCTAGACAAAGGTCACACATATGTACGTAGTATCATCGGCTCTTCGGCCTGATCACTCGCAAACTCAAACCCTCAGCTAACTGCATAATCTTAGGTTCCCTCCCTTTCGACACGATGCGATAACTAGTTGCCTCATTAGAGCCACCACCCCCACTCCCGGCCCAAGACAATCGCAACTCCAACATACGATAACAAGGAGACGAGGGTCAATGGAACTGGCAACATGGTGGCCCCAGTTGATTGGAGGTGCGCGAACGAAGAGCCTCGCGGCACAGTACCACCGTAATGACTGGACTGATATGCGGATGCAAATGAACCTGTTGTGGCGTGTTCAGTTAGGAAGTGGAAACCGCTGCCAGGGATTTGTGTACCTTGCGCTACTCCTTGATTCCTGAAGCCCAAACACCAGATGACAAGCTGCACCGGGAGAAGACACAAGAACACTGCAATTGCTCCTGTCAGCTGCAATAATGCCAGGAAGACTCCAATATTTGTGACTGCAGAGAGCAATATCAAGACTCCGGCTGCAACGTATGGATGCACGATTGCTGTGAAGTATGTGTCAGTACTAATCATATATCGTGATCAAGAGCTGGATGACACCTACACCAGTCGTTAGTGCTGCCGTGGTCCGGTTCAGTCCGGTTCAGAGGCAGTTTGACGAGAACCGAGAACCGGACCTTGGTCCGGTTCTACCTTTCTCGACGAACCTTGGACCGAACCTCTGCGGACGGTTCGCAGCGGTCAGGTTCGGTTTTTTTTTGGTTCGAACGTGAACCGGACCCAATTTTTTTTATAGCTAGCAAAAAAAACATAGTAGAAGTTGTCTGAGCTCCACCTTGCCGTTCCCAACACTACGAACACCATGCGCAAACGCCCAGCACACGTCAGCAACTGCTGACGTGGCTCAGACGAATACGGACGATGGACGAGAGCAGGAGAAGGGAAGAAGACAAGGAGGAGAACGAGAGAGAGGAGATGGACTGAAGAAGATGAAAGGGCATCGTAATGCCATGCGGGCATTGGCGGTATCACGAAACGGACAATTGATAGCAAGCAGTGATAGAGGCGGAGAGATCATCGTCCAAAATTGATCTGCAGGCTTGTCGCATCTAAAAAGATATTAGCCTAAGAATAGAAATAGTGGCTCTAACGTACCAGTGACACGAATTCTAGCAATATAATCTGGAATGATGCCTTCAGACTCGATGATGCCGTTCAGTTGTGGTCCTGCACCGTGGAGTACTATGGGGTAGAGGCCAACACGATACAAGAAGCTCAAGCTGGGATGTGATGTACTTCAGTCGTGCGTTTAAGGATAGTAGAGTGTAAAAGGTCTGAAAATGCGCCGAAGATAAGAACACTAAACTTACGAAGATCAAGACAATGTCCATGTCAGTAGTGTATCACTCAAGGAACTCGCCGTCATGTTCCTCTGCGACTCGTTTGTACACCCCCCAGAAACTAGACCGTTTGTCCTTTCCGATCTTCGACACAATCGTGGAGTCCTGGAGAATGTCAAATACTTGCTTCATAACATTTGCAGGGCTTATTCTGGTCGCCTTGGTCTTTGTCGGCGCATTAATTCTAAAGGTGGAGGCAGTGGTTTTGCAGGAGTGGGACGATGGGCTTGTGGGAGGAGTTGCACAACGAGATGTGCGGTCTGATTCGTCAGTTTGAACAATGCATATCATGACTTACCTTATCAATGAGCCTCTGCATGTGATGGAAACAAGTAAACCTTGAAATTTGAGAATCCCTGAGACCGAGGTGGATCATCAAAGGAGTGTCAAAGTATGCTTCGACAATGTGGCAAGCTTCTTTCGGTTCGGGGTTCAGAACGGTTCGGGACCAGTCCGAACCAAAGCCGAACCGTTCGCCCAATGCCAGAACCGAGAACCGTACTATGGTCCGGTTCTGGCTGACACCTGGACCGTGGACCGGACCACAGGGGAACCGGACCAAAAGTCCGGTTCGAACCATGGTTCGGGACCGGACCACGGCACCACTACCAGTCGTTGACTTCTATTAAAGTGAGCAAAACACTGGAAAGGATAGTGTTCCACAAGTTGACCCTAGAAAGTATGCATCAAGCGCTCCTATCAACAAAGACGTGAAAATAAAGCAGTGAATGTCATACAACAGACGTCCAGCCTGTCCCAGAGCATTAAGAATATCGGCCCATATTTTGGACCAGTCAACGTTTTTCAAGTCAATGTCTTTCTGGGACACGACCTGATTGCTGTGCATCGAACACCGTCAGCGAAAGCATAATAGCCAAGAGGTGAATAACATACGCCTGTTGTTTGACCTCTGTCAGAGACACTTTGGGGAAAAAAATATCTGGCATTTTCGACCAGTCGGACATCATGATAATTGGAGGCATGAAGGGCAATACCACGGGCTTCGTGACAGTATGGACAAACGACCGTAAGTTATAACAGGTGGATCAACCAATTAAACTCTCACGAAACCTCGGTCATTTGACACAAGCCGCATCTGTCTGGCCCATCTGCCTGCACCCTAAACTTGCTGTGTGCTCGAGGCTCAAGCGCTCAAGGCCAGGTCCTAAGCTGACGTGCGAATCAATTCCGAGTCGGCAGAACCGAGGTACTCCGCGCTGCCTCCGCGTGTTACGGTCTCTTATAAGTTGGCCGGTCACAAATTTACACTTATACCAAAGTCCTCGCCAAGTGCAAACGCCACCGGCGACACTTCTTCTGTAACTTATGCGTCAGTGGCATGTAACCTGCGCCATATAATAGCATCCACAAAGCCTCCACAAACCAACCTGGAACCCTGCCATTTACATATTTTGACCATGGTGATATACATACTTCCACAAGATAATCCCACTTCATCACCTTCCATTCGATACAAAATGACACCAGTCCCCTAATTGGATGCACCACTCCCGGCCCAAGATAATCACAGCTCCAGTATACGCCAACAATGAGATAAGCATCGAGGCGACTATTGGCGTGGTGGACGCATATAATTGGAGTTTCGCGAATCCAGAGCCTCGCGACACATTACCACCGTCATGACTGGACTGATATTGGGATGCAACTGATTCTTTGATAGCGTGTTTGGTTAGCAAGTAGAAAGCGCTTTGTTTGTGTACCTTTTTTACTCCTCGACTCCTGAAGCCAAAACACCAGATAATCAATCGCACCGGGAGAAAACACAAGCACGTTAACATTGTAGATGCTCCCGTCAGCCGCAATATTATCTAGACAAAGGTCATACATATGTACATAGTATCATCGGCTCTTCGGCCTGGTCACTCGCAAACTCAATCCCTCACCCAACTGCATAATATCAGGTTCTTTTCGATACGATACAACAACTAGTCACCTCATTGGAACCACCACCCCCACTCTCGGCCCAAGACAATTACAGCTCCAACATACGATAACAAGGAGACAGCTCCAGCATACGATAACAAGGAGACGAGCGTCAGTGGATCTAGCCACATGGTGGCCCCAGTTGATTGGAGGTGCGCGAACGAAGAGCCTCGTGGCACAATACCACGGTAGTACTTGGACTGATACAGGGATGCACATGAACCTGTTGTGGCGTGTTCAGTTAGGAAGTGGAGACCGCTGAGTTGTGTACCTTTCGCTACTCCTTGACTCCTGAAACCCAAACACCAGATGATCAATTGCACCGGGAGGAGACACAAGATCACTGCAAATGTTCCCGTTAGCTGCGATAATGTCAGGAAGACTCGAATATTTGTGATTGCAGAGACCAATATCAAGACTCCGGCTGCAATGTATGGATGCACGATTGCTGTGAAGTATGTATCAGTGCCATATCATATATCGTGATCAAGAGCTGGATGACACCTACACCAGTTGTTGACTGCTATTAAAGCGAACAAAACACCGGAGAGAATACTGCACCACATTTTGGCCCAGTAGGTGCGTGGTATATCTAGATCTCCGTTAGATCGTCTGTGGCGATATTAGACCTGTCTTAATTTACTGAAGATTACTCCAACAAAGGCGCGTAGTTTCTCCTGGAATTGCTGAAATATAATTGCCATAGCAGAGCGCCAGTTGTGGTATATGAACGTTAACACCTTATTGCTAGAAAGTGTGCATCAAGCCCATCAACAAAGGCGTAATAATGAAGCAGCAAATTACATACACCAGTCGTCCTGCTATTACCAGCACACTAAAAGCATAAGAGAGAATGTTGTCCCACAATTTCGACCAGTCGAACATAGCTGTAGATGTAAAAAAAAAATCAATACCAAAGGTTTCGTGATAGTATGTGCGAACGACTGTAAGCGCTCACTGGTTGGGACGGTCCATCAATCGAGCTCCCACGAAATCCCAAATCTGTCATAAGTTAATCATTTGATAAGCCATCTACACAACATGCCTTTCGAAATTCTGCTGGATGCGTCGATACCATACAGCCATAGGTATGCATAAATGTTGTTTCATAATGCAGCTCTGAGTCAAGGTCGAGAAGCCGGAAACTTGGCCACGAGCAGAAAGAAATCAACATTCCCACCCCGTCGGCAGCTGTGGTGCACGTCACGGAAAGAAAGTCAAGCCTCTATGACGCCACATGTCCCGTAGCCGGAAAATTGAATATTGCTCTCACTCTGACAGATCTGACAGGCGAACGAGAATTGACTTGTTGCAGACCAATTTAGATTCGGCAGTCCGCGGTGTTCGTAAGGACCACGGCAGACTCCGCGCTGCTTCCGCGAGTCAGTCTCTCTAACAGCGTCATAAATATCATAGTATCGTTTTCAACTAATACCAGGCAGTACGATGGGGCCGCACAAGTCATGACAGCGAATTCACGGGAACACATCGTTCTACTGATACATAGACGAACATGCCTCACACTTATAAGTCGTATAAGTGAATATCTAGAGCATCGCAAGTGTATTCCATGTTGCTGGCACTGACTCAACTCCCTCCATCGAACATCCACACTACTACCCATCGCATCAATACCACCATCCCCACGCCCTGCCCAAGACAAACCAACCTCCAATACCTGCCATGAAAGACACGGGAGCCGCAAACGTTGATTGTGGTTCATCTCCGTCCTCGTAATCATCAGTAGCCCCATGCGCCTGGAATTTCGAAAACGCTGATTGCGATGGTACATAGCCACCATAACGACGGGATTGGTATCGGGATGCGTATGAACCTTTGATAGCGCGATGAGACAAGTCCTGTAGCTACTACAGCTGTGATTGCAGACGTACCTTTTGCTACACCCTGTCTTCTAAAACCGACGATATACAGGATGAACCTGGTCAAGAGCTTGAACGGCCAAAGGATTAACCGGAATGGGAGGAAGCACAAATAACGCGCAATCCGCAATGGTGTTAGGAGGAGTTCAGGAGTGCCAGAGATGTATATTAGAGTTACAGCTGCGATATATGGATGTCTGATTGCTAGAGAAGAGTGCATATTTTTTTTTCAGCAATGAGCGATGAGGAGTGAAGAAGCGAAAACTAACACCAATTGTTGAGCTCTGTCGCGAAATAACAAGTGAGACAGGTGGTAGCATCCCACAATATCGACCAATTTAGGTCTAAGTCTTGCTGGGACATGGTTGTATGTGGTCAGGACCATCCATCAAGAAATGTGGTTGATATTAGGCGTCAGGGCACGATAACTTTAAATAGGCGCCAGGCGCCAATACCGCACCATCAATTTTGTATGACACCAACCGCATTATTACAAGTAAAAGTAAAGATAAGTACTCGGAAACGTAGGGTTACCAAACATGTTCAGGTAGGCTGGTATATGATGACATGAACGAGCACCAAGGACTATTTGAGTAATACAGTCGTCAAGGTAGAAATGAAAACTACTCGAGAATCAACCTATATGAGCAACCGTTCGTTGCAGGTGTACCATCTTCATGGGCAGCATAGAGCGTGTTTCGATTTTACTCCAGAGCTGAGTTAAGTGCAGTTGCTGGTTATAAATGAGAGATGGGGAAATATTGCTGACTACTTACCAGCGAACCAAGCACGCAAGTCGGCCTTCATATCCTCATCAATCTTATCCATCATCGACTGATACGATTCGACGGCTGCTCTCAAACTACCTGCTCGGAAGAGTGCATGGCACTGTTTCCGGTTGGCAGTTTGCCACAAGAACTTGAGGTCCCAACCAAATAGCTGTGGAAAACATGCAGCTGAACATGAAAGATTTTTCAATTGTGTCATGTCAGCGTACCACGACAAATCCATCGTACGTCAAATGAATGGGCGATTTGTAGAACAAGATACTAGCATTGGCAGCAACAGTGAAGTGTTCAACAGCTTCGTTGTAGTGTGCGCCCTTCAAGGCAATATTTCCCAGTTGGACGCGTAGGTAGGCCTGGTGTACGAAGGAAAAGGATTAATGACAAGATGTGAGACTGGCGTGGTCAAGCTTACTTCCACGATATGACAAGCAACAAGATCGACATTGGGACACGTAGCTAACTCTCGGATGCGAAGAATTGCCTCTTGATGTTCATGTGCATTGAACAATGCAATGGCCTAAAAATCATAATGAAGCACAGAGTATATTGAAAAATATTACCTGCCTTGATTAAGAAAAGGAAGTGGTCAGTCTTTAAATCGTTCGTGAACATGGATGCAAGATCAAATGATATCCTCGCAGCCAGAACCTGCTGTTTTCCGCAGAGGGCAATGCCCTCGGAGATGTGGCCTGCCCACGATGGCTCAATGCTGACGGACTACTATGCCATCATCAAAGTTAACTTGTGTAAGGACGTCATGATGGGTCAAGTCAATCTCACCTGAATTGCGTCTTGAAGTGCTTGGTTCCAGTCGCATTTTCGCGCCATAACCAATGCGCGATTGGCATAGGCGGTGTGATCGTCAGCGTCAGCGTCAATATCTCTATTCAGCATCTTTTCAGCAGTACGCCAGTCCTCGACTATGCATGCGTTGCGGACTGTCGAGTTCATAGCGAGGACCTGCGTAAATCATGTTCACAATATATTTATTATAGGGGTCAAAGGCAGGAACATGCCTTGAAATCAAAGTAGCCTTGAGCCTTGACATAAAAAAACCGCTTAGATGGTGAATGGGCAGGAATATGAAAACAAACGTACCTGGTGCGTCGCCTGCTCCTTCATGAGACCATCCTTTGGACCGTCCTCTGGCAAAGCGTCCTCGGATGTTGGCCACTCTGAGATCTTCTTATCCACGCCTCCACTGAAGATGCGCTTGCCATCAGCAGAGAACGTGACGCAGTTCACCTCTCCAGAGTGCTTGAATATGGCAACGTTTCTTCGATCTGAGAGTCGCCAGAGGCGGACACGGTTGTCATGAGATGCGGAGGCAAGGAGAGTACCGTTAGAGTTCACAGAAATGGCATGGATGTTCTTGAAGTGACCCTCCCAGGGATCACCGACCTGCTTCCAGGTTGGCGTATACCACTCTCGTATGGTGGGATCTGCTTGATTGCCCCCCGAGAGAAGCCGTGTGCCATCTGGCATCCACGCGAGTGAGTAGTTGAATCCTCCACCGATCGTTCTCAGTAAGGTGAAGTCGAGACTGCCGTAGTATTCGTTAATTTGGTAGATTCGAATATGGGCATCTGTTGCAACTGCAAGATATCCAGATGCCGAATTATACCGAACACAGCGGACATTTCCACCACAGCTGATTGAATATTGGGACTCCTTCAACGCTCGTGGGCACCATATTTTCGTGGTAGTGTCAGATGATCCACTGGCCAAAAACCTGGAATCTGAAGAAAAATCAAGCGAAAATATCCAGCCGTCATGGGCTTTATTGATTGTTTGGCTGAGTTCCCCAGTGTTTCCATGCCAGGTAGTGAGCTCTCCACTCTCATCGCCGCTTGCTATCCATTGCCCATCTCGTGAAACAGCCAGTGCGCGCACCCGACTGCGATGCCCCTCCATCATCTTCAACATTACACCTGTTTTCAAGTCCCAAAGACGAAGCATCCCGTCGTACGAGCCCGTGACCATCCGTTCGCCGTAGGAGGAGTTGAAAACTGCGACTGCGACAACGCGATCCCCGTGATCTTCAAATGCTCGAATGGGTGTGGTGTTTGGAATGAGCGCTGTCATTGTAGCGGAGCTGCAGCACAGTTGAGGTAGATTTGACGTGTATGGGGATGGCGTCTTACTCGAAGTTGCAGAGATGCGCGTGATGGGGTGTTCTAAACCTACTTCATAACAAAACACCCTCACTAGACGCCCAAAACACGAGGCTATTATCATAATCACCTTGCTTGGCAATCTAAATGAATAAGCTGCGTGCAAGTCATGTCGCCGCAATTTTCCACATCAGTCGACGGGCCTGATCGTAATTGTTTCAGGAGTCCATGCGGCAGATAGGAAGATGGTTCACCTGATTGACCATGCCCCCGAATTTTGATAAAGTCATCACCCCAAAATATAGTGTCCCACCCGGTGACATGTTGAGCTTCTGTTCCCTGAAACGTTTGTAGCGTAGATCCTACAGTCGTGATTTCCAATCATGTATGTCATGGGTTTGCGCGATTTGTTCAATTCAAACTGATTCAAGTCAGCTGTGATTGAACGCGGGATCCGAACTGCTGTCGGCCGGCCTGATATGGATAGTGATTTCGAGGGATGCCCAACTTGCAAAGGTGCTGATACACTTTGCCTGCTGAAGCTGATCGTCAATTCATCAACGTTAACACTGACAGTGTAAATTAGTGTGATGCTGGTACTACCTCGTAGAAGCTAGCAACTTGAGAGAAGAGCGAGCAAATTAACCGATTGACAGAATGTGCTCGTAACTTCAAGTGATGGTTAGAACACAAGACATGACTCGGAGTACCTTCGGTACATCATAAACTCTCCGTCCGGCGTCATGCGAATCATCACATCCACCTTTTCCTCTGCAACCTTGGCTCTTTCTCCGTATCCATACCAATGCATAGAAGTATGAAATCATCAGTTACGGAGGATACAACAAACATGGATGAACCGTCCTGCTTTCTGCTCGAGATGAGGCTCGTCGAGGTTGCTAATGAGATGAAGTTCACTCCGACACCGCAGGATTCCAAAAAGGACTCGTGTTAGAGTATCAGGGCAGAGATCAGCCGTGCAAGGCCTTGGTAAGGCTTAGAACCAGGATGGGTAGAGTGCAGGAAGAAGATTATCGGACATTAAAATTTTACAGTAATACTCATATGATAATTACACTTATATAGCTCACAGCCTGAGGGCCTGAAGCCTCACTCCAGGTGCACGAGACGTAAAAGTGAAGATGCTCGGAAACATAGGGTAAATATGTTCAAGCCCAGTGTATGATGACACGAGCGAGCACCAAGGACTATTTGAGTAATACGGTCATTAGAGTACAAATGAAAACTACTCGAGAATCTCCGTGTTTCAGCCTATATGAGCAACCGCTTGCTGCGAGCGCGCCAGTCCCATGGGAACCATAGAGCGTATTTCGATCTTACTCGAGAGCTGAGTGAAGTGCAGTTAATGATTATAGACAAAGAGACGAGGGGACATTACTGAATGCTTACCAGCGAACCATGCATGTAAGTCGGCCTTCATATCCTCATCAATCTTATCCATGATGGACTGATGCAATTCGACGGCTGCTCCAAAACTACCTGCTCGAAAGAGTGCATAACACAGTTGCTGGTTCGCAATTTGCCACAGGGACTTGAGGTCCCAGCCAAATAACCGTGGAAAACACGCAGATGAGTACGAAAGAATTGTTGGTTGCATCATATCGGCGTACCACAACAAATTCATCGTACGTCAAATGAATGGGCAATTTATAAAAGAAAGTGCTAGCATTGGTAGCAGCAGTGAAGTGTTCAACAGCTTCATTGTAGCGCGTGCCCTCCAAGGCAATGTTTCCCAGTTGGACACGTAGGTAGGCCTGGTGTACGAAGGGTAAGAATGAATAACAACACATGGACTTAGTGCGATTGAGCTCACTTCCACGATATGACAAACAATGAGATCGACATCGGGACATGCAGCTAGCTCGCGTATATGAAGCATTGCCTCTTGATGTTCATTTGCATTGAACAATGCAATGGCCTAAAAACAGTGAAACACGGAGTACGTTGGAAAGATATTACTTGCCTTGATCAAGAAAAGGAAGTGATCGGTCTTTAAATCTCGGTTCGTGAACATCGATGCCAGGTCAAATGGGATCCTTGCGGCCAGAACCTGCTTTTTTCCGCAGAGAGCAATGCCCTTGGAGATATGGCCTGCCAAAGATGGCTGAATGCTGACGGACTATGCCATTATCAAAGTTAACTTTTGTGAGGAGGTAATGATGGGTCAGTCAGTCGTACCCGAATTGCGTCTTGGAGTGCTTGGCCCCAGTTGCATTTTCGCACCATAACAAATGCGCGATTGGCATAGGCGGCGTGATCCTTGGCATCAGCGTCAATGTCTAGATTTAGTATCTTTTCAGCGGTAGGCCAGTCCCCAGCTATGCATGCATTGCGGACTGTCGAGTTCATAGCGAGGACCTGCGTAGATCATGTTCACATTGCGTTATAAGAATCAAAGGTGAGAACATGCCTTGAAATTAGAGTAGGCTTGAGCCTTGGCATAAAAAATATTAGACGATAAATGGGCATGAAAATGAAGACAAACGTACCTGGTGCGTCACCTGCTCCTTCATGAGGCCATCCACTGAACCATCCTCTGGAAAAGCATCCTCGGATGTTGGCCACTCTGAGATCTTTTTATCCACACCTCCACTGAGGACGTGCCTGCCATCTACGGAGAATGTGACGCAGTTCACCTCTCCAGAGTGCTTGAATATGGCAATATTTTTTCGATCTGAGAGTCGCCAGAGGCGGACACGATTGTCATGAGATGCAGAGGCAAGAAGGGTACCGCCAGAGTTCACAGAAATGGCGTGGATATTCTCGAAATGGCCTTTCCAGGGCTTAGTGACCTGATTCAAGGGCGAATAATTCAACTCCCGTATGGTGGGATCTGCTCCGTTTCCCCCCGAGAAAAGCCGTGAGCCATCTGGCGTCCACGCGAGCGAGTAGTTGCCACCCATCATCCTGGAATAGCACTGGGTGTTATAGTAAATTTGAATGTCGTGGTCTGTTGCAATTGCGAGATATCCACTTAGTGAATACCGAACACAGCGGACCTTTCCACCACAGTCGATTGAATATTGGGGCTTCTTCAAACTAAAACTGTTCCATGTGCTCCATGATTTGGTGGTGGTGTCAGATGATCCACTAGCCAGAGCATAATAGGAATTCGAAGAAAAATCAAGTGAAAATATCCAGCCGTCGTGAGCTTTATTGATCGTTTGGTGGAGTTCCCCAGTTCTTCCATGCCACGTGATGAGCTCTCCGCTCTCATCGCCACTTGCCATCCATTGCCCATCTTGTGAAACAGCCAATGCGCACACCCGACTGCGATGCCCCTCCATCTTCTTTAATACTACACCTGTTTTCAAGTCCCAAAGACGAAGCATCCCGTCATACGAGCCCGTGACCATGCGTTCCTCGTAGCTATATTGGGTATTGAAAACCGCGACTGCGACCACGCGATCCTCGTGATCTTCAAATGCTCGAATGGGTACGGTGTTTGGAATGAGCGCTGCCATTGTAGTGGAGCTGCAGCACAGTTGAGGTGGATCTAACGTGTGTGTGGGGATGACGTCTTACTCGAAGTTGCAGAGATGCGCGTGATGGGGTGTTTTAAACCTGCTTCATAGCATAACTCCTTCGCTAGACGCCCAAAACACGAGGCTATTATCACAATCACCTTGCTTGCCAATCTAAACAAATGGGCTCATGCGTCCAAGTCATGTTGCCGCAATTGTCCACATCAGTCAATGAGCCAGATCATAATTGATTCAGGAGTCCACGCGGCAGATAGGAAGAAGACTTACACGGTTCACCTGATTGGCCATGCCCCCGAATTTCGATAAAGTCATCACCCCACAATGTAGTATTCCACCCGGTGACATGTTGAGTTTCTGTTCCATGGAACGTTTTATAGCGTAGATCCTACAGTCGCGAGGCTTCCTTTCATCTCATCTGGTTGTTAGCATCACGGGTGTGTGCGATTGCCATTAGTATTGAAGATAATAATTTATGCAAAATTGTTTCAAACTGATTCAAGTCAGCTATATATACTTATATTGAACTTCGTTCGAACGTTTGGAGTATTTTGGATTCGATGATTTTGAATTGGCAATTCGAACTTCGAAGACAGTCTCTCGGTCCTTGGACTTCGGGTGGTTGAGGATGGTAATTGGAATGGCAATGACCTTCGAAGTTCTAGACGGGCCCACCAGTTCGTGTTTTAGCAGTGCCAAGACACAATGCATACAGTGTATAGTTCCCGTGTCATGCATGTCATGGATGGTCAAGTTTGTGATGTTCGAGGTTACTTTTGCACGTAGAAGCTAGATCTGGAGATGTGGCGATGACGAACTCGAATGTCACAGCCACGTATGACTAAAAATATTAAGACCATCACACTTATAGCTCACAGCCTGAAACTTCCTGACAGACGCGCGCGCGAGACGATGTTATTTTAGGTAAAAGTAAACATAGGGTATAGCTATAGGGTAAACATGCTCAAGCGGGCTAGCACATTATGACACGAACACCAAGGACTATCTAAGTAATACAGCTACCGTCAAGGTACAAATGAAAATTACACGAGGATCTCTGTACTTCAAACTATATGAGTGACTGCTCGCTGCGAGCGCGCCATCTCCATGGGAAGCATAGACCGCGTCTCGATCTTACTTGAGAGCTAAGTAAAGTGTAGTTAATGATTATAAATGGGGAGACGGGGAAACATCATTGAATACTTACCAGTGAACCAAGCACGTAAGTCGACCTTCATATCCTCATCAATCGTATCCATCATGGACTGATACGATTCGATGGCTGCTCCAAAACTACCTGCTCGAAGGAGTGCATAATACTGTTGCTGATTCGAAGTTTGCCACAAGGACTTGAGGTCCCAGCCAAATAGCTGTGGAAAACACGCAGTTGAGCACGAATCAATTTTCGGTTGAGTCATATCAGCGTACCACGATAAATTCATCGTATGTCAAATGAATCGGCAATCTGTAAAAGAAAGTGCTAGCATTGGCAGCGGCAGTGAAGTGTTCAACAGCTTCGTGGTAGCGCGCGCCCTCCAAGGCAAAGTTTCCTAGTTGGACGCGTAGGTAGGCCTAGCATACAAAGGGCAATAATCAATGACAACACATGAACCAGGCGTGAACGAGTGTATGATACTCACTTCTACGATACGGCAAGCGACAGGATCGACATCGGGAGACGCAGCCAGCTCTCGAATGCGAAGAATTGCCTCTTGATGTTCATTTGCATTGAACAACGCAATGGCCTAAAATTCGCAATGAAGCAAGGAGTTTGTTGGAAAAATATTACTTGCCTTGATCAAGAAAAGGAAGTGATAGGTCTTTAAATCTCGGTTCGTGAACATGGATGCGAGATCGAATGAGATCCTCGCAGCCAGAACCTGTTTTTTTCCGCAGAGGGCAATGCCCTTGGAGATATGGCCTGCTAACGATGGCTGAATGCTGACAGACTATGTCATCAAAGTTAACTTTTGTGAGGAGGTAATGATAGGTCAGTCAGTCTCACCTGAATTGCGTCTTGAAGTGCTTGGTCCCAGTCGCGCTTTCGCGCCATAACAAATGCACGATTGGCATAGGCCGCGTGATCATCGGTGTCAGCACCAATATCTAGATTTAACACCTTTTCAGCGGTAGGCCAGTCCCCAGCTATGCATGCGTTGCGGACTGTCGAGTTCATAGCGAAGACCTGTGTAGATCATGTTCACATTGCGTTATAAGAGTCAAAGGTGGGAACATGCCTTGAAATCAGAGTAGGCTTGAGCCTTGGCATACAAAGACGTTTAGATGATGGATGAGCGGGGAAATGAAAACAAACGTACCTGGTGTGTCGCCTGCTCCTTCATGAGACCATCCTTTGAACCATCCTCTAACAAAGCGTCCTCGGATGTGGGCCACTCTAAGATCTTTTTATCCGCACCTCCACTGAGGATGCGCTTGCCATCAGTAGAGAACGTGACGCAGTTCACCTCTCCAGAGTGCTTGAATATGGCAATGTTTCGTCTATCTGAGACTCGCCAGAGGCGGACACGGTTGTCGTGAGATGCAGAGGCAAGGAGGGTACCGCTAGAGTTCAGAGACATGGCGTGGATAATCTTGAAATGGCCTTTCCAGGGACTACCGACCCCCAACCTGGTCGATGTATCCCACTCTCGTATGGTGGGATCTGCCCCGTTTCCCCCAGAGAGAAGCCGTGTGCTACCTGGCATCCACGCGAGTGAGTGGTTGAATCCACCACTGATCGTGTTCAGCAAGTAGTATGTACTGAGATAGCCATTGTAAGTGTAAATCTGGTAAATTTGAATATAGTTGTCTGTTGCGATCGCAAGATATGGATATGCCAAATTATAGCGAACACAGCGGACATTTCCACCACATCCGATTGAATATTGAGGCTCCTTCAACCATGATGGGCTCCATATTTTCGTGGCGGTGTCAGATGATCCACTAGCCAGAGCCGTGGAATTCGAACAAAAGTCGAGTGAAAATATGCAGCCATCGTGGGCTTTATTGATTGTTTGCTTGAGTTCCCCAGTGTTTGCATGCCAGGCGATGAGCTCTCCACTCTCATCGCCGCTTGCTATCCATTTCCCATCTGGTGAAATAGCTAACGCTCGCACTCGACTACGATGTCCCTCCATCTTCTTCAACACCGTACCTGTTTTCAAGTCCCACAGACGAAGTATCCCGTCATATGAGCCCGTGACCATGCGTTCGTCGTAGCTAGATAGGGATTTGAAAACCGCGACTGCGACCACGCGATCCCCGTGATCTTCAAATGCTCGAATGGGTGTGATGTTTGGAATGAGTGCCGCCATTTAGTGGAGCCGCAGCACAGTTGAGGTGGGCTTGGTATGTGGGGGGATGGCGTCTTGCTCGAGATTGCAGAAGTGCGTTGTCTGATGGGGTGTTCTAAACCTGTTTTATAGCATTACCCCTTCATTAGAGGCAGAACACATGAGGCTATTATCATAAGCACCTTGTTTGCAAATATAAACGAATGGGCTCGTACGTCCAAGTTGTGTCGCCGCAATTTTCTACATAAGTCAACGAGCCTGATCGTAATTGTTTCAGGGGTCCAAGCGGCAGATAGGAAGAAGACATACGGTTCACCCAATTCACCTGATTGGTCATACCCTCGAATTTTAATCACCAAAGACGTAGAGTTCCACCCGTTGACATGTTGAGCTTCTGTTCCGTGGAACGTTCGTAGTGGAGATCCTACGGTTCTCAGGCTTCCTTCGGATCTCTGGTTGTTGGAGTTATTAGCATCATGGATGTTTGATTTGCCAATTAGCATTGAATCGTTTCAAACTCTGATTAACGATCATCGATGGTCGAATACTAGGTATGTTCTATTCACCCCAAGTCAGCTGTGAATCTTCGAGTGAAATTAGACCAGTGATGGCCTGGGTGTGTCCTTCGAAGGGGGCTCTAACAATCTCCAGAGTAGGTACGTCGAATTCATAAACTGTCTTGATTGAGGTGTCCGCGTTGAGCTGAATGCGATTACGATGGTTTTGTCTTTGCTAGTCCAAAACACGCGTGTCATAACGGCTACCTCCGAGGTTCCCCCACCTCAGGCATTACTTTTCGGAACCAATAATGGTCTTTCAGACCCGGTTTCTATGTTGTGGGAAAGTAGTCTGTGAGACCCACCCTCCCGCCATCTATTAATAACACATCCTCCTAGCGTGCACCGCGCACCTCCAGGAAACCCTCGC